>OZ010794.1:135102722-135702722 GCA_963932465.1 Maratus speciosus | reverse complement strand
TCTATTACTCAAATGAGAAATAATTGCATGCGAGAACATTTACATCAAAAATGAATTATAATCGAGTAGATAAACCACTATGCTTTATTTATTTAATAGCTGACACAGCGGAAGTTGCTAAGACGTGAATTAGTAAAATTAAATATGCCTAAAACTATTGTAGATTTCACAGACATTTTGCTTCTAGAGAGAAATAGCGGAAAAAAAGCGTTCAGAGACCGAATAGAAAGGCAAGGGCATTTTTCTGGTACGTATATGGTTATATCCATAGCTGCCAAATTTTACACTTAATTTTTACCACTAAATTTTTTAGTAAATATTATCTTGTTTAATCGTCTAAATCTGATGATTAAAGAAGCTGAAAATCTCTGTTAAATTTTTGGTGGAGCAAAAAAGCGTAAAAGTTGGCAGCTATGTTATATCTTAAGTTCTTTTATTTAACAGAATTTCCGGTTTTATCTGAAAATAATAATAACAAATTGTGGCAGACGTTACTAAGAGTTTTATGATTCTTTATTGATTTCCAGTTCTAAACTCTGTCTTTTGCAACTCTGAGTAATTAACTTTTAGTATCAGAAAACGCTAAAAAATTATAAAATATAACTAATCATTGATAAGTAAATTTTGGTTGCAAGAAAATATATTTTTATTTTTGTATTTGTTAGAGCACTGAGAAAGTTTTTTTAAATAAATTTTATTATATACAGAGACCATATAAAAATTTAATACTTCGAAACCTTATCAAAAATACCAGTTTGCTTGAATGGCTTTTAATATGACGGAAAACAATATTTGCAATTTGAACTATATCTCTAAAACTAACAGTTTAGGATTTTACAATAGAACAACGAGAAGAATGGACAACAGCCGAACTCAAATTGCACATGTAGTTAGTTTCAAGGAGTACAATAAAACATCTGAATGTACAGTTTAAAGCGCGTCTTAAAATATTCAATTTTCCAAGAGTTAAATTCTTTGATTGAGAACAATTAATGACTGCGTACAGAATTTATGTAGTTTTTAAATAAATACCTTAATAAATAGTCCAGGCAATAGGGGTTTTTACCTAGCAAAATTAATGAAAGTTCTGGAAATTGGCTTACTTTATGTTTTTTGGGTCGCTGAATCCGAATTTGTAACTTCCCACAAAAATTTCCCCCGGCAACCCCCCCCCCCAAATTTTTGTAAAATGCCCCCAAAAAAGGTTTTTATTAAAAAAATAAAATTTTGTATTGTTTTCGGGAAAAAGTATCTAGAAATTCAGAAAGTAGACAAAATTTGCAACAAATCAGATGTATGACATTATGACATAGGATGAAGGGGAAGGTGGTATATGCCTCGGAACATGCGGACGCGGTACTACGTGGACTAAGTTGCGCAATTCTACTTAACCACTCGCACGTTTACATTCGCCCTCCCATCTCCCTTCCGAACTTTCTCTATAAGGTTTACTTTAAGTTTTTTGGGTCGCTGAATCCGATTTTTTAACTTACCCCCAAAAATCCCCCCACTCCGAAAAACCCCCAAAATAGTTGTTTTTAACTTAAATTACTTTTTGTTTTAGGGGAAAAGCATTACGAAATTCAGAAACTAGACAAAATTTGCAACAAGAAGGATACATGGCATTATGACATAGGATGAACAGGTAGGGGGAGGGCTGACTCTGAACATGCACTGCGGCTCTACGTGCACTAAGTTATGAAGTCCAGACAATAAAGCATTTTACCTGGCAAAATTTAAACTAGTTCTGGATTTCGACAAACTTTATGTTTTTTGGTTCGCTGAATCCGAATTTGTAACTTCCCACGAAAAATTTCACCCGGCAACCCCTCAAAAAATTGGTTTTTGAGAAAAGCGCGCGGGAATGTTCCTAGGCAGCCCCCTCTCTCCCCGTTTATCCTACATCATAATGTCATATGTCCTATTTGTTGCAAATTTTGTCTAGTTTCTGAATTTCGTAATGCTTTTCCCCTAAAATAATTAGAAATTTAAGTAAAAAACAACTATTTTGTGGGGGTTTGGGGGGGGGTGATTTTGGGGGGTAAATTAAAAATTCGGATTCAGCGACCCAAAAAATTTAATGTAAAACTTATAGAGAAAGTTCGGAGGGGAGATGGGAGGGCAAATGTAAACATGTGAGTGGTTAAGTGGAATTGCCCAACTTAGTCCACGCAGTACCGCAGCGCATGTTCAGAGGCAGATCCCCCCTTCCCCTTCATCCTAAGTCATAATGTCATATATCTAATTTGTTGCAAATTTTGTCTATTTTCTGAATTTCTAAATACTTTTTCCCTGATTTTTTTAATAAAAAAGTTTGTTGGGGGGCATTTTACCAAATTTTGGCGGGAAGTTAAAACTTCGGATTCAGCGACCCAAAAAACATATAATAAGCCTTTCTCCAGAACTACCATGAATTTTGCTAGGTAGACCCCTTATACGGTCTCTATTGCCAGGACTATTATAGATCATTTTAACTGTCCTTACTTATCCTACTTTTGTTACATTTTCTCTAACAAAATACTGGTGTGAATAAAAAGAGGAAATATCATCCGTGGTTGATAATTAAAAGTTCGCACAATGCCACTTTTGGCAAAATTGCAATAGAAAATTTCGTGGTAGTTAAGTGCCTTATTCGTAAAAATATTTTTTCACAAATACAGTAGAAACTCTTTTATACGAAAGTCTTTTAACCGAAACTCTCGGTTAACCGAAATCCATTTTTAAAGCCTTTTTCCATCTTATTCTTGTGAGCAGCAGAAAGACTGATACTTGTGAACTAATGATATAAAATAACTCAGTGATACAGCTTCAAACCAAAGACAATCGAAACTGCGACAAACCCTTGTGATATATGTAAAAGGGACTTAATATCAAAGTAAAAATTTAGGTAATTTATTCACGTCTCTATTTTGCTGTTGCTTTATTTTTATTAAGCACTTGTTATCATACTAAGAAATATTGCGTATATTTCACCTTAATCTTAAAATTGAAGCATTCTCGATTAACCGAAAATTTCGATTTTCCGAAAGATGGTCGGTCCCAATTACTTCTGATAATCGAGGGTCTACTCTGTTCTAAAAATTTCTATATTATTTTACTGGTGTCACTTTACCAGGGTATTATTATCATTTTCACTGACACTGGCAGGAGGTTGTCTAGGTTGTCAGAACACGGCGGAAACGCAGGGCCTGACTACCGCCAAAATAAATTTTCACCAGTAAAAATGAATATCTGTTTTTGCTATTATTTAAGACTGGAATTTTGCATTAATGAGACGTTTTTAAATAAGGATAAAAGGTCTATTTAAATTTATTGGTGGAAGTTTAACCCAGTGGTAATCAACCAATGCGAAAGCGGTTACAGTTGAAGCTTCACTATTTTTTAGGATATGCCAGTTCCTCTTTATTATTAGTTCAATTGTTTGCATAAGTGGTAATAAAACCGTATCCACAACAGGCCTGAATCTCGAACTTTATGTACGTCTAGATCATTTTGACATGCTTCTGCGGCCTTATCTATTTATGTTATAAAATAGTCCTTTGTCTATGAATAAGAATGTGATTTTAAACATTTTAAAAAGGGGAAATTGAAGGTTTTTAAATTCTGAGAGGCCATTCAGCTTTTCCATGTTTAACCCAATATCTATTTATATTAATAAACATTATGTTTGCCCATGTGAATGTGTGTACAATGACTCTGAAAATCTGGCACACGTAGAGGTCTGAAAATTTCGATGAAGATAGTACAAGGGAGGTCGTAATCAAGGTTTCAAGAACTTTCAAACACTTTTTTCAGAAATTTTGTAAATACTTGCATTATTTAATTTAAAAAATTCTATCTTCAGCTATAGCTATAAATATTTCATTATTTTATATTTATTACATGATAGATTTTATTGGAATGGTATAGATAAAATAATTAAAACCATAATGAATAGCAAAATCCGCATGAAACATCCCCGCGATGTTGTGGGAACGCCACGGCGTAAGGAATCGGTTGGATAAGAAAGCGGCTCCATACTTGAATACATACCGATAATTTCCTAAAGCTGTACCAATATCGCCTGTAGTAAATAAATCCATTTCGAGTCAGAAAAGTAATTTATTAAAATGTGTATTGTTTAATTGTTTTCCTTATATAAATTTATTTATTACACATTTATTCCGGTTGTACAATCGCTTATTTGACCTAGATCACGCTGAAACAATTTTATGAAAATTATCAGAAAGTTGGCTGCTATGCGGTTCTCAAACATTGATTCGCGATCCACTGATATGTTGCGGAACGATCGGACAGATTTTCAAAAATATATAAGTTAATTTTTATCTGCTGCAATAATTTAATAAGAACTATATGTTGCAACTGGTATGTTAAATTTATTAGAATGGTATAGATAGAATAATTTCTGAAAAGACAGTGTTTATTATACTTTTTCTAGAAAATGAATTGTTGCTAAAATTGAAAGGTTCCAATCCCGACACAGATTATGTGATTGGTGCAAAGCAATGACATAAATCGCATTGCATTTGAAAATTTATTTTATCTATTGCGCTCTTAAATAAATGTAATTTTTCTTAGGAAATAAAATGTATTCATAATTTATTTTTCGGAGAACCCTTGTTTATTATCGCTGTTATTTTTAGTGCCACAGATGATCCTTTCTGAAGGATAGGTTAAACAAATGCATTTTCCTATTAGATCAGTCGGGCAAAAAATTTAAACTTTAAAGTGTATCGCGTAACATTAACCCCTTAACGGTCGCATCAAATTACGGTTTAAAAATTCAAATTGCTTATTGTCACCACTTTTTTGAAAAAGAAATGTTCACCTTATTAAATGACAATTAAAATGATACCATAATAAAGTCAATTACACTATTCTATAAAACTGGTGGGAATAAAACAAATCTGAATAAAAGTCTCAGCCCGTGAATATGATGGGAGCGTGTATTAAGGGGTTAACATTTGTGAAACGCTGGTCTATGAGTATTTGATATTGAACGGATAATGGATGCGTACATAATTTAAACAATTTTTTAATAAATTCCTTATAAATTATACAAGGCTGTTTTCATCAATCAAATGAAATATTTACAATTTCAAAAGTGTGATAAATTCTTCTGTTATATTGTCTTATTTTATGTTTCAGAAAGTTAAGAAAAATAATATATATATTTTTTTAATTTTTATGAACTTCGTGCAGAATTTCGTACTTAACTCGTTGACTACTAGTTGTGAAATATGCGCCCGGTGAACTTTTGTTCATTCATTTAAGGGAACCGGGTAAGCGAAATTCAACCAAAAAATCGATTTTTACTTTTTTATATCATTAAATAGTTTACACTTTTATATTTTCAACGATGTATTACACATGTTTATATATATATATATATATATATAAATGTTGGATTTTTTTGTTTCATTCTTTCTAAGAGTGCATTCTGTTTCATTCATTCTTTTCATTCTTTCACAGCAGTTGCTACTTTTTTAAATTTCAGATTTCTTCATTGGCACCACTTTTCTGAAGTGGTAAAATTTCCATTGTTTTCACCTTACTCAATATGCTATTAAATAAGGCAAATTTTATTATTTCAAAAAAGTGGTGCAAATCAAGAAATCAGAATTTAAAAAAAGTAGTCCACTGGCAACAGTACTTCGCAGCTTTAATTGACTTTTTCTCAAAACTTCGATTTTTCAGGTTTCTGTTCCGTGTTCCTTTTTTTCAATATGTATTAAACTTAAGAACTCAGTTTTTTTCTAAATACTTATGTTATAATGTATACTTTAACACAGTGATTTAATGATTTGTTGAGAATTATTTATTCATAGCAGTGAAATCTTACCAAAAATGCTAATTTAAAAATGTCTTTCAACAAATAATTAATACTTAATTTTCGGTTTCACTTAGAAAGAAAATGGTCTGTTAAAATACATAAAGAACATTATTCAAACTACTCTAAAAAAACATAGACCTCTATCTTTTATCATTTCTGAGAAAAAGGTACATAAAGTTGGTGTATTTTATCATGGCCGAGATAGAGCTTACCCGGTCGCCTTAACGCATAACAATCTTATCCCAAATTATCCATTTCGACCCACAAATAATACAAAAGTATTTTTAAATATAAAATTAAGATAGTTTGCATCCGTGAGTTGCTGGAAACCCTTAATAGATCAGGATAGCAAACGCAGTGATCCCACGTGAGTTTGCGAGATATGTGAATGAAGTTTGGTTTGTCTCAAACAACCCCGATGTGTGTAAATTACTGGAAGTTTCCTTTAATTACTAGTACAGTAGAACCACGCTAATCCGAACTAATTGGGACCGGTACCGGTTCGGATTACCCGGAATTTCGATAAAAATAAAAAAGAAAAAGGTGCGTGCTAAAAAAATATAAGTTATAAGTACTCAGTAGTACAGTAAGCATCCTCTAATCCGCTATCCTAAGGTCCGGTATACTGGATAATTCGGCAAGACTTTCGAAAAAATGATAACATTTCTTCTTTAATCACTCATGATGTTTATAAAAATCCAATGGAACTTCAGAATGAGGAATTACGTAGCAACCCATTACAAACGTTTCAAAATCACGATTCTGTAAATACATCAGGCACCACGTCAAAGAGGTGGAAGAAGAAACATTTCTGTAGTTAATTTGCAAAATCAAACTGTTGAAAGAGAAAATAGTATTTTATCATCTGAATTAACTAATTTTTGCATTTTATAAAAGAATTTTACAGTGACTGGCAAGAAAACCGACATTCGAGGAATGGCTTCTACAAGTAAGCCTACAGTGCACGATTTCATTTTTATATTCATGTGCATATCGTCGGTACCATGTCAAACAATCCAATGTGAAAACAGTGGGTTACTTTTCTTAAATTCAGATTTCTTGATTGGCACCACTTTTCTTAAATGGTAAAATCCTCCATGTTTTAGCCTTAGTTAACATGTCATTAAATAAGGTTAAATAAGGCGAATTTTACTATTTCAAAAAAGTGACGCCAATCAAAAAATCTAAATTTTAAAAAAGTTGCCCACTGCTTTCACATTGGATAGTTTGACATGATACCGACGATATGTACTACTTCTACATTATTGAGTATTTTTTTTATATTCTATTCACTCAATCTGTTCAAGTATAATTTTTAAAAATAAAATTGGTTCGGATTAACCAGAATTTCGGATTAGCAGGTTTCGGATCAGTGGAGCTCTACTACATTTTCGAAGAGAAATAGTCACGTTGTTTAATTAATAAAATATTTCAATTAAATCAGGCAAAAATGCATTATGAAAATAGTGACATTCAAAATATAATTTTAGTATTTCTCCTGACGAAACTTACAGCTTCACTCCTGTCTGAAAACGTTTTACAAGATTATCTTTTAATACGTCGGGTACAGTTGTGGAAAAAAAAAAGTAAACACCCCCTACTAACTCCTCAACAAATTATCTTAGAAGAAAGATTCGGTTACCGGTACCGAACGATTGGAAAGAAAGCCTACTTTTAAATGATGTACATAAAATTTACTTAAGGGGCCATCGACATATTAAAACGAACACAAATTTCTTTTTTTTTCAATGGCAATACCCAATTTTAAAAAGACATTTCAAATATTCTTTTTAAACTATGCCTAGACACCAAATTTCAAGTCATATGAATGATAAGTTTTGAACTATAAACATTCAAAATTTAGTGCTTCTAATGTTAAATTACATTTCCATATTTTTATTAATATGTTCTGAAATTATGCTCCTAATGTGCTAATTTTTTGTGTAGCAATAATTCTAATATACCCAAACATAAATACGCTGAATTTGCAATTTGCATAATTTTATGATATGAATTATGAATTATGAAATTAATATTCGAAAAAATTATGAATTGTAACCTACAATTTTTTTGATGGATTTAGATTTATCAAGTCCTGCTTTATGGATACTTATGGCTACACTCTTAGGTTTACAAGATTAGAGATCATAAAGATTCAATTTTTGTGATAATGAAACTACAGCAAACTTCAAATTTGGCACGATTGTAAATTTTAAAATGTGAGTGCTCCCTAATCATATTTTCTACAATGCAAAACTTAATAAAGTAAAACGAGGTAAATAAGCTCTAAAAATCTTCTAAAATACGATTTATATGGAATAGGGATAGAAACTTCAAACATGACATGGCATAGCTGAAACCTTTTACGCTAATTTTTTGTGGTACAAAAAATTGTACCACAAAATTCCACGAAAATTGAATAGACATTTTTGTGATTTTTAATAGGCAGATTATAGTGGTTTAAGAAGGTAAAAATTACTATTAAATTTTTGTGGCGCAAAAAACGTAAGAGTTGACATTTATGACATGGCTATTACTTTTATGACATAAATTTTCCCACAGATCAATTTTAAAAAATCTAATTTTAAAAGGTTGCAAACTCATAATTGACTAATTGACGTCCTCAGTAATTAGTTTGGCATACGTTTCCAATTGCAGTGCACAACGTTCTTATGGCGAACAGTGCACTGTGCCCCATGTGACTGGCAATTTGTATATTTGAACTAAGTAATCGACCATATGAACAAAATCATAAGCGCTAAGATAGGTTCCAAACTTGTCACCCTACCTCCCGATTATTCAGTTTTACTGTTCTCGCGTATATGCTTTGTAGAAATGATTACCCATATTTGCATTTTAGGGGGGTAGTAGAAAAATGTACATTTTAAAGTGTGTCTTAAAATATTCAATTTTGTAAATCGCAATTCTAACAGTTAAATCCTTTGATTGAGAACAAATAATGAATGCATACAGAAGTTATCTAACTTTTAAATAAATACCATATAAATTATTTTAACTGTTTTTTTTAAACCCTTTCAGGGTCAAAGCACGTCTATGCTTAAAAGCTAAAAATATTGAGTGACACCGGAGTTTAAGACCAAATTTATTTGAAAATAAGTAAACGCTGTTCTTCGCATACTTGATAAAAGGAAAATTTTCATTCCAGAATTCTGATGCATGCCAATCTGGCATTTAGGAATTAAAATTAAGTGGTCCAAAAATGAATCACTGCTCTTCAAGGGGTTAAACTAGTATATGATATATTTCACACTACTTACGCATATGCGCAATATCGGTAGACAATACTTTCTAAAATAATCAGAATTTCCCAGAAAAAAAAGGTACGAATATTTACATAAATAGAATTAAGTTGTGTTCAATATAGCGTCGTTCTGCAAAGCTGTGCTAAAATCAAGTAAGCAAACTCTGTGCTGCTTTATGAGTCTGTAATATGAATATTGAAAAATCAGAGCTACCACAGGCGACTACTTTTTTATTCTGTTTGCACCAGTATTTTTCTAATATAAATTTGGAAATATCTCTTGCAAATTTTGCAGAGTTCAACGTATGTGTTGATGATTTCTCTTTGAGAAAGTGGTGCCAGTTAGAATTAAAAAATAGTTGCCTGTGGCAGCCTTGAAAAATGAGCATATTACCCAGAGTTACTACTTTGGCGGTTTTGTAGTTCAAAAAATTTGGATTTTGACCAGAAATTTTATATGGAATTTATAGGCATAGAAACGTGAAAAATGCCATGGCACAGCTGTCAACATTTTACGCCTTTTTGTGCCACAAAAATCCACGAAAAATTTTATAGACATTTTTATGTACTTTAATCGGAAGATTAGGGCAATTCAAGAAGGTAAAAATTACTATTAAGTTTTTGTGGCGCAAAAAGCGTAAGAGCATCTATGAAATGGCTATTACTTTTATAACATAAATTTTCCCACAGATCAATTTTTAAAAATCTATTTTTAAAAGTTTGAAAGCTCATAATTGACTAATTGACGTCGTTAGCAATTAGGCTGGCATACGTTTCCAACTGCAGTGCACGATGTTCCTATGGCGATGTTCCTATGGGGCTGTTGCCCCCATGTGACTGACGATTTGTATATTTGAACTATGTGATCGACTATATGTATAAAATCATAAGCGCTAAGATAGGTTCCAAATTTGTCACCTTGCCTCCCGATTATTACTGTTCTCACGTTTATGCTTTGTAGTAATGATTACCCATACCTACATTTTAGGGGGTTAGTGGGAAAATGCACATTTTAAAGTGTGTCTTAAAATATTCAATTTTGTAAATCGCAACTCTAAGAGTTAAATTGTTTGATTGAGAAAATTTTAAGATACATATTGAACATTTATATAATTTTTAACACGTTCAATGCCGCAAAAAGTAAGAATTTTCCAATTTCTTCTTGAAAGACGTTTGCCACCACAAATTCTGAAAGGTAAATTTCGCTTTACTAATGCAGCGAAATTTCTGCCAGTAAATAACCCAGTTTTATTATTTTAAAATAATGGTGAGAAAGTAATAAATTAAAGCTGCGAATATTAAAGCTACGAGTATACTCGTAGCGTGGGAGTCAACGTGTTAAATAAATACCTTATACATTATTTTAACTGTTTTTAAAATTAGTAAATGAAATGTTTCAAATTATTTATGCATATCCTCAATATCAGTAGAAAAAAATTTCTAATATATTCAATAGATCCCAGAAATAATGTACGGACATTTACATAGAAAATAAATTAAGTTCTCTTTAGTACAGCGTAGTGGTACAAAACTGCGTTAAAATCAAGCAAGTAAACTCCGCGTTCAATTACAAGTTTGCGAGATGAGTTCAGAAATGTGTGCGTGTGACTCGAAGTAGCCGCTTTTACGGGTTTTTTTAATTAAAAATTTTTGAATTAAAACCAGGAATTCTGAAACAAGAAGTTTTACTTTAAACAATCACGAAATGTCTGTCAATTAATAAAGAAAAGTGCATTATAGGGAATTTCTTGTATAGATGCGAAATTTCGGATTTAAAAAAAAGGCCTATTCGTTCGCGTCACAAAAGCTTTTACTAGATCGAATTTTAATATTTAAAATATGCAGGGAGTCTCTTTTTATTCATCTAGCCTTTCAGGGTGGTGGTATTCCTATGAAACCACTTAATTTTGATTCCCAAATGCCACAATGGCACCAGAATTTTGATTAAAAAAATCGTTTTATTATGTATTTGAAATGTAACTTTTTCGTAATTTCAAATAAATTTGTTTCTAAATTCCAGTGCCATTCCCTCATTTCAACATTTTAGCAATGCTTATCAGTGCTTTACCACTGAAAGGGTTAAAACAGCACAAGTAATTCTGTAATGTATATATATATATATATATATAACCATTAATTAAACATAACCTACCACCATCAAAAACCGTAATATTATGAATAAAAGCTGTAAACATAAAAAAGTGCCAAATAATTTATTATAAGAATTATTATGGAAGAAAAAAGAAGAAAGTGGACACCGACAAATATTGGAAAAGCTTATATATTGAATTACGTTTTCAGGGGCACATAATTCAATGATATAAGCAACATGGTAGTTTTCTGTGAGAAAAATAAGCTAAAGCTAAAAATTATTTTTCTCTGTGCCATGAACAACCATTATAATCAAGTGAATAGATTAAAAATGAAAACAGAATAGAAACAAATAATATGAAATAGAAAAATCAATAAAACCAGTTTAAATATTTGTAGGATATAAAATAGAAATAATACACAACATACCAATTAATATTTCAGTATTTTTCAATATATCCACTCGCACATGGCTACCATAATATCGTAAAGATTAAGGTGAATCAAACAGTTAAGAAATCACAGTAATTGATACCAAAGGATGCAGTTAATACATTTTGAAATACAATGATAAATACAATTAATATAATATAAAATAAAATAAATAGAAAATAATTACAATATTTAAAAAAACTAAAATGCACTATTAAATTAATTAATTACTATTTAACAATATCGTCAAAATTTTGCTAAAATATCCACCTGGTGTAGGATATTATAACTGAAAAGGAGCTGCAAAAGACAAAATTTATAACTTATCGTCACAAGACAAATTTTGGTGCTGCCATCTAGTAGTATTTTTATTATTCAAATGTCACAAGATGAACAATTGAAAGCCTTTGAATGTAAAAAAATTTTATTAACAGCAAAACTAAACAAATCCTTATATATAGATAATTATAAACCTAATATAAACCACACTATATATTTTTTAAAAAACTATTGATAATAAAATTTAAAAAAAACATTCAAAATAATCTATTATCTTACTCATTTAAACTACACTAAGAATTTAAATAATTCTATAACATTGATAATATATAGCATATAGCTATATGCTATAAAATAAAATAAATTCAATAATAATTAATATAAATATATATTAAAAATAATATAAAAATCGTTAATAATAACGATTATGACCAGAATTTACGGGAAACTAGAAAACAGGAATTTTTCTTTTTCAAAATGTAGTGTCTCTCCGATGAAAAAAAATATATATACGTATATAAATATAGGTAGTTCAGTGTTAAGACTTAAAACACGCGCTTTTATTTTATATAAAATGACGTCATCCGCATCCGCTGAAGGATTCCTCATTTACGATCCAGTTTTAAACAACATCTACAGTAAAATATGCATGGGATGTGACTACCGCTGAATAATAGACAAATCCAAAAAAAAAAAAAAAAAAAAAAGATTTTGTCGTTCAAGAAATTGGACAAAAAAATCGTCTATCTCATGATTCATATGCCTTCATTTGTTTGTAATATTAATATAGATACTTAAAATTAAATTTAGTTTATAACAGCTCAGTGTTTTATCAGAAATCATTCATTTATATTTTTTCAAAATATCACGTATTTTAAGTACATTTTTCTCTTCAGTTTTTTATGAGAAAATAGCAAAAACAAGATACAATTGCTATTTTTCATCTATTCCCCCTTTATTTTCTACATAAATGGAGTACTTGAGTCGCCAAAATTAAACAAATGGTGCTAAAAACTACAAAAAAAAATATCTTAAAAATAAATGGAGGTGCAGTTTTCAAACAAATTGCACTTAAAAGTACTTTTTCCAATACGATGGTATATAAATTGAAAATGTGCGATGCTTAGAAGTTAAAAAAAATTAGAGTAGAGATTATTCCGTACAATGATACATCTGCTTTTGTTTTACGACTGGCTTCTACAACGTAACGTAATTTTTTGGAGACGACACATTAACCCTTACCGGCGCGGAGTAATTCTGGTTATGAACTGATGAAATAATGGACTGACACCGCAATTTATAAACGAATTTATTAGAAAATACGAACTTGCTTATTTTCATGTACATTTTAAAAGTAAAATTTTAGTTGTCTGAGCGAAGCGAAGGCTAATACTCAGCGAAATATTACTGTCCGGACACTTTACTACTACGATGGATATTAACGCCATGTCCTACTTAAAAAAAAGCCTAATAAAAACCTTTCGTCAAGCATAACTCAAAAAATATTTGTCGGATTTCGTTTCTGATTGCACCAGAATGTACCTATGAGGGTCGCCTACTGAATGCACCTACTATGAAAAATAAGTTCCAAACCGTTTAAAAATTATATAGAAAAAACTCTTTAAAAAGCACAATTTATCTGCATACGTCAGAGAAATTTGGTGTGCGTCACTTTCACCGGTTGATGTTTTCGTAGACAACTGGTTTGAACACATGAAGCAAATAAAAAAAAATACGCACGCAGTAATATTGAATAGATCAGTTTCAACCACGTGATCACAAACCTTGCAACAACCCGTGGCAACCAGTTTTGGTGGGCAAACAAATAATAATACAGTATTCCGTACCACGGTGACCGTTTTTAGCCTGTTGTATAAAATCTGGCATGTTGTATGACATACAATTGTGGATGATTAAAACAAAAGACATGAGTGTTTATTAATCCGGGAGGTTATTTTTCTCTGGATGTCTATCTGTCTATCATACAGCATGCAATTTTCTTGTAAAGGATGATATTATTATGCAGTAAAACCTCCATAACGGACACACCCGATTAGTGGACACCTCTATTTAGCGGGCATTTTTTCGATTACCAACCCTTAAATAACTGTACATTTTCTACTCTCAGTAGCGGACACCTCCAAATAGAGGACAAAATCTGCCCTCCCGAGGTGTTCGCTATTCAGAAGTTTTACTGGTAATACCTCCATAGCGGACACACCCGATTAGCGGATACCTCTATTTAGCGGACATTTTTTCGATTACCAACTCTTAAATAACTGTACATGTTTGACTCTCAGTAGCGGTCACCTCTAAATAGAGGACAAATTCTGCATTCTCGAGGTGCCCGCTATTCAGAGGTTTTACTGTATATAATATTGATAATTATTTTACAGGGCTGCACAAAAGAATAAGAATATATGAAACGAATATAAACTAAATTCGGGATTGGTAGATCGCTGATGGTAATGTAATTTTAGGATGTTGTTACAGTCATCCGCAGCATGTTTTTAGAGTTTCGTTCATCTAACGAAACCATACCTGTCTCGCTCCTTTGTCTATCTGTTTGTCCGTCTGTCACAGAGCCCGTTCTCAGAAACTATATATGTCGGAGACTTGAAAATTTGCATACTTATAGCTGAACACCACACATCAAACGGCAAATAATAAAATTTTGAAAAAGTCTAATATTTAACCCTCTGGGCTCTAACTTGTGTATTTTAAGCAATTTTTCTAACTCAGCCCCTAATTTAATTAAGTTGGAGACATGAAATTTTGCATACTTATAGCTGAACATCTCACATCAAACGACAAATAATAAAATTTTGAAAAAGGCTTAATATTTAATCCTTTGGGCTCTAACTTGTGTATTTAAAGCAATTTTTCTAACTCAGCCCCTAATTAAGTTCGAGACATGAAAGTTTGCATACTTATAGCTGAACACTTGCAATAACACGATAAATCATAAAATTTTGAAAAAGTCGTCATATTTAACCCTCCGGTCTCTAACTTCTGTATTTTAAGCAATATTTCTAACTCAGCCCCTAATTAAGTTGGAAACATGACATTTTGCATACATATAGCTGAACACCTCACATCAAACGACAAATAATAAAATTTTGAAAAAGTCTATTATTTAACCCTCTGGGCTCTAACTTGTGTATTTTAAGCAATTTTTCTAACTCAGCCCCTAATTAAGTTGGAGACATGATATTTTGCATACTTATAGCTGAACACATCATATAAAACAGCAAATAATAAAATTTTGAAAAAGTCTAATATTTAACCCTCTGGGCTCTAACTTGTGTATTTAAAGCAATTTTTCCAACTCAGACCCTAATTATGTTGGAAACATAAAAATTTGCATACTTATAGCTGAACACCTCACATCAAACGACAAATAATAAAATTTTGAAAAAATCTAATATTTAACCTCTAATATTTTGTCTTGCGCAATTTTTAAATTTAAACAGTTTTGCAATACTATTTTTTGTTCATTTTGCATAATAAGTGTAATGTGACGTAATTTGTTCCATTTCAGATTTCTAACGCATGTTAATGAATTTATTTTACAATATCCTTTCTCTTTTAAAATTCACATGTAAATATAATTTTTATGGCGTAATTTCCAATAAGTGCCTGCTTTTCATACCTAAATTTGAAGGTTTTTTTCTGTTTATAATAGTAACGTGTAAATAATTTTTTTATTTGAAACAAACATTATTTTTTGCGCTGTTTATACAGTTGGCAACAGTTTAAATTAATACCATTTTCTAAAATATGTAAAAAATATCTGTCAAAATGCGGAATATTTGAATTTAAAATAGAAATAAAACCTCAAAAAATTAGTCAAATTTAAAAAAGAAATATAGTCTGCACACCGGGAACTTCAAACGTATAAAATGATCTAAAAATGATTGAATTCCCATGTATAGCTTTTGCTCTTATAAATTTTTTTTAATTGAACGATTTTGTCCAACTTTAGCATTAAATATCTTTTAAAATAATTCTTCGATTTGAAAACTGTATGCATTAGTGTGTTGATCAAACATTTCGCTATAACACCACCGATTTTCATATATTTGTATGGAATAGTTTTCTTAATATTAACGAAGAAAGACCTCCGGTCACAAAAAAATTCAAAACCGGCGGCGGCGACGGCGGCGGCGGCGGTGACAGCGTTAGTTACTTTTTATAGAATAGAGAGAGATATAAAAATGAAAACTTGTCTATCTGTCTGTTTGTAATTCTATAAAAAATCCACAATTTGGAAGCCAAAATTGTGAAGAGATACGTACATGTGTATTAAAACATGGCTGAGACAACTAAAGTAATCCGGAATCGAAATAACTTATAGTTAATTTTTAATTAATAAAAAACCACCAATTTAACAGCAATTTCTTATCAAATTTAAACATTTTTCCTTATAGCAGTTGCCAACAATTAAAAAACCCAATAAAATTATTACTACAACAATTAATTTTCTACTGCAAGATTTCCACGTGAAAAATGAAAATGAAATAAATAGTTTGCCGAATTAAAAAAAAAAAAAAGGTGAATATTACGTCATAACGTTTCTATTGCAGGATATTCACGTGAAATATGAAAATGAAATCAATAGTTTGACGAATTTAAATGAAAGTGAATATAACTTCATAACTTTTCTATTTCAAGGTTTCCACGTGAAAGAGGAAAATATTACGTCATATTGGAAATATAAAGGGCATGGTGGATATAGTATAACGTCATATGAGTGTGAAAAATGTATTGAAGCATGATAAAAACCCGATTAGGGAAATATTGGCGTATTTTAACATTATTGCTCCAATTATAAATTGAAATAAGTTCATTTATAGCTGTATTCTTTTGCGTCTGATATATACATTTATACATTTTTATATAGCGTTTTCATATGATTCATTCAACAACATTTCGACTGCTTTTTTTAATGTTTGTTTTGTGTTGTATGTTAAATTTTGAAATTGATTTTTCAGAACAAACATCCTTCAAATTCTGGGCAACGCCGGTACTTTAGTTTGTAACAGATAAATGGCTTTTGTATCTGTACATCTAATGCTAATATTATAAAGCGTTATAATATTATAAAGTATATAATATTATTAATGCTTGTACGTTTGTGAGTTGTTATCTCTGAAACTACATAGCCAACTTAAAAAAATGTTGGTGGCCATCTCTGCTCCGAAAAAAAGACTATTTTATGTCAGTGCAAGAACCTACATCGCTGCAGGAGCAAAAAAGTTCTAAAATTGTGATTTCTGCGACATTGATTGGGTTAGAAACTTTAAATTTGGTGCGGTAGTAACTTTTAAGATGTAAATACTCGTAATGAACGCTTTCTAAAAGGTTCAATTTGACGGATAAACGTAAAAATTTCTAGAAAGGTTCTAAACTATGATTTATATGGAATACTGAAATTTTTGGGATACTGTTGGGGTTAGAAACTAGAACTTTGGCATGATAATAATTAATAAGATGTAAATGCTCGTTGTAGAACGAATTCTAAAAAATAGAAAGACTAAACAAATCGGAAAAAGATCTAAAGATGATCTAAGTAACGAAGAACATGGAACTGTTAGGAATATAAACATGAAAATAGACATGGCTGTATTTATCATGACGTAAATTCTCGCAATAGAACAATTTCTAAAAATGTCGCTATATAAAACAGTGCAGAAACAAAAAACTTTCAAATATTTTCTATTTGTCTGTTACTGCTGAGCCCAAAATCTTGAAATTTTGCTTCGGGTTAGTTTTAAAATATACAATTGTCTCTATGAATGGTTTTTAAAAAATTTAAAATTTAAAAAAGATGAAATTAACGGAAAGCGAACTCAATTACCATTAATTTGGAATTATTAGGTACAGCAACTTTAAATATTTCATAATGCTGCATTTCCTCCGCAAAACATGCGATTTAAGTGCAAAAAAACTGATAGATACCCACCTAGCATTAAATAAATTGTGTAAATATTGAATAAAGACCTGTTTGAAACAGTGAGTAGGTTGCCCGAAAGTACTTGTTAAAGTGTTCCTTCTCTAAGCTTTTCTCTCTCTCGCCAAGGCCACTAACAGAGGGAAGTGCCGTTTTAAATGTGATATGAATTTTTTATCCGATTCATTTTTCTAGACATTTTATTATAAGGTCATATTCTCAATTATCATTAGTAGACTTTTTTATATATTAACTTATTCTGGTGAAATTTTGTAATCAGGTTCATATTGGCGTATGTTAGCTTGCATGATTTGCTGAATAAATATGTATGGATTTGTAAATTACTTCAAATGACACTTTGACAGCTCAAAAGTTATGCAGACGATATATTCAGATCTTGTGTCATACTTTATGTTGTAATCATTGCCGATTTCTTTTATTTAACACATGCTAAATACAGCTCAACTTGTGCAGAATAGGTTTGAAAACAAAACAATACAGCGTATGTAGTGGCCAGCATACACTCATCATTTAAATCCGATCGAGCATATCTAAAACGCACTCTAACGAAGCATTGCATATCACTTTTGATGTATTCGGTACTTTGATATTATATTAGATTTTGAGAAGAGAATTCCTTAAATGTTATCGACAACCTCATTGCATCCGTGGAAAACAGATATTGTACAATATTAACTATTCCGGGGGAGCACACACTATATAAAGTATAGTCCATTCTTTTTAAACATCATATACTTGTCATTTAAAGTTACTCAAGTTGGTGCGGAGCGTCTGATTATGCTCTTGACATCATTTTATACAGTTAAAATTCCGATATAAGTAAGTTAGTGTTTCATTTTCTATTTTACTTTTAATATATTGCGTACTTTCAATTTTATATCCATGCATGGCTGTCTTGAATGGTTTGATTTCCCATTTTTTTAAACAGTGTATACGAATTTATATATAAGATTTTGTAATTCTACAATTCGTTTATTTTCATCATTTCAATTTTTCGCAGTATATGGACAATTAAAGATAACATCTCATTTTCTTTGCTTCCACATGTTATTATTAAATCTATGTTCTCAGTAATATCGCTCAGACTAATCCCTCTGAGGGAAGTCCTAGTTAAATATTCTTGGTGTCTTTTGTCAGTTTTGGAATTAAAATTAGGTGTCCTTTTTTAAGGACACCGCGCCGGTAAGGGTTAATAGGTGGGATAAAGAAATAGCATACCGGGGGCTAAAAAGATTTCAGAATAAATGTTTTCCTGAACGAATGCTATAAAACTGAAATGTATTCAAACATTTGGCACAGATGAGGCAGTTTGTCTATAAAATTAAGTGCCGTAAGTTATATACCATGCCCCTCAGTGTTTTAATCCTGTCCAGTAGGTAATTCCTAAACAGTTAGTTTTAACATTCGTGCATCTTAACCCCTTAATTCTAGCTCCCGTCATATTCACGGGCTGTGTCTTTTACTCAAATTGTTTGATTCCCAACAGTTTTGTAAAATAGTGTAACTGGCTTCATTTCAGTATCGTTTTACCTGTCATTAAATAAGGTGATTATTTCTTTTTCAAAAAAGTGGTGCCAATAAGCAATTCGAATTTTAAAACCGTAATTTAATTCGAGCGTTAAGGGGTTAACGACAAATCTAAAACAAGTTATATACATTTATTTTAAACCAGTATTTATATTTAATATTACTATACATAATTATTCAGCATACTCTATAGAGTATATAATCAATTTCTTTAAGTAAGGAATTTCTACTTTGAAATATATTTATTATCTCCCATCAAATTGAATACTGTGGTTATAATAGTAACAATTATAAAAATGTTCCGAATGTTGTTCAACAAAATATTTGAAACCATTTATATCAAAAATATATTATTTTTATAAAAAATACGAAACTTAAATATATACAAGATCCTCGGTCCATACGTCATATTTTAGAAAACGTACTTCTTTCTTTACCAGAACAACAACTAAAACATTGTATTGGAACAAAGACTTTCAACGAACGTATGTTCATATCTGAGAACCTTATAATTTTAGTCAGTTATTCATTTATATGTCAAATAATTTCTTACAGCTTTTTCGCCATGTTTAGTCGCAGATAATTCTGCCATTAGATAAGACGAATAAAATTTATTTAAAATGTTGGTGTCCAAAAGCTTTGGAGACCAATTTACGCGGGACACCTGGCAACACTAAATGAGTAACTTTTATTAGTACAACTATACCTTTTGTTGTTGTTGTACTCTTTAGAATATCGACAAGGTGTTTTATAAATATAATTCCTATTGGATGAAGAGATCATAACTAAATTTAGATTTCAAAACCTTTACAAAAACACGTATTTTTACATTAATGACTTTTAGCACTTTCAAGAATAGCGGTTTCAATTAAAATTAACTTAATTTTAATTCCTGTCTACTAAAGTTGCATTAGACTTTTTGATATAAATGTTTTATATAATGTACTTAAGGAAAGGCATTTATTTCTTAGTTAGTTTTGTGTAGTGATGGGCAGAATAAATGATTTTGCTATTCAAATGAAACCTTCGAGGATACTGAAAAGTATAACTGATAATTTTTTAATATCCAATTTCTACCAGAAATTTTATATATCTAAAAATAAGTTTCTCATTTTTATGAAAATTAAATTAACAACCTTTTAGGCCGGTAACCGATGTTTCTCCAATAAATCTGCCAGTATCCTTTTATACGAAAGAAATGTAGTTTCAGCGCGAAAGTTTTCGCCTTTTTTTAAGAAGAAATTTTCTATAAGATAATACTGGTGCCAAAATATTTTCTGGTCTGCAAAATTGAAGGAGGCGTACGAACCATGAGACAACCACCTCATCGAGTTGGAGGCTGAAATTCCAGAATTAGATGAAACTTGATTCCCATATTAAAACGCCTTCGGTCTGCCAAGTCATATCTTGGCAAAAAACACCTAAAAACCCGATTTTACCGGTTGACTCATAGGTTTACCATTGTGTTTTCCTGCTCCCAGTCTGCCATGTTTTCATACCTTTGGGTGCAGGAAAACGCAATGGTAAACCTACGAGTCGACGGCAAAAATCGGCTTTTTAGGTGTTTTCCACCAAGATACGATTTGGCAGACCGATTGCGTTTTAATATGGGAATCGAATTTAGCTATTTCTGGAATTACAGTCTCCAGCACGATGAGGCGGTTGTATGTGCTACCGTCCCCCGGTCTACTATTAAAATGTAATTTATTTTTCGAAATTTCTGAAAATAATTGATAAAAAACAATTACGAAAGCTGGAAACTATGATTTTGCTTCTTTTCTTTTAATAAATTTTCTGGTGGTAAATGGTTAAAAATATGCGCAAAGGTTGGAAACTGTAATTTTGCGCTTGCCCGAATGACTGTTTCAAATAGTAAAATCATTCTTTCTGTCCATCATTAGTTTTGTGTCAGTTGTTCATTTCAACACATTACCTACAAAATTATTTTAATCTTGAAATGCCTAAGGGAGCTTACTTTTCTAAAATATTTTGAAAGTTCAATTTTTCTATGAACATATACCGGGTTGTTATAATTAAATTTACCCTGTTTAGAACTACGTAGAGTCTGTTCTGGTATACAATTATCGATGAAACTTGGGAAATATGTTATATCGACCTTCGGAAAAAGAAATCTACAATAAAAAATAATAGTTCAAATTTCGACCAAGAGATGGCAATTTTCATCTATGAGAAATGACGTTATGCGAATATGGAGCAGTTTAAACAGCCAGTAGTTGCTGCCATTCTGCACCATGCCGTTGGAAGAGAAAGAACGAGCGTTACTGCTGAAGTTGTTTAATCAGAAAGGCAGTAATGTATCATGCAATATGGTGCACCGCATCACATAAACGAAACAGTGACGGCACTACTTAGTGCCCACTTTGGAGATGATCGGGTAATTTCGAGAAGTTTTCCGACAACCTCACCTCCTCATTCTCCGGACTTGAATCCCTGTCACTTCTGGTTGTAAGGATTCCTGAAAGTATCTATGGAAGAAGCATACGGACTCTGCCTGATTTGAAAGCAAGCATAACTCGTCATGTTGCTGCAATTGATCAGGAAAACCCTAGAGCTACTGTTGAACACGCTTTGAACATATGCTTAACACAAATTAAATGCAGATTGATCACATGCTGTGAATAAATAACGTTATGTGTTTCCAGTCTGAATTTTTTGGTCTTCATTCGCCCCCTTCACACCTGTTGGTCAAAATTTGAAATACTAATTTTTATTGCAGATTTTTCCCCATGATCCATATAATATATTTTCCAAGTTTCATCGATATATGTCTATTACATGGATGGCCCATTGTGGCACGCCGCATACTAGTAATTTGTTAAAGAAATAGCCGACTTCTTGAATTTCATAGATTCGATGCTTAGATAAAGCAATGATTACTATAAAAATTTAGTGGTTCTAGCGTGCCACAATTGGCCACCTTTGATCTACCCGAACGAACTAACTCTACGGAGGTCCAAACGGGTTAATCTTAATTATAACCACCCTGTATATGAAAAAGAAACTTTTTCTGTCCATTATAAAACGAACCACATAAACAATTTCTATAAATATGCTCGTTAGGTCATGTAACATATCAGGAGATTTTTGTGTAAGAAATACATCTTAATTATTCACTAAAATTAAAAACAATCAATTAAAACTAATTTTGGATATTATATCGTATTGTAGTAACTATGAGATCCAATCCGAACCTCCCGGGTTAGAGAATATAAGGGAAAAACATTTATTTTTATTTTTATTAGGCTAGTTCCATAAGTACTTTTAGTGTAAGTCACATACTATGATTTTTGGCTACCAGTATTTTAGAAAGGAAAACTGTGAATATTTACTCGGATATATCTCATTAATTGAATAAGGCCAAGCAAACTTTTCAAAAATAACGGTGGCGAACAATCATAGCAGTTATCAGCTATTTGACTTACACTACAAAAACCCATGGAATTAGCAATTACTATACTTTTTAATTACCCAATAACAACACCAAAAAGCATTTTTACTTCAAACCTATCAAATTTGCATTTAAATGGAGTTTTTAAATTTTTTAAAGGTATACATTCCTGTGGGTTAATTGCCGAAGAAATCGAGAAAGATTTCGTTACTTACAGCGGTCGGTCCTCTTTAACTCTGATCATTTCAGTAGTTTAAGCGAGTTTAGTTGTTTACGTAGTTTAGTTCGATTACATAACTGTTAAATTTATGTTTTATGTATCTTATTTTATTATTTTACTTTAATGATTAAGTTTTAACTTCGCTATGAAATATCAGATGGAAACAAATGCTGAACTATTTATATTAACACTAGAACGTCCGGCATTTTTACCCAAGTTTCATGAAATATTTGACACCAGAATTTTTATTTAAAATTATTTGTCTGATTTATTTTAAGTAAATCTGCCTGGTTTAAATGTAACTTTTTTTATGAAAGAATTTCTGGTTCCAGTTGACATTTAGTCATACGGTCGGAGTCGGATCGACTACTTTCGGGCGTTCTAGTGTTAACAAAACTGAAAAAGGTTATATTTCTCATAATCGTCTGCATCCGATAAAGATAGATAAAAAAAAATCTCCTATAAAATTGAAATTTCTGAATAAAGTAAAGTTGCATTTGATAACACTGCACCGCCTCTCCAGCGTTTAAGAGATAATCCGATTACATCTCTTTAGAATAACTTGGTATAACGAAACGTTGAGCATAACGAACTTGGTATAACGAACGAAATCCAAGAGCTGTTAACACTAGAACGGCGGCGAGGGGTCATTTTGACCCTTGCCAAATGAATACGTGTCTATTCGTACCAGAAAATTTATTATAACATAAGAATAATATACGTTGCACAAAAATAACATAAATAAATATTTTAAATAGTTTTAAGTGAAAATTCTGATGTGAAATATTTTTTATTAAACTTGAGTAAAATTTCCCGCCGTTCTAGTGTTAAACATTTTAGGGAAGGTATTTGAGGCACCCTGAAAATTTGTGCAACACTTCTTCTGTAATGGCTGAATACAAAATCGAATGTCTGGCTGAAGGATCGTGGCCCAAAAACTGTGCCAGACACGTGTCAAGTGCCACTTTTGACTACCCAAAAGAAAAGGTATTTGAGGCACGCTGAGATTGAGACAGAATAATATTTATACTTAGAAAAAAATATTTTGAAAACGACAGACACTTTAGTCGGCTCAAAACATGTGCCAGACACGTGTCAAGTGCCATTTTTTGACTACCCAAAAAAGGTATTTGAGGCACGCTGAGATTGAGGCAGAATAATATTTATGCATAGAAAAAAAATATTATGAAAATGACAGACACTTTAGTCGGCACAAAAACTGTGCCAGACATTCGATTTTGTATTCAGGCATTACAAAAGAAGTGTTGCACAAATTTTCAGGGTGCCTCAAATACCTACTCAAAAATGTTCAACAGCTCTCCTACCAGTCGTCGGACTCTTCTTATTTTTGACTTTTTTTTTCAAATTTCTTACGCTATGTTTCTAGAAATATTCTTAATCATACTACATGTTGAACACATGCTTCAACATACTAGTGACGGTTCAAATTCTAGGAGAAATAATTTAGTAAATTTTATCAATGATCTGTCACTTGAATGTCTAATGTTTTTGTGTTTTTTTCGTATTAATAGTACACATATTCACATAGATGTAAATGTTTCGTAAAAACTGAAATTGTTTTCATGTGTTTTTCTCATAAAAATCAGTCTCATAAAATCAGAGTTTTCAAATAAAATTTTACGAAACATATAGAAATGTAGGCAACGTACGCAGTGATCCCATTGGTTAGTTTTTTTTTTATACCAGTATTTATACAGTATATGTTTCGTGCAGGGTTTTTCAATATTTGAAAGAAAAAATAAATTCCCAGCCCATATCTACACAATATGTAAGCAGAAGTTAACAAAAATATTTTCATTATGAAAATGTGATTTTCACAAAAGAAACCGAATGGGAGACATACATATAAGAGAATCCATGAACATACAATTTTATATAGCTCTACACATACGCAAGTAAAATAAATTATCCAATAATTTTATTCAAAGTTTCACTTATTGTAAAGTTAAATAATGGCACTCACTTAAACTTATGAAAATTGCTTTAAGATTTAAGCTAATAAATCTTAAGCGATTCTTGGGGCAATAATTTAATGTTCATAAAAAATAAGTTGATCTCGTTTATTTTAAAACACTCAGCTTGTTTTATCTACAAAGTGCGTAACACGCTTTAACAAACTGAAAACCGAAAAATGTTTTTGACAGCACATTATTTAATGAACGTTATATATGAAGAGTTTTCTACTATACAAATATGCATTACATTATGCCTTTGTGTTTAAAATATATTTTGTTTGCAAACAACGTGGGGTACAGTAGATGTTTGTTTTCACTGAACTCATTTATTTTTGGATGTATTTAGTAAAATTATTAAAACTTCTTCGCTATTTATTAAGCATTTTACATGGTTTTACAGTAAAAAAGTTTCCGTTTCCATGTATACTCGTGTAGAAGTTCGCCCTAAAATTGTAAGGAAATAACATGAGAATTTGTTTTAACACATAAATTTCCATACAAACACATATGTTTTATACAATCTTAGAAGTATAATATAAATTCTGTGATTAAATAAAGCGAAAAAACGTGTAGAAAAGACTGGCATTAAAACGGAATAGCATTTTATTTTTCTGGTATTTTTGCGTTTATGGAAACTTTAATTGTCAGTTGTTCCTCTACCGATAATATTAGTTTACATGCGGCCATTCAGATCGACGAGACATTGAGACGTTGTGGATATTATCAGTGAACTGGGCAAAGTTTGACTTTTTGTTGTTTGCATGTAACAAGGAATATACTAAAAATCTGTGCAGTCTCTTACAAGAGTCTAAATCCTCTATAATGCTCAAAAATTAGGTTTAAAAAACAACATTCAAGACACATGAAATTAAATTAACTTCCATTTTTAAATGATAGAAAAGAGAGAGTTTTGGTAACAATACTCCACATCATAGAAACAGCTTTAACTTTTTTTACACCCAATGGTATAAATATGTAACAAATATGATAGCCATATATATTCCGGCGCCCCTCAAGGGGTTAAAGTAACGAGATTTTAATTTGTAAAAAAGTCATTTGAAAATTCCGGTGTCTGTAAATAATTTCATCATTTTACGAATAGAATTGTTCTGCGCCGAAATGGGTTAAATGGGACAAAGAAGTATATTAAGACATAGCTGACAACAACTTACCCTTTTTTGTACCACAAAAAAATTATACTAAATTTTACCTTTTTAAATCACCGTAATCTACCGGTTAAACAAGGCAAAAGTTTCCATTTAATTTTTGTGGTACAGGAACGCGGTAGAGTTGGCAGCTGCGGTTAAGAGCTATTTGCGTCAATAAAATTATTTCTTAAAAATTCCGAAATTAATATTTTATACGGTCCCCTTGCCTTATAAGTTATATTTAATAAAAATATCCCACTGCACTAAGAAGTGAGACAAAAAAAAAAAAAAAAAAATCAATTCTATACGATTAACATTCTCCGAGTAATAGCTGTTTAATGTTAAAGCGTCTTTTTTCAGCAAAATAGGGGCCCTTCATAAATTTATTAGAAGTATAAATAATTTTCAGATATAAAATATAATGTTTGACAATAACAGTAACATTACAATATAAATTTTTAATCTATTTTCATTCTGACGAATTAAACGAAATATACAATAATATACAATTTGTACTAAAAATTTAAGTGAAAAAATAATAGATTTTTTGTTAAATGAAATCGTGAAAAGATTATCGTAAAAGTCTTATTTCCTTACAATAATAAAATATATGTTAAAATAGAATTATTTTAACCAGTCTGAATTTTAATAAATATTAACATTAACCTAATACTTGTACAATATGTCTAATTTCAGGTAAAGTGCAGATACACGCTAAATAAATTATTTTAATGCTTTAAGGATTTTGTGTACGATTTTTCAAAGTATTACACAACTCGTCTGTGTCCAGATGCGGAAAATTGGTGTAAGTCAAGCAATTCACAATTTTAGTGTTACATGGATACTCTTTTTGTCTTACTTGTTATTGTTATAAAACATTTTTATTAAATATACTCATAGGACCAGAGAACAGTATAACAAATTTAATTTTGTAACTTTTTTAGAAATATTATTATTGATCTAAAAGCTTTTAAAATACTTCTTTACTTCTTTTAAAACATTTTTGTATTTGAAACTATATTTCTATGACTAATGGTTTAGGAATTGGCCATTGGACACCGTTGAGTCTCCGCCACCTATAACCATTTGAACCTGCTATATTACAGATATTATCCAACTCAACCATTTAAAAATTTCTCAGAACAAACCTTAAAGGCTCCGTCAACCATGAAATGAAACGTGAAGAATTTATAAATGTTAACCGATATAAAACCGAAACTTGTCAAAAGTGATTTGTTTTTAATGTGTTGTGTAAAGACCCGTCATAAGTAAAAGAATATTTTTACGAATTGTTTGTGAAAAGGTGTATAGGTTACCTGCATATTTGACTCCTTTGATGATCATACCAACAGTCGAGAGAACTATTTTAGTTTGTAGAAACATTTCGCTGGAGCGCCAGCTGTGTGACAGTTTCGTTATTTAAATTACCTAGTCTACCAAAGTCAGCAACAGTAAAATTGGTTGCAGAAATGTGACGCTGCTCCAATCTGCTAACTATTACTCTCCTCAAGTATCTGCTTTTTGCCAAACATTGTCTTTTGCTTCGTGTAGATTATACAAAAGGCTTTAAATACCTATATATTACATGTGTTGTATCGTTCGCGAAGCGCTGATCTAAGCGAGGCATGATTAGAGCCTGGCAAACTTCCATCAGTGAAAACGAAGAAAAATTTTCCCTTTATTTATAACAAAAATTCAATATGAATAATCAGCTGTAAACTGTTGAAGGTTAGCCGAGTGGTTATCAAGGTTTAGTTCTAAGAGTTAAAATCTTTGATTTACAAGGAATAATGGATAATATTTAGTTCGATTTTAAATAAATTCTTCATATAATATTTTAATTTGTTTAAAATTAACTATTTAAATGAATAAATGTGTCATAAATTGTTTTATAAGCAAACTTGTTCATGTTTAAGAACAGCTAAAAAGAAAAAAAAAATAAATTTTATTTATCTTATTGTTGAATACGTAATACGTTTTCTGTAGAAAACGAATTAAGTTTAGATTATTTATGACTTTTATTTAGGGTGTCTTGTTTTAATCAGTTTATTTAAAACAGCGATTAAATCGTGATTTTAATCATCTGATTTTTTTAAATCATTAATTAAAATCATAAATTTTCTAAATGTTTAAAATGACATAAAAAAGTATTAAAATCTAAGATGAATATAATATGGAAAGTTTCTACAGGTATTGTGACTTATAAATAAACAAAACAAAGCTTTAAACAATTGTTTCTAAGCGTAAATTCCTGAGTACTGTAAAAAATTAAGTACAGTAAGTTTGTAAAAAGCATAGTTTTTATCAAGAAACATAAAAAGCATTTAATTTCAAAATTATATTAAAATCTAACTTATAATGTCATAATTTCCTTTTAGTAATCAAGTTATTCATTATTTTACATAGAGTAAGCATATCCAGTATAACAAATTTCTGCAAGTAAAAGAATAAAATAGCCAGATTTTTTTTTCTCTCTCATTCTACTTTTGCAATAATAAATTTATAGCAAATACTGGAGCTAAAGAAAAATGAAAGAATGACTTTGGCTGCCCCTATTGTAAAATAATGTATAAGAGAAAAATAATTTATTTGTATAAAATGTTAAGCATAGCAAGAGCTTCTTCAGTAAAAGAAGAATGAGTGTTTTTTTTTTTTTTTTTTTTTTTTTTTTTTTTTTTTTTTTAACTCGTATACACAGAATAAAAATAGTTTAGGGATTAAAATGTCGGCAAAGCTGTCTGAAACACTGAATGCTGAGAATCCCCACTGAGTGCTAATAATGCTGCTGTTTTATGTTCTGAGGATTCCAGATATAACTGTCTATTCCTTATATTTACTCTGTATGTGTGTATGAATGGGTTAACATATTTTCATATTTTTGGGGGTTAACATATGCATACATGTGTATAAGTTTAGATTTAGGTGTACAAATGCAAAGTGGATTGCAAATAATCTTTGTTAGTTTTTGTTATTTGTGCTACTAACTAATGAAATTATATATTTGCAGTTTTTATAAAATCTGTAATTATTGTTTCCTCTAGGACATTTTTTAAGGCGCCAGAACCTCCTCCTTTTGAAATTAGTAAAATGCACCCGGCCTTTAAAAATAAAAATGAAATTCAACTATAACAGACAGGAATCTCTGGTTAAAAAACTTCCGAATTCCATAGTATTTCTCAATATATATGACCAAGATCTTGTAAAAATGATACAACTTTATTTCTTTAAGAAAAAATTAAAATATGTTGATATCTAATTGTATATTTCAATTTGTAATTCATAAAATTATTAAAATTAATGATACTTTATTTATCATACTAAGAAACTATATCCTTTTTTTCCCCTTGTATAATTATTAACCCATTACTAATATATTTCTTCATGAAATAGAGTCCTTTTTTTAAACTAGCATCCTCCCCTTTTTTCTTTCTAGAATGAATACTATATTATTAATTATCATTTTAGTAATTAAAGCATAAAAATGTAATTATGTTCCTAATTACAGAGTTCACTGTTTAATAATTATTAATTTTAAGTTGTGTTAACAATTTAATATTAAATGCAGTTATTAATAATTTTAATAAATGTAAATATCCCTAGTATTTAATATAGTTTTGCATAATTATTACAAAATATTAATGTGTATAACATTGTATGCTACTAATTTGCAGTTTTTATAATTTCTGTAATTACAAAGTAATAATTATAATGTTATTAATTAAATTGTAAAAACATAGGTTATGTTAGCAATTAGAGGTTTAATTGTTTTGGAAACCTACAATTTTTGGTAGCTATTCAGTATTTGAACGTTGGGGAAGAAAATCATAAAAATCTGATTTAAAATTTAAAAAAAATCTGACTTAAATGAAATATATCCCATTTTTTTATTTGTTTTTAATCTTGATTTTTTTTTTTTTTTTACAGATTATTTATGACTTTTAGTTTTTATTACGCAACTTGCAGTTAGTTATATCATTCATCTAATGTATAATAATCTTTTCTAAATTATTTCATTTGACCCAGAAATAATATAAGAACATTTAGTTATTTAAAATTAATATTTTAGAACTAGCAATGTGCGGAACCAAACCTAGAAAGATTCAAGAGAGCAAACTCCGCGATCCCGCGCGAGTTTGAGAAAAGAAAATGAGTGGACGTAAATTACACTCCTGACGTCCGAGACTTGTATTTTACTCACGAGCTAACATCTATGTATAATACATAATATATAATAATATGCATAATACACAGAATTCCATTAGATTTTATAAATAAACACATTTAAAAATGAATAAACGCTTTCCTTCCCTTACATTATAAAAGCAAAATATTATTTAAAAAAAAAATGTTCTGCATATGTGTCAGTTGGGGGGAGGGGGTTAAAATTAAGTGATATAAATTATGCACGACCACCTTTCAAAGGATTAACATTGTCCAATAGGTAATTCCTATATGGAAAGGTTTGTTTTAACTCTAGAACAGCTACAAGTCATGCATACTCATTTGCAACCAGGATTTCTATCTTATTGCTGTGTAGTATATATTTAACTAATTTTATTAACACCAGAGAGGCCGGACGTTTTTTTTTTCAAGTTCTGTAAAAATATTTTCACCAGATTTTATTTGAAAGAAATGAAGTTATTTATCTAATCAAAAGCAACTCGTTGTAAATGATCCCGCCAAGCCACAAACCTAAAACGTCAGTCATAAAAAGGAATGATATCACATAAAAAGAAGCAATATAGAAGTGCATACTTCGAGTGCCGTGTCAAAATCTATCCCTACTCATAATGTTTCTAAAGGACTCGGAGTGAGGTACAGTATGCGAAAACTGCTTGGCGACCTGCAGGCGTATATGTAATATATGCAATACCTATATCAATTTCGAAAAATTGTGAAAGTCGATAAAATTAATTTTAAATTGTCATTGTATCACTATTGTAGGAGGGCGATCTGTAATAAATCAGAAAGATTTGTTAGACAAGTAGGAAATGGTATTTAACTGTGATAATCATCTATTATTACAATTATACTTTTCAATATTTTAAACATAATTTTTAATTACATAAATACGTTTAATAATACTCTGTTACAAAATGAAAGGGAAAACTAGCAAAATAGATCCATCTCTTAAACGTAAAATGTCGTTTTTCCAATGTAAGGGATATTATATAATACTATTGTAACAGAAGCCTTACTAGAACAGATTTTTCCCCTGTCATGTGGAATTCTGTTTACACAGGCTTTACTGCAATATATTTCAGTTTAGTTAACGTCTATTATTAGATGCATTGTTAGTATTAATCATATGATCATTATTTTTTAATATTATTTTACAGACTCAAAATGTTTATTATATGTTTACTTAGAAAATCCTGTAAAAGTGGTCATTCTCGTTCAAATAATTGTAAATAAAATCAACAAATCGATAACCTGATGTTAAATAAGAATGGGCATGGGCATGTAAACACCAAAAGCTTATGTTAATCCTTTCGGCTTAAACTCATCCACAGTATTAAACTGTGGATGAGTAACTACGGATGAGATCAGTAACACAAGAAGAAAATTGTTAAACATATAGTCATATGTAAGTGCAAGAAGAACAAACATTATAAAAACTTGCAGGTCTACATGTAGTTTTCACATACTGTACCTCACTCCGAGTCCTTTGGAAACATTATGAGTAGGGATAGACTTTTACAATGGCAGTCGGAGTATGCACTTCTATATCGCTTCTTTTTATGTGATATCATTTATTTTTATGACTGTAGTTTTATGTTTGTGGCTAGGCGGGATCACTTACAAAGAGTTGTTTTTGATTAGATAAATGTTTACTACAATTTGGTATGTATATATATATTACGTACGCTACGCTGTAACGGTTATCAAGATAATTATTTTAGTTCATATGCAAGTACATATATACATTTTACGTACGACACGCTGTAACTTGTATTACGATAATTATTTTAGTTCACAAGCAAGTAGAGATATACGCGTTACATATGATACGCTGCAATATTGGAATCAATTACTTTAAACTGATATGGTTCAAAAACTAATTAATGTTTTTGCATGAAACTTTCAAAGGTGTGAACTACTCCTAAAAGCAATTCAAATGCTGTAAAGTACATAAAGTCCCGATAATTACGCATTGCTGTAGCCCTGTGAAAAGATTTTTGTCTGAACAAGAATTTAAAAAGTGGAAAAAACCAGAACTTTAAAAATCGCATTTACTAAAAACCTATTCGCTAGATTCCTCTTTGCTTTTGTTTTCTGGGTTCCGTGGCACGTCCCATTCCATAGAAACAAGAATTTTGTTTCTGTAATAAGTAGAACTCGAGTTATAGATGTGCCAAAATCCCTTTTTGGTCAGTACAGAAAATGTAAACTAGACAGTGTACTAAAAAAATTTTACAAAATCGTTTGGCATCAGTTGGCGGAAATTCCTTACATTTACGGTTCATTGCACTGGTGTTTCTTTTGCTTGGCAAGAAATTCTGTCGAGTTTCTATGATTTACCTTTTTATGTCTTTGCGACTTTTAAACTCGTTTTATAAAAAACAATTGTGATTCGAAAAGAAATGTATTTGGTAGTGGTCAAAATGACTCTTAAATTCCTTCTAGTGTTAAGAAATTTCTGACATAAAATATGTATATTATGCTCCGATGAAATTGATCGCCATGGCCGCACTTTATTTAAATATAATCTTTCAAATGCAAAAATGTTCAGAATGTTGCTCTCCAAAATATGAGAAATCATTTATATCTATAAAATTTACGAACTTGAAATTGTTGCACCATTTTCGGACCCTATAATACATACTTAAGACAATCTTAACATTCTTATTAAAAGACTAAATAAAATAAAATAAGACAAACTTGAATACAATTTTACTAAAAACATTAAAAATGCATTCAGAAAACATTCAGACAAGCACCCGCATTTAGTGTTGCCAGTGGGCTACTTTTTAAAAAAATTCAGATTCCTTGATTAGCACCACTTATTTGAAATAGTAAAATTCTCCTTATTTAATGATATAGTAATTAAGGCAAAAACAAGTGGAATTTTATCATTTCAGAAAAGTGGTGCCAATGAAGAAATCTGAATTTAAAAAAAAGTGGCCCACTGGCAACACTGCCCGCATTGCCTCATCAGTACCATTTAACGATTATAAAGACAAACAACAGAACAAACAGGGATGAGAGCGTTCCGACCCAAATAACCGATTGCTACCACTAAATTTTAATAGTATTCCCCGCCGTGTTTATAATAACAGCATTTCTGAGCTTTACTAAAGCAAAGAATACTATTAAAATTTAGTGGTGAAAATCAACCAATTGGGTAGGAGCGCTCGCATCCCTCACAAATCAAGTACGGTTATTTTTTTAAATACAAAAAACAATAATTACAAAAAAAAATAACTTTAACATTGTTGTTTGTTTTTACAATGGTTAAATTGTACTCATGAGGCGTTGCGGCTGCTTGGAGAAACGTTTACTGAATGTATTTTTAATGTTTTTAGTAAAACTGTATTCAAATCTGTCTTATTTTATTTATTTTATTTAGTCTTTTAAAAGTTTCAATTTCAGACGTTAAATGTATGTATATTGCAAACATTGTTCTTTCTGTACAACAATAGAAATCCATTTTAGTGCAACACAAATTTTAAATTTCACATCCTGATTTTTCGATTAAAATAATTAAGATTTGAAGCAAAAAATCTTTCAAATAACTGATTTATTTTCTATATGGTTGCAATTTATATTTCTTCATTTAAGAAAATGTCTGTCTTTACCTAATTATTAAAAAAAACTAAATTTGGCAGCGATGCCTGTTATTTTGTATTTCTCGAATTATTATCTTTTTCTGACAGTATTTCCTCCTCTTTTTAATGCTAGAAAATGGCGAAAATTCACAAAATATAATGCGAAACTCAGTAAGTTTTAGTTGTACAAAAACAATTGCTTTTGTGGTATTTGATAGAACACGATTTTTTTTAAGTATTACATAGAGTTAAAATTTAATGTATAACAAATTTTTTTCTGGAAAATAAATATTTGTTTATACTGTTGTATTTGCTAGGACACGAAGAAGGTTTTTATAAATTTCTTATTGCATGATATAAAAATTATCTTTCTATCCTAAAAAAAACTAACTCTGTCACCGACGCAGTGAATAAAAATAAAACAGACTTTCTTCGATAATATTAAGAAAACTGATGCATAGAAAAATAAGAAAATGTATAGTATCATAGAGAATTATTTGATAAACAGGCTGAAGCACACAATTTTTTAAATAAAAATTTAATTAAAGAGGCATTTAAACCTTGAAGGGCACCGGTATATTATATACCACTTAACTTTAATTCCCATATAACACATTGGCACCAGTATTTTAAAAATGAATTTTGATTTATATTATATACTCGGAGAAACGCTTTTACTTACTTTTATATAAATTTTCTTGTAAATCCTGGTGTCAGTCAATCATTTTAACATTTTAGAAACAGAATTACTTTGCCCCTGAAAGGATTAAAGTCGGTCAAAATCGTTCCATTAAAAACGTTTTATAGGAACCAAAAATATACATTCGAATTTATTTTCTTTTCTAGCGATATAGTTCATCAGCTAGAAGCGTGAAGACTACCTTTGTTTTTTTTTTATTTATTCTTGAGGGTATTCTTCAAATTTTCACTATTTCAAGAGATTTTTTTTACATATTTAGAAATGGTCATTTTTTTATATTAACCCTTTATTTACTGACGGTACTTACAAGTACCAGTCACTTTAAACTTTCATCCCATAGTGAACATTACTAATATTCTAATGGTACTTTGCAAAAACACTCTTTTAACTCCACTTTATCCTGATACATGGCAGCAGTAGTTCTAGGTATGTTATTTTAGAGAGGAAGGATGCTATCTTTCACACAGACGATGGGTTTTTTGCCGACATTTTGTGCAGATTGTTACGCCCGTATTTTTATTGCGGCAAGCACAGTAAAGGATATAAGATAGGTGTTGGATTTTATTTTTCATGTGTTCAGTATGATCTTAGAATATAGTTTGACTATCTATTTTAGATGAACGGTGTATGTATTTGATTTAACAGTTGAATTACTTGGTGGTACTTATACGTACCGTCAATACACTGGGTGTCGGAGAAAAACTACTTCCTTACTTTTCATCTGTGTAGTTATCCATCGTTTTCATTTGCTTTAAAATGTAATTACTAAAATGCAGTGTAGTAATGATTTCCCTGGTATTTCTTTTCTGTTTCATTGTTATTTTTTTATAGGAAATTGGAAAGTTGCGTCACCGGCTCGTTTTTGCTCTGCTAGAAATGGCATATGTAAATTGATATATTGCATATGTGGAGATGCGAGAGAACATGTTGTCCCTGGAATATAGACGTCGCATAATCAAAGGGCTGCTAACAAGATCGAAATAAACAACAACAACAAAAAAAAACCTCTCGGGGACAAAGCTTTTTCAATTCTAAGTGTTGAAATAAATGACTGGCACCGGAATTTGAAAAAAGACTTATTTGTAACTAAGAAAAAGCTTATATTTCACACACTTATTAAATGGAAAATATTTTCTGGTGACATTAGAAATGTCTTGTGGTTTTTCTGTCGCGATGTTTTAGTCATAGTGTACTGACAGTACCCCACTTCAACGACGACAGTTATAGAGAAACAGTGCTTTTACCCCCGTCATATCTCGGGGCAGCAGGTGAAGTGGTTAAAGTACCACTTTAATTAATTACCTCTAAATAATTAAATTTCTCTCGGGTGAGTATTTTATTTTTGTATTTATCCTCTAATTTTTATTGTAGTAAAAAAATATTACATGAAAAAATGCAGTAGGTAAAGGGTTAATCGGATCAAAAGTTTCTGATTACAACCCACAACTATGGTAAAAATTTCTATTTATTTTTACTGGTGTCAGTTTCAGGAGGTATTATAATTTTTTTCACTGATACTGACAGGAGGTTAACTGGGTTGTCACAATATGACAGGGACTGACTACCGCCAAAGTAAACTTCCACCAGTAAAAATAAATATCTGTTTTCCCCATTATTCATAACTGAATCTTTGCAGTAATCTGGCGTTTAAAAAAGAAGATAAATTCTATATAAATTTACATGTGGTAGTTTTCCACGACTGTAATCAAACCCTGCGAAAGCGGTTACAGTTGAATCTTCACTATTTTAAGGCTGTGTCAGTTCCTCTTTATTAATAGTTCCATGCATCTACAAGAGAAATATTCTAAAAAAATTATATTTTAAAACTAGTGTTGAGACTAAAATAAAAAAATAATTGCCAGTCGCAGCTCTTATTAAATCGTCCAAACAAATTCCTATCCAACTAGGACAGTGTTTCCAGTTAGCAACTTAAAAAAAAAAAAAAAAAAAAAAAAAAATTAGGTTTCTTGGTTGCCACCCCTTTTTTGAAATTGTAAAATTTAAATTTTTTTCGCTTTAATAAATATGTTATTTAATAAGGCGAATTTTACCATTTCAAAAAAAAGGCAACGAAGCAATGAAGAAATCTGAATTTTAAAAAAAGTAGCCCACTGTCAACACTGAACTAGCAAATTAGAAAATGTTTGCTAATAAAGATTATAAAAGTTTGGAACGCCTACAATATCCATAAATGTCAGAGACTACTAAAAGTTAATTTCAATAACCAGCATACTAAATGAAAAATAGTCCGGAACAGATGTCATAAATTCCCGGGGCCGCCATCTTGGAATTTTTCTTGGCGTGAAAACCCATTTCCGCCAAGTAGTAAATGTCGCGAAGCACCGGTTTATACGCATGTTTAGCTTAACGAAAATAAAATGTAAATAATAAACAAAATTCGCTAAAGTAGCAATCAGTAATTGTTGTATGAGCGCTCCGCGATCATTAACCGAAAAAAAACATCACTAGATTCAGCAGTCCTCGCTCTATAGTAATCTCAAAATGTACAAAACTCGTAAGACAACAAAATATAAGTAAAAAACGAAACTAGCTAATGTGGAAATCAGTAATTGTTGCCTGAGCTCTCCGCGCTCATTAACCGAAAAAAAAATCACTGGATTCAGCAGTTTTCGTTGTGTAGCATTCTCAAAATGCAGCAGTTCTCGCTTTGTAGCAATATCAAAATGTATAAAACTCGTAAGGCAGCAAAATATACATAAAATTATCAACATACGTTAACAGACATCTGCTTTCTTGAAAGCTCCAGCACGAAAAATACCTGTCGAAACATCACCGTCATTTTCCAAAATAGGCCTATGAATACGCATTCACGCAGCGTAAACAAACCTCCTTTTTTCGCCAAAATTTCCTCCTATTTCTTAATTACTTCAGCAAGAGCGTTTAAACGGACTACAGAAACCATAGTCAATCAAATACATCCAATAAATGTAACATAAAAATAAAAAGACAGAACGATACAACACGATATCAAAACACATCCACAAAATCCTAAGCAAAAATGAGCTTCTCAGGGGTTGCCCGAACACGACACGCCAGAACACACACGTCACACGGGGTTCCACATATCGATAACGATCGTCAACATAAAATCGCCAAGAAATCTCAAAACATCCAAGATCGTGGCCATCTAGGAATATACCTCATCTAAGCCAATTTATTTAGTTAATTAAGCCTGTCTTTAGTTACAAAAATTTGTAAATAAATTAAAAATATTTTCCGAAAATAGCGGTATCAAAAATATAATTTTTGTATTTGCCGGACGAAACTTATAACTTTATTTGTTTCTCAACACATTTTACGAGATTGATTTTTAATATTTTGAGTATATTGTTTGTCGCCTCTTATGCCTTTCAAGGACAAAGTAATTATCTTATTAACATGTAAAATATTAAATGGCACCAGGGATTATGACAAATTGTTTTGAAAGTAAATAGTTACTATTATGAATCTACATTATAAACAAATAAATATTGAGGAATTATTGTGCAATTAGTCATTTTATATTTAAAATTCAGTGATAAAAATAATACATGACTGCTCTTCAAGGAATAAGCTATGTTCATCAGTTATTTTCTTAACATTGTATTGACCGGTCATAGATAGTGCTGCCAGGTGTCCCGCGTAAATTGGGGCTCCAAATGCTCTGGACACCAGTATTTTAAAGTAATTTTCTTTTCCTTGTTTAATGTCAGCATTATCCCCGTTTACACATGGCAAATTAAATATAAAATATTAGCGGTTTCCAGAGCTTTCACATACGCTATTTACGCCGGGCAGCTGGCAACACAAGTTGCAGATATTCTCGTGATTCTAAAATTATACATTGTAGATTAAAATCGTGTATTATACTTTGTACCGCCTATGTAATTTTTTTACATAAAATATCTTCAAGCTTTTATCAGAAAGAAAACGCCTTTATCATGGAACTTGGAACTATTAGAAAAAAAAAAAAAAAAAAAAAAGGAAACGGCATATCCTTAAAAAAGTGAAGCTTCAGCTATTACCGCTGTGTTAACCCCTTCACGGTCGCTTAATATTTGAAAAAACCATCAAAAGTGTACCTATTTTTTTATTACAGAAATTGAATAATTATAAGGTTTCTAAATAAAATATGCAATTAGTTTATTTTTAAGCCGAAAAAACAATATTTTATAGCCATATTCATATTTGTATAAAAGTCATCATGCGAGTATTATGTGTCTTAACCTCTTAAGCTCCGCCTCCGATAAATGTAGGTTACTTTTTTTTATTATTCAGATTGTTTGATTCCCACCACCGTAGTTTACGGCAGATAAAATGATGCGAAAATAAAGCCATTTACACTATTTAAAAAAAACTGGTGGGAGTCAAACAATCTGAATTAAAAGATAGTAGCCTACATTTATCGGGGGCGGAGCTTAAGAGGTTAAGACACATAATTCTCGCATGATGGCTTTTATACAAATATGAATATGGCTATAAAATATTGTTTTTTCGCCTTAAAAATAAACTAATTGCATATTTTATTTAGAAACCTTATAATTATTCAATTTCTGTAATAAAAAAAAATAGGTACACTTTTGATGGTTTTTTCAAATATTAAGCGACCGTGAAGGGGCTAATATTCCAGTTATCATCAGAAAGGCTTGATTCATCAGAATCCATATCAAAATGACAAAATTATTACAAATCTATTACAAATCTATGACAAATCTATGGCAAATTATAGATCGTACAAATCAAACCACAGTGCTAATATTCAAAGACATCAAATGGAAATTCCAGTTCAAATTTTCTGGTTTCAGAAGTTTTTCCAGCAATTAAATCTCCAGCCCGAGAACATGACGGGCACGAGAAATAACGAACGACACCTCAGCCCGAGATATTGACGGGAGCGAGAATTAAGGGGTTAAACTTCCACCAGTGCATTTAAACAGAAAATTTCTCCTTATTTAAACATATTATAAATGCAAAATTTGAGTCATAAATAATGCCAAAACAGATATTCATTTTTACTGGTGAAAATTTATTTTGGCGGTAGTAAAATCCTGAATTTCCGCCACCATGTATTTCCGCCATATTCCTGAATTTCCGCCACCAATACGGTTGTTTAGGTTAACCTAAACAATCTCTTGGCAGTGTCAGTGAAAATGATTATAAAACCTGGGCAAACTTACACCAGTAAAAACAGATGGAATTTTTTATAATATATGTGATAATATATTTCGACGAATACGGCGGTTAAATAAGATAAAAAAATTTATTCAAATTTGCTGATGGGAAGTTTGCCCGGAGAAAATTAGAAACTATTAACCGATTTAAAAAAATCAGCAGCCATCTTGTGGCACCGTCCTCAGCTACTTCACTCGCAACTGGTAGACAGTGCACTATATGTCTCATTATCTTTATTCATAACTCCACTGTCTTTATACCAATCAAATGGTGAATTTCGTTAGACTATACGAAATCTTATAAAATCCAAACATTTTCAAAATATTTAATATTTATGCATAGAACAAGTTGAAAAACTTATCTAGGTCTCGTCTTTCAAAATGGCGTGACTTCCATTGGCTTGAAAATACAGATTTCAGAGATTTGACAATGTGATAACTCCTTGAGTGACAAGCATAAATGTCTCTAAATATTAAATTCTCACCGGAATAATCGAAAAATTTTATTTTTAAATAAGGAAAAGCAATTTTCCAACAATTTCCCTCCAAAGTTAAAAATATAAAATTTAGTTAAAATTTTCTGGTGATAATCTAGTTTAAATTAGGTGGGATATATTTTATCCCACCGCCCCTCAAGGGGTTAATGTGTTAAAAATTGTGTAAAAAAATCAACAATGTGTTAATCGTTATTTTTGACAAAACTTTTATAAAACGACCACAGGAAATATACACTTATGGACATATACACTTATTTTAAACAATAGGATTATTATATTATTATACTAATAGGATTATTATATTAACCCTTAATTACATAGTGATGTAAATTTCCATCACTTTTTTTATTTATTTTTTAATGCATAAATTAAGTTCTACAACCACTATATTTATATAGAAATATTAATCCTCTAAAATTTACAAAAATATGCTACGAAATAAAGTTAAAAATCTGTCTTATTTTTTCTGGTGGCTAATCCTTAATGTAAAAATAAAAAAAATGTAATTCTAATAGAATAATTCATGCATTTAAGGGTTAAGTCTACCTAAAAGTTCTTTTCGATAACTATATTTCATGCCTACTTTTACTAAATTCAGATTTCTTCATTGGCATCACTTTTTGAAATGGTAACATTCCCGTTATTTCCTCTTCAATGAGAAATTTGAAAACAATGGGAATTTTACTATTTCGAAATGTGCTGCGAATGAAGAAATCAGAATGAAAAAATTAGTAGGCATAAAATAACTTTCCGATAGACATAATATATGTAGCTCATACGAGTATTGCATTTCTTTTTTTAGAGAATTTACTGTAGAAAATAAGTCTATTATGTGCACAGACAAAATTATGGCTATGATCATTTTAGTGTTAAACGTATTATTTCAGTTGTACAAAATGATCAAAATGTTTGTCTCCATCACATGAAAAACCCTTTATGGCAAATTTTTCGTATCTTAAAATTTGTGAAATTCAAAATTTATATCGCCCTTGGTTCCTATAAGTTACATAGGATTTATTTTCTTTTTGTAAAAGTTCAACAAAAAACAAATTTTATTTTAATAAACCTTAATACCAAGTTAAGCAACTTTCCAGTATTTAATTGTCAAAAATGTAAGCTTAAAACAGAATAAAATAGGAATGAATGCGTACAGCATAGATTATGAAACACTTAACAACACATTCATATTATTATAACAAAACTTCACAGTTTGGAAAACGTATAACGCATTTGAAAATCCAAATTGTGCTAGTGTCGTGAATAGCGCTTAAAATATACGATTTTTTTTATGCAGTCCTGTATATGATTTACAGACATGTATACATATAACATGGTATGATAAAAGTTAGTTCAGTTAAACGCATAGCACAGAAGAAAATTTCCTCTCACCAATTTCCGCCAATATATACGGATGCTCTTGAAGCCTTTTTTGCGACCCCCTTTATGATCTATAGAATTTATACACACCAAGTAATATATAAAACACAGTTAAATTGAAAAACGCATATTACTACTGGAAACACAATTCCAGCAATTATTGTTCGTAGGCTTCAATAGTTCAATTATTGCTCTTTTTTTCTATAGCCAAATTCTTTTGTATGCCCCTGTAAATGGACGGCGAGTTCTATGCATACCATATTCAATAAACTAGTTCCATGGCTTTTTGCAGTGTAAGTCACATAGCTGATAACTGCTATGCTTGATGACCACCGTAGTTTTCGAAACATTTGCCTCGCCTTGTCCAATTAATGAAGATAACTCTGAATATCCCCTTTGGGACGGGAGCCTTTTACGAAATTTTTTATCTTTTGTCACCGTTTTTTAAAAACAGAAATTTGTGTCTTATTGAATCGAGAAAATGCGCTGATTAAACAAGGCAAATTTTACAGTAAAATTTTACTGGTGAGGAAAAACAAGGATTCTGAGCGCTTCTTGCAGCACGTATACGTGCCGCTCGTCCCCAAGGGGTTATATAAGTCACCTTTTTCCGTTCTAAAATACTACCAGCCAAAAATCGTAGCATGCGACTTACGCAAAAAGTACTCATGGAACTAGCCTACAGTGAGAACCTTATAATACAACTCAAAGATGTATATCAATTGCTATATGTTTTTTTAAATACTGTAATATCATTAAAATACACGGCAAACGATTTTTCCACATAGACCATAATGTAACGGTATAATTTTTAGTGGCCCTGTAAATGAACCGTAAAAGCTACACACTTCACTTTTGATACCAAACATGCCGTAATAAACCGCAATAAAACATATCAATTTCAGGACAATCGGGCAATATTTGCGCAAGTTAGAACACGGGCAAACAGATAAACGGACAAACAGATAGGCCGACTGAATTCATAAACAGTACTCAACTATATTGAAAAGTGTTAAAAATATTAACCCCGGGAGGGGCAAGCAAAAATGTCTCTAAATATTGAATTCTTCCCGGAATAATCGATTTTTTTTTTTTTTTTTTTTTTTTTTTTTTTTTTTTTTTTTTTTAAATAAGGAAAAGCAATTTTTTAAATATTTTCCTCCAAAGTTAAAAATATAAAATTTAGTTAAATTTTTTTGGTGAGAATCTTGTTTAAATTAGGTGGGATATTTTTTATCCTACCGCCCTCAAATGGTTAAATGTCTTTGTTTTTATGTGATTGTGACTTCAATTTTTTTAAATAATAAACTTTCATCAAATTCATCAAAAATAATAAACTATCATTAAATAAAGTGAAATATATTGCTCTGAAATTCTTGTATGAATTTGAAATTTCTAAACAAAAATAGGAAACCATATGGATTATGGATAGAAACAAATCTAGTGATTACAACGTACGCAAGGCTTAAATGGGTAATTTAAAGTCCTTTATTTGAGATGAGTCTAGAGATGAAGTAGAAACAAAATTATCAGTCACCTGGATACAAGAGAGATTGTAGCCATCATAACAATGCGCATTCTGCAGAACTGTCAAATGAATGGCAACCCAATTTTCGATTTTACTCCGACATAGGGGCAGGGGTCGTAATATATAAGGAAAATTTTATTTCTTCTAACTGTATCCATAATCGACAAACTTCACCATAGATGTTTTTAACAGATGGAATTGAAATATATGATTTGTATAACTTTTTCAAAATACTGGTACGAACAATAAAAGTTTCCCCATATACTGCGACTATTGTAGATGCGTTATCAGTAAATAGACTGTTTTTCATTTGACTTTGACATGATGTTTCTATAGCGAATGAACAGGCTTTGTAGAGCTATGGGCTTTTGGAAGGACTCACTGCCTGTCTTGAACCTGTTAATATGCAGACCCCCTCCACTAGTGCGTCATCTGCCTGCCAGTTTAGTTATTTGGTACTAACTGAGAATATGAACCAAAATCGTAGGCGCTATAAATGGTGAAACAATGTGGTGCTGCCTATTAATTGCCAAATTTTACTGATCTTACGTATATGCGTTGTGATATATATTAATTTTATAGCTTATAGTTAATTATTTTAATATATACGTACAATTTATGTGGGTGAATAAAAAATGTAAATTTATTGTGAGTCTTATAATATCAAGTTTGTGAACCGCTGTTCTAAGGGTTAAATTCTTTGTTTTACTTATAGAACGAATGATGAATACATATATAATTCATGCGATTTTTGCCCAAATTTCTCATAGATTATTTTAACTGTGGATTTTTTTTTTAGATATTTTTTGTCGTAAAGAATAGTTTAAAAGATAGAAAAATATGCATTTTTAAAGTTTTTTAATTAATTACACGCTGAAAAATCTATAATAAATACATTTTTACCAGACTTTTACACTACCATACTTACCAACTTTTACATTTTTTTCCTACCCCTATTTCAAACGGAAAATTTTGCCTTATTTAATTCTCAGTTTTCGATGATTAAATAGGACAATTCTTTTTGTTCATATATAATTGTAAGATAAAAGCTTAAAACTTGGTAGCTGCGCACAACTTGCGTATATTGAACTATCTAATGCATAAAACATTCTAAACGCAATTCTGATTTATTCAACTACTACCGGAAATAGTATAAGAGCCTTTATATATGTAATATTAATTAATGTATAGCTGTGCCATCTGAGATATTATTATCTGTTGATCAATCATGCAAGCAAACTCCGCGCTCACTTGGGAGTTTGAGAGCAAAGATAGATGAAGAAATGGGAGTTTTCATATATGGGTAGTTCTGAAATTAAGTGAACAATTGGGTACGAATCAAATTTTTGTACTTTTATGCAAATAATCGTGCAACTAAGTATATAATCTATGAAGGCATATCTGAAACTTCTATTAAAATATACTTTAGATTAATTTGAAATTTAAAACTATTTTAATAAAATTAAAATCATACTAAATGTCACCTCCATGTCCTTCCATGCCTATTTTTACATAACAACATAAATATATCCCATAAGATAAAGGAAAAGAACCGTATAAAAGAACTTAATTTTAAAAATGGTTATCATAACTGCCAACTTTTACGCTTTTTTACTATCTCTAAGATTTAATAGATATTTTCGCCTTGTTTAAACGTTAAATTGCGACGATTAAATAAGACAATATTTATTATAAAATTTTAGTGGTAGGAAGAAAGCGTAAAAGTTGACAGCTATGGGATATATTTTACTTCCTTTTTAAAAGAGAATTTTGAAAAAAAAAAAAAAAAATACCGACTAAGACATTTCAGTAGCCAGAATTATAGCTACTTCCATGACATATCAGTTATAGTTATATAAAAATCTACTAGATGGCAGCATAATCTAGAACTTGAAATACAAATTAACTACAGGCAGCTACTTGTTGGATGGAATATTTCTTAAACATGGTAAATTGTTACTTCATCTAATTTTAATTAAAAACTTTTATAATATTAAAATATTTAATTTATTTGCTTAAAGGACGTTATAAAAACACATTAAAAGTAAATTAAAAATCTATATTGACATGTTTCAACTCTTTAACTGAGTCGTCATCAGAATGTATAACAGAAAATTACAAATACAATGCATATGAAAAATGGAAAAAATCATCGAATATAAACAAGTAATCATATAACGGGCCCTACATTTTCTCGATTGCACATGTTCCCTCTTTATCGCGACTCCGTAAGTTGTCCAACCATTCAACTCATAAATTCGGGATACGAAAAGATCATGTATCCATAGCTGCCAACTTTTACGCTTTTTACTACTACTAAAATTTCATAGACATTTTCGCTTTGTCTAAGCGTGCGATTTCGACGATTAAATACGACAACATTTACTATAAAATTTTAGTGGCAGGAAGAAAGCGTAAAAGCTGGCAGCCATGTGTATCGTTACAAACTCCTGAACCTCTTAAATAAATTTTAATGGACTCTCTTATAAATAATTGTAAATAAAAAGTAGACCTGTACATTATTCTACTCTCTTTAAAAAGTATGTTTGTTCTTTGTTTGATTCAGCCGGGATAAAGCAGTATTACCTCTATTATATTTTATGCCCGCTATATGTTCTTTACATCTGATATTGAATTTTTGTTGGGTTATACCTATACAATGATTTTTGATTACCCCCTCCCTAATAAATGGAATCATATGTACTCCTGATATGTCATCCCTATTAAAAAAAAAACAATTTTACTGATTAAAAGTAATTTTAATTTCGGAGGAGGCTTCGCGATCAAACATAAACCAAGATTTCTTAAATGATTTTTTATATATTCAAAGAAACCCGGGAAATAATTTGCTACAACACTTTTCATATTAACTTCATTAATACACTGCTCAAAACAATTAAAGGATATTTGAAGTTTTACATAAAATAAAGATATAAACAAATTTTTTTTTGCCGAAAATAGAAGAAGAGAATCACAAATGCAAATTTTTCTGGTTTTCAAACTGTGGAGTATGCAAATTTTGAGTTCGACGTCAAAAACGTCGCTTCAGCGGCAGCGAATGAAATTTGACTTTCAACTGGATAAAAGAGAATGAAGACAAGGATGATCGGCATTCAGTGATTGCTTTGTTTCGATGAGTACGATGTCTCAGCGAAGTCATTTGACAGATTCAGAAGCTTTGAGAATTGTTGGTAGGTTAGAAGGGGGACAAACTCAAGCCGAAGTAGCGCAAGCCATTGGAATGTCACAAAGTGTCATTTCCAGGATCTGGAACCGTTTTTTGGAGAGTGGATGTGCAGGCCGAAGACCAGGGCAAGGTCGTAGACGGGCAACAACGCCCAATGAAGATCGGTATTTAGCGTTAACAGCTCGGAGACACCGAACCATGAACGCTACTCTTCTCCAACAACACCTTCGCTCGGCTACAGGCACCACGATTTCAACTCAGACTGTCCGAAACCGGCTCCATGCTGTAGGTCTGTATGCTCGCCGACCGATGGTATGTGTTAGATTAACATCAAGGCATCGTCGCGACCGCAGGGAGTGGGCAACCGAGCATGTCAACTGGAGGAGAAATGAATGGAGCAATATTCTGTTTTCTGACGAGTCCCGTTTTTCTGTGCACCCGGATAATAGGCGTATTTTCATCTGGAGGGACCGTGGCAGTAGGAATAATCCTGCGTTCGTGCACGAAAGTGTCAGATTTGGTGGTGGAGGAGTGTTGGTGTATGGTGGCATCTCCATTGATGGGCGCACTGACCTCTACATCATTCGAGATGGAGCTCTAACTGGTCGCCGATATAGGGATGAGATCCTCAGACCTATTGTAGTCCCTTACGCTGCAGCAATCGGAGATAACTTCATTTTAATGGACGATAACTGCAGGCCACATCGTGCAAACCTGGTGGAGGATTTCCTTTTCGAGGAAGGAACCGTTCGAATGGAATGGCCAGCGTGTTCTCTAGACATGAATCCATTCGAGCACGTTTGGGACGCTCTAGGAAGACGAGTTTCTGGCCGCCAACAATCCCCACAAACTCTACAAGAACTGGAAAGAGCTCTTCAGGAAGAGTGGGGCAGAATACCCCAACTCGTCATTAATAGCCTCATTGAGTCCTTTCCTCAAAGGTGTTCAACGTTGCTGGCCGCCCGTGGAAACCATACCCCCTACTGAAAATGATTTTCTTTGAAGAAAACACCTTTTCTTATTCTTTTTTTCTCATATGCACAATTTGTGTTTTTTTCCTTTAGTACACAAATGCGCAATAAAATGCATTTTTTTCTGCCAAACATGTGTAATTTATTCTCATATAACCTACTATGTCTGTCGACCATGTATCAATCAGCTAAACAGTTTACCAGATACAAAATCCACCTAAAACTGCAATATCCTTTAATTGTTTTGAGCAGTGTAGTTTTATTTTTATTTTTAAAAGTATCTGTGTATATTTTATCAAAGGAGCTCTGAATCAATTTGTTAATTAATTTTACCTGATATTCATTATCAATAGCAATTCGTTTAATTTTCTCTAATTCATCCCCCATATTTATATCGGAAGAAATCCTGAAAGCATGATTAATTAGGAACCTGTAGGTGGATAATTCATAAGACATTGTGGTGCAAGCATCGGAAGCTATAGCGTTTAAATCCGCGATAGGTTTTCGGTAAACTGAACGAATTAACTCACACCCCTTTCTCTGTAACTCAACATCTAAAAAAGGTAATTTTCCCCCTGTTTCTAGTTCAAAAGTAAATTTAATATTATTGTCAAGTTCATTTAATTGCTGTATGAAAATCATTAACATCAATATTCCCTCGACAAACAATAAAAATATCGTCTACATAACGTAACCATACTAAAGGAACTACCTCAAAAGTGCTGAAAAATTTTAGATTCGAAAGGGCGTAATTTAAATTCCTCCAGAAGGCCAGGTATTGGGGATCCCGCCGGAGCACCACATGATTGCTCATAAATAACATTATCAAAAATAAAAAAGGTTACTTGAAATAATTAAGTCTAAACCACTCTTTAAAGTGTTGTTCATGGGCAGATCAAAGGTTTCAGCATTATCTATAAAATGTTCTAGGTTCTTGGTAACTTCTATTATATCTATGGGTGGATAAATGGAAACAATGTCCAAACTTGCTAAAATACAGTCTTCAGAGATTTTGATCTTCGTGATTTTCTGAATGAAATCTGTAGTAGAGTCCACTGTAAATGCGGAAGAAGGCAACAACTGTTGTAGTAGGGGAATGTATGCTTTTCTAAGAAGTAGGTAGGACCTTGGCATTTTGTCACAATTGTGCGAAGAGGACAATCTTGTTTATGATATTTCATTTTACACACTAATCTAGGTATGGCATCTAATTTATTTAACCTCAATTTAATTTTCATGAAATCAGGCGATTTTTCTTTTTCAATGTCTTTTTCCTTTTGTTTTATCACAAATTTTACGTAATGGGTTATGCTTGACGGCTTTACGATTCATTTTATCGATACAATCCTGCATTTTATTAATGTATTTATTATTATTGTATCTTTGCCCGATTGTGACAAAATACCAAGGTCCTACCTACTTCTTAGAAAAAGCATACGTTCCCCATCTACAACAGTTGTTGCCTCCTACCGTAACTCTAGTACAGATTTCATTGAGAAAATCAAGGAGATCAAAATCTCAGAAGACTGTATTTTAGCAAGTTTGGACATTGTTTCCCTTTATCCGTCCGTAGATACAATAAAAATTACCAAGAACCTAGAACATTTCATCGATAATGCAGAAAATGTTGATCTGCCCATACAGAACACTTTAAATAGTGGTTTAAACTTAATTATTCCAAGTAACTTTTTTATTTTTGATAATGTTATTTATGAACAATTATATGGTGCTCTGATGGGATCCCCAATATCAGGCCTTCTGGCGGAATTTAACTTACGCCCCCTCAAATCTAAAAATTTCAGCACTTTTGAGGTAGTTCCTTCGGTATGGTTACGTTATGTAGACGATATTTTATTGTCTGCGATGGGATATTGATGAGTTAATGATTTTAATACAGCAATTAAATGAACTTGACAATAATATTAAATTTACTTTTGAACTAGAAACAGGAGGAAAATTACCGTTTTTAGATGTTGAGTTACAGAGAAAGGGGAATGAGTTAATTTGTTCAGTTTACCGAAAACCCATCGCGAATTTAAACGTTATACCTTCCGATGCATGCACCCCAATGTCACTGCTATTGAAAAAAAACAAAGTTATGGTTCGTTTTAATAAGTAGATGGCCCCTTAAGCAAATTGTATATACATCCTTTAAAAGTAATCTTTATTTCCAATCGTTCGGTACCAGTAACTTTCTTCTACGATAATATGTTGAGAAGGTAGTAGGGGGTGTTTACTTTTTTTTTTCCCACGACTGTACAAAATCACACAGAATTTTATCTAAATATCCACTTGCAGTTTGTATATTGTCCAACGCATTCGCAAATGTGAATAAATATAAAAATTGGTGATTAGAAATAAATTTTGGCCAAATATTTTGCGAATGATTTTTGCTGTTCATTGTTTCAAAATTAGGAACAGATGTCACTAACAAATTTATTCCAGAAATTTTATTTAAATGAAGGGAGGAAAAGCAGCTACCTGAACGTAATGTGTGAAAGTAATCCATGAAAAAGAAAACGGATGAGATTGAGTGTGAAATTTATCCAGTGGCAGCTCATTGTGATCTTTGAGCCATATTTCTAACTTGAATCTGTAGCAATTAAGAAGCTGCCCTAAGTTGTAATAATAATAAAAAAAGGGTATTTAGATAGTAAACTATGGTGATGGGCTTAACATTTAAAAATTTAATTTAGATCTAAGTCTTTTAATACTGGACCAGAATGGATTAATGTTGCTTTTAATGCTAGTTTAATTTACGATAAGAAAGAGATGCTTGTGCTATAGCCTCTTCGGTCCCTGCGTCCCCATACGGAGACCTCTGTTATTTCCCTTATAAAAACTAAAATGTCCGGGTTTTTTTTGCATTTTCACATCACTTCTTAATAGATGACTGATTTTGTAGTTCAAAGCAAAAGAATAAATGGCAGCATCTAAGCTGATTCCCACATAAAATAAATATTATTTTCATCTGAGTTTGCAAAATGCCTAAAAATACCCAAAAGATAGTAGGACCAAGAAAGTGAGAAATTTTCATACGTATTTAACTTAAATCATTTTCAATAAAAGAAATTTAAGGATTTGTAGATTATTTACTTGTTTAAAGATTTTAAATTTGTGATTGCATTAATTTAGATTAATGGTTATTAAATTGATGTTTTTGAGGGGGTTTGTAGTTTTAGATACTTTTGAACCCAGATTATTAAGAGCCTAAAGGATCAATTACAGAAGAGATATTTCTTCTGTCATTTACGATGTCATTTTGTTTGAAAAATAAGCCAATGAATAAGTATTTGTATTATTATTTTACATTCGGAATTGAAGAGGTTAAGTTAAATACAATACATAAATGTTTAATTAAGCCTTTAATATAAAACTTTAATATGGAATTGCTATTGTACGCTAAATTAAAACCTTGCCCATATGTCTACGGTCGCAGAAAAAAACAAACGACCAAGAGAAATTTGAAAGAGAATCTAAAAGGAATATTTTCGTTCAAACTTACTGCGTGGGAGGTCTGCTTATTACGCCTAAGATGTCATCTATTGACTAAAACTAAAAGTGGCACTTAAATGTATAGCACTAGGGGAAAAAAAGTATCACTAATTCTTATTCAAATAACAGTGTAAAAAAAAGATTTCGACTTTTAATAATATCTACTATTAAACTATATTCATAAATTTTGTTTCGATGGTTGTCTAAAAACTGAATGTAATACGATCTGAGATTTTCAAAATTGTAACACCCACTTTTGTCATAATATTTGAGTTCCTTGAATTAAGGAAATCAGTAGGAAAAAAGTAAATTTTCATACTTTTTAGGTGTATTCGTAATTATGTAAATACCTAGCAGCTATAGTCTTCATCTGGTCCGTCCGTCTGTCTATCCGTCTAACCGCATATAACAGCGCAAAAACTACACAACCGAATTTATTTGAAATTTAATATATAGAGACGTTGCAGAATTTTGTCGAATTATTTTAATATTTTATGAAAATTGAATCAAAAGTTAAAAAGATATTAATAAAAGTTTTCTTCATTCTATTAAATCCTATAATTCTTCATTAATTCTATGATATCCCATGATAGGTAATGACGTCAAATTATTCCGGTTTTACTTAATTTATTATATATAATCGTAATAAAGTTTATGTTCATGCATTTTTACAAACGAGTGCAATTTATAAAACTAGTTATAGTACGCACGCACATCATTTGCCATGAGTGACGTACAATTTCCGACTTGTTTAAAATCTTCATAGTGTAACACAAATAATGTATTAGGAGTTTATTGATAAAGCTGTTATACGGATAAGCATGGACGGACATACATTTCAATGAATTTTATTGATACTGGGGATTTATGATTAAACAAGATGTTTCACAAATAGATCAATCAAAATCAATTTCTTTTTAAACTTGATTTTTTTATAATCCGATAATTTTCCAAAAATTGATAGAACCATTAGAAGAAATGGAATTATATATTATTAAGTAAACTCGCATTTTATTAGCTTTGAAAAAATTATTTAATATATACTACTTTTTTTTGGAATGTCATACAGCGAAATTAATATATTGTAAATTACAGAAACAGATAGGGGAAAAAAAATATTAAAATTTTGCACGAAGGAAGTGTTGTTAAATCTGTCGGATTTATTATTCAGGAATTCCGAATTCTCACCAGACAGTTTGAATAGTTATTTTTGCTTTATATAGTGCTTTATATATACCAAGACATTCCGATAACAAAATAAGAATAAAGTACTCTTCAAAATCATCTGGTTTAACATAGGAATTTCTGAATACAAAATCCGCCAGAATTGGCAACACTCTAGTCGGGGGACATTTTCAGTCTGTGTAAGTATGTAGCAGGCAAGTTCTCGACAGAAAGTTTAACCCTAGAACTACCGAAAATTTTACTCAAGTTTTATAAAAATATTGCACATCAGAATTCTTATTTAAAACTATGGAACTTATTTACTTAACTCATTATTGTCTGGTTTACACATTTAGTTTATTTTAAAGAAATTTCTGGTTAGAATAAATATTTCGAATGTACCCATCGGGCCCATTGGACCCGTCTGGTAGACGGAGGGTTAAACAATTATTTTTGTTTTATTTAGTGATAGAAATAATGTGAAAAATAATGCAAAAATTACTGTTCAAAATTTGCTGCTATGAATTTGAAATTTTTGATTAAATAATCCGCCAAATTTCATGGCTTTGTTTACAGTCTCCGACCTGCAATGTGCTAATATGAATATTAGTAGAGGCATAATCTACTTTTTAAGTACAGAATGCATTCATTTAGTTTTTAATTCATGAATTTAAAATTAAATTACGATTACATTATGTAAAGAGCTCCCTATAATTGGTCCGTTTTCTGAATGCTATTATTTTTCAAAGCAAAATTTCGTGCTAAGTGTTTGAAAATAAATATTACGTCCAGGGTACGACTCTACAAAGTTTAAGCTGATGTGAATCAATGAGAACTAAAAGATCTCCTTAAAACATCATCAAAAACTTTTAAATGTGCTAGGCCTTTCGAAAGATCTGAGTCTTTCTTCGTTAGGTGTGATGCGTTGTCATTGAGACTGCAGGTTCGGTAAATCCAAATTATTCCATAATGCATCGAAGAATAAAAACGTCTTCATAACTTAGTTCTAATATATTGTAAATAAAATTCGTAACTTGAATAAGTAAACACACTCTACAGTTCAAATTAAACTTCTTTCTTAAAAAACAACTATGTACATTTTATTTACAAATATATAGGTATATTAATATTATTATTACTCTCATTTGAGAGTTCCATTATTACCGTCAGACCGGTTCAAAACAAACTTTACATCTACACTGAAAAGAAAATCGGAAAACAATAAAAAGGGGGTTGCCACAATGCCGACTAACAGAAAATGGCAAGCATCGCCAAGTTGGCATTCTCAACATCCTGCCCCGGGCTGAACACTTAGTTCAGCATCTATATTAAACAATTTAATAAACATGAGAATATACTTACATACATGACAAATTTTCAGATACATACTTACATACAGCTACAGATATAAAAGCAAAAATAATAAGAATGCTGCAATCTACGAAAAAAAAAAATAAAACACATAAATTGTATGAAAATTAAACAATAATAAGGGTAAATATGAGTAACAAAACAAATTAAATGTTCGATAATAGTTCTTATTTTTAGTGTAAGAGTTTTAGTGTCTTTTAGTCCACTAAGTCCAATTCAAGATTATATAGCAATTGCACAGGTCGTTTAAGATCGCCTTTTGCAGTCTGTAATACACATGATCTGATTTTAGAGTCACGACCAAATATGAGTTCTTTAACACGACCACACTTCCACATATGTTTTGGGAGCTTTTCATCATGAATTATCACTATATCGTTAACTTTGAACTGAGGCGATGAATTTATGTTTTTCACTTGAAAAGCAGATCTAAGTTCTAACATATATTCGTTTCTCCACCTTTTCCAAAAGTGGTCAGTAATTTGTTGCTTATATTTATATTTTCTCGTCAACAAAATCTTATTGGATTTCTCTTGCGTACAGACTGGTAATCCATAAGAAGGTAAGGACATTAATCGTTTACCAACTAAAAAATGAGATGGCGTTAAAGGTGATGGTTCAGCATTTTCTTCGTAGAGATAACATAAAGGACGTGAATTAATCACCGCTTCAATTTCTGTAAGTATTGTTTCTAGCTCTTCATAATGGAGACAAGTTTTTCCTAGAACCTTTTTTAAAGGTGTTTTAACTGATCTGACCATCCTTTCCCAGAAGCCGCCCCACCAGGAAGCCCTGGGAATTATAAACTTCCATATTATTTTATTCTTTCTCAAGTAATCAAAAATTTCTTGCTTAGAAATTCTTCCCCAAGCATCTTTTAACACCAAATCAGCCCTAGAAAATGTCTTGGCATTGTCACTGTACATTATTTTGCAGAAACCTCTCCTAGAGAAAAATCTTCGTAGTGCTAAGATAAAGGTTTCAGTACTTAGATTGGTGACTAACTCTAGATGAATCGCTCTGGTTACAGCACATGTGAATACGACAATATAAGCCTTCCCAGTGCCTTCAGAAGTTTTATAATAAATCGGACCGGCAAAATCGACACCAGAGGTTTCAAAAACTGGTGTTTTGATGATTCTATCTTTCGGTAAAGGTGCTATTTCCACCTTTCCAGGAATAGCATTAAGTTTTCGACATATCACACATGATCTTAAGACGGATTTTACAAATCTTCTTCCCTTTAATATAAAATACCTTTCACGAAGGTGAGCTAAAGTGACAGCTACACCAAAATGGTACATTCTTTCATGAGCATCCTTAATTAGTAATTTTACAAAATAAGATTTATTAGGAAGTATCCACGGATGTTTTTCCTGCTCTGTAACTTCAGAAAAGTGAAGTCTTCCGGATAAAACAAGTAAGTCATTTTCATCGAATTGTGGATTAAGGTTGTACAAAGAAGAATCTTTATTAAGTGGTTTTTTTGTTTAAGTGCTTCTATTTCAACTTTAAATGAAGTTTCCTGAGTTTGTTTTATCCAGTATTTTTCTGCTATTTCTATTTCTGAGGTAGTTAAAGGTCCTAAAATTTTAGGATTTTTCAAATTGGCATTATGAATAAAACGCATTATCCAAGCAGTAATATTATACACGCGATTTAAACTACTGAACTTTGCCATATCAAATACTGGCTTAGGAATAGAGTTTGATTCGTTACACAATAATGTTAAATTTGGTTTTGCTTTCATTTCATTAAAAGCTTCGGGAACCATTTCTATAGCCCTTTTTGAAGGCCACATATCTTCTGATAGTGATAATCAAGGTGGGCCGCACCACCATACATTATTACCCATTAACTTCGATAAGTTTTCCCCTCGCGTAAGCAGATCTGCAGGGTTTTCTTTTCCGGGACAATAATTCCAGTCCTTTGGATCTGTCAATGACTGAATTTCGGTTACACGATTGGAAATAAAGGGTTTCCAGTTTGTAGTAGAACCCCTAATCCAACAAATAGTTATCTCTGAGTCCGACCATAACTTTATATTTAAATTCGAAATATGTAATTTTTGTTTTAAATATTTCCACATTCTAGCGGCAACTACTGCACTGATCAATTCCAGCCGTGGAATAGTTAACTTCTTGAGGGGGGCTATTCTACATTTACTCCAAACAAAACTTGTTTGAATTTCGCCAGTTAATGAAATGGAACGCAAATAAGCAACTGCTCCATACCCTTTGGGACTAGCATCACAGAATATGTGAATTTGTGAATTTTCAGAAATGTTTATCATATTAGGAAAATATTTTCGGGTTATTTCAAATGTGCGTAAATGTACAACTTCTGAACACCAAGTGTTCCACTCGCATTTCAAATCTTCAGGTAATTTATTGTCCCACTCTAAACCTCTTTGCCATGTTTCTTGCAACAAGGCTTTAATACGTATTACAAATGGATTCACAAATCCTAATCGATCATAAATTTTCAGTAACATTTTAAGAACTGTTCGCTTCGTGGGATCATCGATGTAATATTTTTCAAAGGGCTGCGCATCTAACATCAAAATATCAGATTCAGTATTCCATATCAGTCCAAGCACTTTTAAGATACTACCTGTGTTTTCCTCACTTATACCTAAGTTACCAGATTCCCACATTTCCCTAAGTTTAATAGAATTTGTTTTTAATTTCCTCAAATTCATCCCATCTTTTTTAAGAATTTCAGAAGCTGTAACTGATAAATAATAAGCTTCGTTATCTAAATCTGATCCGGAAATTAAATCATCGACATAGAGGGAATTATATAACATATATACAACATTTGGATGTTGATCTCGATATTTCTTTATACGATGTTTAATTGTGGCAGCCAAAATAAATGGTGAGCATGTAACGCCAAATGGTACACGTCTAAATCTTAAAATTTTGAAAAAGTTGTTTGCGTCATTATCGAACCAAAGAAATTTAAGGTAATCTCGGTCTTCTTCAGCTACAGAAATTTGAAGAAAGGCCTTTTCAATATCTGCACAAAACGCAGTATTGAATTTTCTGAAATTAATAATAATTTCTAATAAATCGGGGTTCAAATTTGGGCCACCGTACAAACAATCATTTAATGATTTGTTATTTTCTTTTGAGGAAGCATCAAATACCATTCTAACTTTAGTTGTGGGTTTATCATCTCGCAAGACAGGTCGGTGGGGCATAAAATAACCGCTATTTACAGTTTTATTAGAACATGCTTCCACTATGTTATTTAATTCCTGTTCAATCACAATTTCTTTATATTTCTGCAATAATTCCTTATCTTTAAGCAATTTTCGATTTAAATTAATAAATCGGTTTCTAGCATTGTTATAATTACTTCCTAAATCTCTTCTATCATCTTTCCATAACAATTTAGCTTCGTATCGGTGCTCAAGAAAATGCAAATTGTTTTCGAATTTTTCGATTATCTCTTTCTCTAATTCAGAAATATTTTCTTCAGTGTTCATCCCTAAAGTTTCTAACTCCCACAATGTTTTCAAATCATTTTGAATATGTTTCATAACCTGAGTGGACAAGACCCCAGCTTGCTTACTCTCACTATTTTTATTTACGTCAATTGTCCCGCAGAGGGAATGCCCAAGTAAATTTTCACAGACGAACAATGATTTATTTATGGGGTATGTTTTGTCATTAATTTGATATAAATAATCAGCTCCTATTAATATATCAACATCACTATTTTCCAAATGTTCCCACCTGTCAAGACGAAATTTGGAAAGTTTTCTCTTAATTTTGATTGGAAGAGGAGGAATTTGTATCAAAGAATTAGTTATTAGCGGTGTGACTAATGCTTCAATTATTATACTACGTTTTCTATTCGTCAAGTGAATTAGCTTTAGCTTAACGACATCATAACATCGTTCTTCAGATTTTCTCGAACCGAAAGTATAGACAATTAATTTTTCCTTTCTAATGACCTCAGGTTTTAATTTTGAAACTAAATTTTCTGTAATAAAAGTTCGATGACTAGCAGAGTCAAATAAACAAAGAGCAGTTTCTGAATTTTCACCCGCTTCCACTTTTACATGAATTGTTTGCAATATTACTTCTCTACTGATATTATTTATATTGCCTTTGCAATGAGATACGGAGGAAATAATACTACCTGAATTTTTTGATTCTTCTGTTTTTTTATTAGAATTACAAAGTATAGTATGATGATATGTTTTACCACACACTTTGCAATTTTCATTCGAAATTTTACAAAAATTCGCGATGTGAAATTTACGGAAGCATTTGAAGCACCTTCCTCCCCTTTTCAATTTTTCTCGCATTTCCGGAATGGTGAAAGACTTACACTTTTCAGTATCGTGATCAGTTTGATTACAAAATATGCAGTTATTTTTAATATTTGTGGTTAAGGCAGAAGCTGATGGAATGAATTTTTTATAATTTTTCTTATAATTTCCCTGCTTCTGAGGGATTTTTTCAAAATGGTTTAATTGGACAGTGGTCTCGCGAGATTCAATTTCATCTTTAATGAAATTTATCAGCTCATTAACATCCCAGTCAGTGTTTTTAATTCGTTTTGTATTAAATTCTAGTGCAATATCTGATGGAATAAGTTTCAGAAGAATCGGACATAACAAGTGCCCATATGAACCTGAGGCAACACCTAAAGAATTAAGATTTCTTATTTGAATTTCGCATTCATCATACAAATCTCTAAAAGCCTTAACGTTACTAGAATTTCGTACTGGTTTCAAATTTAGCAGTTTAGTCATGTGACTATTTATTACCAGGTCATTACGACCAAAACGATTTTTCAATAATTCTATAGCATGAGCATAATTTTCCTTAGTCAGCGAAAAGCCTGCTATAGTATTTGCAGCACTTCCGCCCAAAAGTGACTTTAAGTAGGAAAATTTATCAATCGGAGTTAAATGTTCATTATTGTCAATCGCATTCGAAAACTGACTCCAAAATTCGAGCCATAAACACGAATCACCATAATATTTAGATATATTAAGTTTAGGAAGTTTAATCAAATTTTGATTCAGAATTTTCTGACTTTTTAGTAGAGAACTATTGTTGCTACTACTATCACTTTCAATGTCTGAAGAATCTTGTTTAGTTTCAGGAGTAACTGTGTTATCATTTAAAAATTTGGAAATTTTATATTCCCATTCAATAATATTCTCATTATAAGATTCCGATTTCTCGATTTCTTTTTCAAATTCAGTACTTGGAACCAGTGGTTCAATTTCAGAATTTAATGATTTTAAAGTTTTCATTTTGTCATTCAATTGCTGTTTCAAAAGATCCAGCTGTGATTTTCTATTCTCAAGCTCTAATTCTTGTGTATTATCTAATAAATCCCTTATTTTATCAAATATTTTCGTAGTTTGACTACGAATCGTAGCTCTTTTTTTTTTTTCAAAGTTTCGTAATCCATCATAAAATAAAGAATTCAATTTATTTGATACAGTTCAGTTAATAAATATATTCATAATTCTATTTATTCAATATAATTTAATTTGAGGTACTTACCTCAATCGATGATGAAATCCAGACATCCTGGAGCTTTGACGCTAGAAAAAATGATGCGTTGTCATTGAGACTGCAGGTTCGGTAAATCCAAATTATTCCATAATGCATCGAAAAATAAAAACGTCTTCATAACTTAGTTCTAATATATTGTAAATAAAATTCGTAACTTGAATAAGTAAACACACTCTACAGTTCAAATTAAACTTCTTTCTTAAAAAACAACTATGTACATTTTATTTACAAATATATAGGTATATTAATATTATTATTACTCTCATTTGAGAGTTCCATTATTACCGTCAGACCGGTTCAAAACAAACTTTACATCTACACTGAAAAGAAAATCGGAAAACAATAAAAAGGGGGTTGCCACAATGCCGACTAACAGAAAATGGCAAGCATCGCCAAGTTGGCATTCTCAACAAGGTGCAAAGAAGACGTGCTTCTACTATGAAATCAGCAACAAAACTGAAATGAGAGATACGGGAAAAGAAACAAGCTGGAGAAACATCCAATAGAAAAGTAGAAATCAACGGCCAATAGGAAAGCAGAAGAAACAGCCAATTACAGAAGAGAATAATGCAGAGAAAAGATCACAGAGTAGAAAGAACTCTCGTTATGTAATTAATCAAGAAATTTCTAAATCTTCTATTGCCATGCACTCATGGGATTCCGGCTATAGTCTTCATTTTGAAAATGCTAAAATTATCATTAATACCAATAGTATCTCTGAATTGGACTTTCTTTAAAATTTAGCTATTTATCTTAATCGTAAAGTTATTGTTAATGATAAACCTGTTTCCACAATGCTAGCTGCGGCTTGGGAAAACATTTCCAGTACTACCATATATTTAATTTTCTTGTAATATTTAATATTAGTCTGTTTTTTATATTTTATTCATTCATTCATTTTTTTTTTTTTTTAATTTCACGTGATACTATATTTTAATATTTGTGTGTGTTTTCATTTTATTATAATTTATTTTTTATTTTATTTTATTTAATTTTCATGTAATTTTTTCCAATTTGCTTCCTTATTCCCCTTCTACTCTGTGTTCTTTTGTTTGGATTATACACTTCTGTGATTGGCTGTTGTCTTCTGCTTTCCTATTTGCTGTTGATTTCTACTTTCCTGTTGGCTGTTTTTCCAGCTTGTGTCCTTTCCCTTATCTCTTATTTCAGTCTTACAGCTACTTTCATACTAAAACCACGTCATCTTTTCGCCTGACAAAGAAAGACTCAGATTTTTCGAAAGGCCTAGTGCATTTAAAAGTTTATTGGTGTTTTAAGAAGATCATTTAGTTCTACAAAGTTTGTAAGAAAAATCTAAAAATAGATTTCTCTTAGGTAACAGGCGGTAGCAAAAAAAAAAAAATGGAATTAGTTGGGGGTATGTATGTGATACAATTCATCACTCGAACTCAATCTCACATCAATTTAGCGTTCACTTATACTATATGAGATTCCGATATATTTGAAATTTATACGAAATCATTTAGTTTTGCACTTAAATTTTTTAAAGTGCAAATATTTTAATTAACTATTTTATGTTTACCCAGCATTTATCTATCTTATTTCGATTTTCCAAATCATGAATATCATACTTAAAAAAAAAAAAATGATTATTCAGTTGTGAACCGCAACACATGAAAATTCACATTTTTACTTTATTCTATCTTTACAAGAAGAAAGTATTGGATTCGGAAAAAATTTCGACTTCCGGTATTCGATGGATAAACGTTTTAGAAGGTCCTGAACACGATTAGGGGTTTTTTAGAAAATGTCTGTCTGTCATTCTGTCACTCTGTGAGTCTGTATGTGACAAAAATTTTGTGGGCGCCCTATCTCAAGAAATAATGCTCAGAATTTCACAGAACTTTAGATTTAGTTAGACCTTGATATAAACTGTTTCTGGTTACTTTTTGGTGTAAATAGACCAACAGATGGCGCTGCACTGCTGCACGTTTTATGATTTACGAAATAGCTATATCTCAAGAACTAATGCACGGAAATTCATAAAACTTCAGATTCTGTCAGCCTTTGATACAGTTTGGTGCTGATTAGTTTTTGGTGAAAATCGCCTAACATGTTTCGCTGCTGTGCTGCATTATTCCTGATTATCGCAATAGCTCTATCTAAAGAACTAATGCACGAATTTTCAACAAGTTTCAGATTCAATTAGTCCCTGGGGTAAATTAGTGCTGTTTAGTTTTTAATGTAATCGCCCGACACGTGGAACTACTGTGTTGCATTTTTCATGATTTCCAAAACAGCTGTATCTCAAGAACTAATGCATGAATATTCATCAAGTTTCAGATTCAGTTAGTCCCTAGCCAAGTCTACACCTACCTAGCCTAGTTAGTCTACACCAAAAGCTAATTGGTCTTAATTAGCTTTTGGTGTAAATCGCTCAACAGATGGCGCTGCTATGTGAATTTTTTCACAATTTTCGCAATAGCTCTATCTTAAAAACTAATGCACGGATTTTCCTCAAAGGGCATAGCCGGATAACCGTTGGGAGCATGCCTTTCAATCAAATTTCCTAATTTTTTTCCCCCAGATGTGGCTACATATCTGACAATATATTTCCCCTATTATCACCCTATAAATATTGATATTTAATGAGATAAAAATGTTTTTTCGATTTTTTAAGAAACGGATTGACTCAAAAACTGCTGCGCGAAATTTCATGCCATTAACAGAGGATATATAGATACCAAAGATGCATAACTGGTAATTTTTGTATAACTTTCTGTTTATAAAAACTGTGTGAAACAGCGAAATAAAAATTTAAAAAAAATGAAAATCATATCTTATGGTTATTCGAAAATTACCATATTCTTGTAAAAAATTCTCCATATGTGCCCGTATATTCTATATAAATGACGAAAGTTTGCGTTGGGTACTACATTTAAATATTTACAAAAATGTATTTTAAAATAATTGAAATTCATATTAAGGCGTTATTTGTGGCGGAGTTACTTAACTTCAACATCCGAAGAATTTTTGGAACAAAGCCAGTAGACAATATGTCAACTGATGTATTTTAGATTCCATTAAGCATATACGCCATGTTTTTCAACATCATGTTCAGTTTGATATCGACAGTGTTGAGCATGTTGCTCATGTGTTTATGAAAATTTTAAATACTGCAATTCTGTGACTGTTTATTCCAAAAATTTTTCGGATGTGGAAGTTGAGTAGCTGAGCCCAAAGTAACGCCTTAAAATGAATTTCAATAATTTTAATATACATTTTTGTAAATATTTATATGTAGTACCCAACGCAAACGTTCGGCATTTATATAAAAAATACGGGCACATATGGGGAATTTTTCACAAGAAAATGGTAATTTTTGGATAAGCATAGGATATGATTTTTATTGTTTTGAATTTTTATTTTGCTATTTTGCACAGTTTTTACAAACAGAAAATTATCCAAAAATTACTAGTTATGCATCTTTGGTATCTATATATCCTCAATTAATGCCATGAAATTCCGCGCAGCAGTTTTTGAGAAAATCCGTTTTTTTAAAAAATCGAAAGAATATTTTTATCTCATTAAATATCAATATTTATAAAGTGATAATAGGGGAAATAAGTTGTCAGATATGTAGCTACGTCTGATAAAAAAAATCAGGAATTTTCATTAAAAGGCCTGTTTCCAATGCTTATCCGGCTATGCCCTTTCAGATTCAGTTAGAAATTAGCATAAGTTTTTGATGATTCGATTTCGATGTAAATCATCTAACCGGTTGCGCTGATAACTTATCGTGCACAATTAATTAACTGTATTCCGCTGTTCTAGAGTAATCCATGTAAAAGACAAGTCTACAATATAAAATTTGGGCAGACATGAATAGCAATTTTTAGTGTGAATAATTTGGAGAAAACACTTAGTTTATAACAATGTAACCAATAAGTGGGGTATTTTTTATATAGTTTCTAGAATTTTTGGAATATTCTAAATTGTAAGGGAAAAAACAGAAAACAAAACTATCAATACATTTATGTTCTTTTTAGAATCTATCGAAAACGTTAAATTTGAAATAGACGTGTAAAAAAGTTGTGCACATAAAACATACAGCATACAAAATTACTGAGGGTTGTTGTATAATCCAAATTGGTTGTTTTATAATACATTATTAAATTTCTGTTTGTTCTCAAAAGCATCAAACTGGCACTTGTTCTTATTCAAATACTCTGTAATCGCTTTTCCTATTTTTCGGTAAAAGCGGAGAATTTCTCAGAAAATGCCGTAAAAGATGACGTTTTGAACCTCGATGAAACTGTCCGATAAAAATCGTAATTATCAATAAATCCCTAATAATGCAACTTGTAAATAATGTTTAGAAAAATGAGAAAAATTCATTCTGTTACAGATCACTTCAGTAGCCATGCCTGCAAATATCATGTTTTTACTTTAAAAAATGAGTTTTTAAACGTATCAAAAAATTCCGCGTTGTTGAGCAATTAATTTGTTTTCCACTTGAGAACTGTTTTTAGTGGTCACTAAACTTTAATAACGAATTCTTTTTTAGAAATTTTAAAACAATAAAGAAATTTTTAAACTTATGTTTATAGAGAAAGAGTAAATTTGGGTAAACAAATTTGGAAAACCAAAAATTCTTACCCCTGAAACATACAAAAACCGCTAAGTTTTGACGTTTTAAAGATGGAATTAAAATGGTTTGAGTATTCTTTATAACATTACATGAAATTCAAAACGTAATTAATTACTCCATTTAAAAGAAACCTGTTACGAAATTAAAAACTAAATCTTGAATGAACAATATATTTTTGAGAAGTAACACTTTGCCTACAAAAAAGGTGTTCTGAAAAATATAACGTTCGCAATGTTTTTTAACTTGCATTGTAAATATTGCTTCTTACTTGAAATTTAGTGTTTTATAAATTTAATGTTTTATATAATTTTTCGAAATTTACAGGATAAATCGTTTATGTTCGCGAAGCTAACTAAAAGCCTCACAGTCCGAAAGAATCAATACTCTCAGAATAAATTCCAGTTCTTTTTTTATACTTACGGCTGCAGTTCGTAAAAAGAAATAGCCGTATTACATGAGTAGAGTTTTAAGAGTTTATATAACTGGAGATAAAATAACAAAAGCTATGCAGATTTTGCTTTAAAATAATTCCGGCCTGAGTATAAACATTTTATTATTACACTTAATAATACATTGTCTTTTATATATTTTTTTTATATACACATTGTGATTTATCGAAATATCTATTATGTCCAACATTTTATGTAAATGAAAAATGATTAACTTATCACCCCTTGCCTTGAACATAATATAAAAAATATTGTTCAGTCTATCTATATTAAAAAACAAAAACATGTCCACAGTAACACTGACGTCATATTGAAGTTGGCCACCGCCCCCTGAATATTAGATATGAGCGCTAATACAAAAAATGGCGGCTGCCGAAGGCGGATTTTTTTAACGTATGTATGTCCTGTAAATCAGTATTTTATAAAATATTTCTTTTATTTGTTTAATCTCACAAAAATAAAGCGGAAAAAAACTCTTTAAATTATTGGTACCAAAATTTAAGGCACCGTACACACGCATCAAATATCCTCCTGCGGCAGTCGCCATTTTTGTGTCAGCACTCAGGCCTCGTAGAAAGGATCTAAGCAATCCATTTAAACTTTTCTGCAAATTTAATAACACGTCGCATAATTTTAATTTTTTTCATCACTCAATACGAGGAAAATGTAGTTTCAAAAGCAATTTGTTTCAAAACTTTATCTCAATTTACTGATTTATGTGGTTTTAATAATAATTTTCATGCATGATTATTTAAAAATATATGTCAATCGCATGCAGTTCGATTACGGAATATTTACCCGTTTGAACTTAAAGCAATATAAGTAGATTAGTGTTTGTTTCTAATACCTTACGCAATATGCCATGAAAAAGTTAACACTTAATAAGTAAACAAATAAATATAAATATAAGAAAAAAGTTAACAAATATAGATTTGAACTACGCGTTTAAACACTGAAATAATCAGAATAAAATTGGCAGCTTTAAATAGCAAAAAAAAAAAAAAAAAAAAAAAAAAAAGTTTGGCGATTTCTTCGGCTATTAAATAATAGCATGCGTCTAGTACTAAAATATCACTTTGAATAAATTTCAAAACTTTATTTGAATTCTGTAATTTTCGGCGTATAAACCGCAGATAAAACAATTCTGTTTGGACCCAGAAATTTTATTTAGCTATTGAAGCCAAATATTTACCACGACATAAAAAGTTACATTTTATTTTTTTTTAAATTCTGGGTGAAAAAGTGATTGTTTGATCCGCGGATTATACACAGGAAATTGCGGTACATACCGAATTGATGTCTTTGATTAAAAATGTTTTTTGGTGTTGCTACCAATAAAAAAAAATAAGTGTTAAATATCTATTTTTACATTTGAGGGGTGCACAACCATAGCAGACCAAGTCAGTGTTGCCGATGAGCTACTTAAAAAAAAAAATCAGATTTCTTGATTGGCTCCAGTGTTTTGAAACAGTAAAATCCTCCTTAATTAATGGCCTATTAATTACGGGGAAAACAAGGGGATTTTTACCATTTCAGAAAAGTTGTGCCAATCAAGAAAGCTGAATTTAAAAAAGTAGCCCACTGACAACACTGGACGAAGTCAATTTTGAAAAAAAAAATGAGATAGTCCATTTGAAAAGTGCATAAAATCGGTTTTGTCCACTCCCATAGTGAACCAAGGCTAATTTCACGTCCTTTCTGATATATGTAATATGTTTACAAACTTCGTTTACTGTGGGAATAGATCCAAGTCTGTTTTCCCATAGTTTGTCATATATCATCTGTTTACAGTCTTGGTTTACTGCGGGAGTGGATCCAAGTCTGTTTTTTTTAACCTATTCTGGATCGACGCCTTTTACACAAATTTTATTCTGTTTGCACAACTTTTTTTTAAAAGGTTACTTTATAAACACGAAAATGCTCTAATAAAAGACAGCAAATGTTACTTTCCATTTTTACAGGTGCAAAAAAAACAAAGTCTGTATGTTTTTTTTTAGGGTGGATATATGCTCCCAGCGTCCCTAACCCCTTAAAGCTACTGCACAGAATTTCTTGCCATTAACTAGTGTTCCCACAGCTGTAGCACTATATTTTAACAATATTTTTAATATATTTCATTGCAGAAAAAATATTGCAAAATCTGTGAATAAATGCGGTGAATGCGAATTCTTTGTTTTAAAAATAAAATGTAAATTTTCTTATCAATAATCGTGATGCCAGAGTCCTTGTAAATTCGAAGGAATCTGAGAACCTTGCATTAATATAGGTTACATAGCTACGAAAACCCTATGAATGATAATTTTTGTAAAATTTCTCGTTAATAAAAATTGTGTGAAATGCATAGCATTTATAGTTCGTTTGAAGGGGCGAACAAAAAAATTCCATTATGATACTTTGCGAAAGTTTGCGGTGGATTTTATTGATGTTCTGATATTTCAAAGATGATGAAAATGAAAAGGATCACTGAGGGGCACTGTAACATACTTTCCAACTTTCCCTTAAACTTCTGTAAAATGTGAGTTGCATTAACCCAGGTTTAACGTGTTTCGAACCCGAAATTTTCTAAATAAATTGATTCAAATAGATTTAAAATAGAAACATGATTTTAAATCCCTAATAATACATCAAATAAATTTTCTGGTAAGTAACGCGTATAACATGTGTCAATTTAACACACATTTTACGGAAGTTTAGTTGAATGTTGGCAAGTATGCTATAATAGACCGGGAGCCGGCAGCTCAGATACATCGTTCGTACGGATACCGTTATTTCTCCAGGATAACTACCAGTATCTTTTTATGAAAAAAAAATCTAGGTTAAACTAGGTAATTTCTTCTTCTTTTAAGAAGAGATTTGCTATAAGATAATACTGGTGGCGAAATATTTTCTGGTCTGCAAAATTCAAGGAGGCGTACGGACCATGAGACAACCACTTCATCGAGTTGGAGGATGAAATTCGAGAATTACCTAAAATTCGATTCCCATATTAAAACGCAATCGATTTGCCAAGTCATATCTTGGTGGAAAACACCTAAAAACCGATTTTAACGGTTGGCGCGTAGGTTTACCATTGTGTTTTCCTGCTCCTAGTCCGCCATGTTTTCATACCTTTGGGTGCAGGAAAACGCAATGGGAAAGCTACGAGTCGAGTTTTTATGTGTTTTCCACCAAGATATAACTTGACAGACCGATTGCGTTTTAATATGGGAATCGAGTTTTATCTTCAGCCTACAACACGATGAGGTGGTTGTCTGTGCTATTCCGTGAGAATTAACAAATTCGATGTAGTTTCAGACGCCATGTTGTATGTTTTCGGCAAAAGAATTTTCCATCCAGTCTGTAGCAGGGCTTAATAAATCTATTAAAATTTCTCTGAACCTCCATCTTTGCCATTCCCCAACAGGACATCGTTTGCGGTATGCATTCGGCTAATTTATTTGCGACACGCAAGCAAAGATTCGCTGTTGCATATTGCGAATCGAACACTTTTAACTACTTCATCCAGTGCTACCCGTTCGCTACAGTCAATGGGATCGCTTCCCTGCCGTTTTGAAGGTAGATTTTTATTAGACTGAAGGTAGCGTCACGCTCTCTCTCTCTCTCTTGGAATCCCCCAGAGTAAGATCACGTTTTCTGTCCTTCGGGACAAAATGTTTCCGGCGGATGGACCGTTGAGATAACTTATTACCGTTGAGATAGTTATTTCCAAGTTTCCGGTCGAATCTGCTTTAATATTAAATAGATATAATAATAAGACGTTATAATAACTTTAAAGAACATTGACATCAAATATTAAAAAGATTATGGGATTCTGAATTTCGAAGATGATCATCGCTTAGCATCAATATTAATACAAGAATATTAGAAAATTCCTAACTGTTACAGTTGTGAAACATCGATTTCTGATCTATAAATTCGTCCATATAACTTGGATATTGCATTTGATCTATTAAAAGATGAAATTGTTCAAAAAAAAAAATCTCTGAATCGCTGTTCGTAAGAGAAGGTTCAGTTGCTCTACATCCTAAGATAACTAATGATATGATATTTGCAGTGATGGAAAGAATGGAGATCTATTTCAATTCCTACAAATATGATATAAAAAACTGTTGGAACCAAATTGAAAAGTAAAGCTCAATCTAAAAAAAAATTACAGTAAAATATTGGCAAATAGTTTCAGTCTAAAAAAGTATGTAGTGCGTAGAAAAGTAATAGAACCATGTTATCTGTAAAGCTCATGAAATTACCTAAATTTTTGTTGATAGCTGAAAATGTGGACTGAGCTTTACTGGTGCCTTGAAATCAATCAGGGTAATAAAGGCATTTTTAACACATTCTGAATTCCAATCATTCATAACCAGTTTTAAAATTTGGGTTCATAAGAATAGGTTAAAGGTTGATTTGGTAATGAGCGAAGAACTGAGAGATCCGTTCAGTACGAAGTATGGAACAAATTCTATTCCAGGAGTCACTGATAAGCCTGGAAGATCAAAGCCCAAGTAAACCCAAAACCCTAAGCATGTACGATTCAACCATATGCTAACTATTTGTCTGGCGTAAGTGCATTGGCATAAGGTTCCCTTTTCACAGTAATTACATGAAATAAAATGTATTACGTTAGTGTGTTACGTCAGCAATGTTAATAACAACAACTCCTCAACAACCTGGCTATATTAATGTTACACTTAAAATATTACTTCATGGTTTACACTCTTTTAGCTTTTTGGAGTTTAGCTTGACATGATGCAATCATGTCCACAATTCTGGGTCTGGCAGATTTTTTTAGTACATAACTACACATTCTGTTTACTATACCCGGTACTCATTTTGAGTGGATAATATGATTCTGAATATAAGGCACCAGTAAAGCTCAGTCCACATTTTCAGTTATCAACAAAAATTTGGGTAATTTCATGAGCTTTACAGATAACATGGTTCCATTACTTTTCTACGCACTACATACTTTTTTAGACTGAAACTATTTGCCAATATTTTACTGTAATTTTTTTTTAGATTGAGCTTTACTTTTCAATATGGTTCCAACAGTTTTTTATATCATTTCATACCTTTTCCAGATCCTTTCAGGAACTTAATCAATCAACTGCCACTAACCAAAAAACCCTCAAACACACAAAAAGCTAGGGTAAGGAATAGTCATAAGAAAGGAATTAAAACTGTGAAAAAACTATAAAAAGGGAAAATTTTTGCTTTGCGCACTTAATGGAAATTTAAAATTCAAAAAAATCTGAAAACGACTGAATGCAGAAAATGATTAAAAGTGATTGAAAATATTACACAATACACCTGTAAATAATATAAAAATATTGCTAATATTGGATATTTATAATAATATTTTGTAGGTCAAACTAAAATACCGCGATAATGACTAACATATTTGCATCTAACTGTAACCATTGATAAAAAAAAATCAGGAAAATTGAAAGTAGGTGTCCTTTGTAAAGTATGCATTAATTAATGAAATAAATTACGTAAACAAGTCTATAGACAATTGGCGTATTTGTACGGATAAATTACATAATTGAATCTACATGCAATTGGCGCATGTTACCGGGCGTCGTTTAGCACATAATTAACTTAAACGTAAGCACATACACCTATTTTTGTAAAGTTACCACACGCATGGGGTAACTCATTCTTACATTTTGTCTACCATTATATTTTTGGCTAAATGCGTTTTAAAAGCAAGTCTACAACTCTATATTGCAAAATGCATCAGTACTATTTCTTTTTAGGGAAAAATGAAGCGTTCATACTTATATATTTTCCGATTTTGTATCAGTTTCTGTAAAAATCGTGTTTACTTTTTTTTTTTTTTTGAAAATATGCAAAGATTTGTTTTACCTCTTAAAACATGAATTATTTTATAAGCTTTATATTAATTACATTTAACACACTTTGATCAACATATACAAGTAGCTTTTATGTCACTCTTTATGTAAAATTATTTTAGTGTGTGTTATCCCAAAACGAATGAACTTATCGAAATGAAACGTTTGTACACGCGCGGGATTACTTAATTCCAAAAGGCATATTTTTCCCCTTCTAGCCAACAAAAAAAAAGACATTCCTTCACAGAATCTTTCTCAACATTGACCTTGAAAGGTATAAGGAAGTTCAGAAGCGCCCTCAAAAAATTTATAATAACTTTTTCGAAAAAAAAAAAATGTCAGTGGGGTGAGATTTACTGCAGCCCGTGTGCTTACGCATTAAAAAAAGGAATAAATTGATTCTGTGTTTTTAAAGCGAATCTATTTCACATTCTAATTTACAGAGAATTGGCGTAAATTGGGTTTTGGAGACATTCCGCTACTTTTACGTTATACCAACTCCATACTAAAATGTATGCTATTGAGCCATTTATTTCAAGCCTGAACGTGCAAAGATTTTTTAGTACATTTCCAGTATAGAGACCATAGCAAAATAGAGAAAGTAGCCTTGGCGGAGAAGGAAATTTTACAACATATTTTCTGGCAACCTATTCACTGTTTCATTTCATATATACAAGCATTTCTTTCAATGTTTATAAAATTTATTTAACATAAAGACGCCATTTATCTAATTTTATATAGAAACAGAAGTAATTTGTTTATAAAAAGCATTAATAATAGACATACAATTAAAATACATATCTAACTAAACAAAAAAGTTCATCAAGTTTGTTTTCATTACTGTTTATATCATTTGGCAACAAATCGAAAGTTCTGACGCCCGAATTACGCCAAACTTTAAAAAAAAAAAAATGCAAGACCCCTATACCGGAAAAGTACCTTTTTTTTTTTTTTTTACAAACCGCGCCAAACGTTGTGATTTGCCATTTATTGAATGAGAATCTCTTTTGGATTTAATTATTATTTAACCGTAACCATACAAAAAAAATTAATTTACTGTTTTTTAATTGAAAATATTTTTTATTATTAAGAAAAAAATAAGTTTTAACTTCATTTTTCGATGCCTCAAAACTGGCCATGTTTAGTGCAGTGCTAAGAGACCCTTACAGTTTCATGTATGTAATTTAAAATGAGATTTTGAAAAAATATTTTTTGAATAATATTTTTTTGCGCTTTCATTTTTAGTATATTTGTATTGATTTCATAAAATAGTTCTCGAAACTCTGTAATTTTGAAAATTTACGTTCTTTAAATGATTACTTTCGCGTCAAAAATGTTATTTTTTTTTAAACTCGAGAAATTGAATTTTATTTGGCGTTATAATGACGTAGTTATAGTAGTCTTTCAGTTTTTAAAATTAAAATGCATGTTCTCTTTGGCGCGTGCAACAGGAGGCATATTTTTTCCCAACTGAAATTTGCCTTCTAAATTGTATCTCGCAATCTTATTGGCCAGAGATTTCGGCATGCATTTGATGCTTCTTGGCGGGAATCATGCTTGGCGAAAAACACTTCTTTGTTTCTTGTCGTGTAAGATTTTTTTCGTTCAGAAATCCTTTTTAATTGCACATTATGTTATATGAAGTTAAACAGAAAAGGCCCTTGTCAGGGCCAATTTCTAAGTTAAGTTTAACTTTTAAAATTGAAATAATACGGCTGTTCTCAAATACCTTTCTGAATTCATTTTTGTTCGGAAACACGTGAAATTGACAGGCGTTCTTATTAATAAACAATGTAATTGAATGGTGTTTTCAATTTTTTGGTAAAAGCAGAATATCTTTTTAACCCCTTCGGGACGGGGGCCCTTTACGAAATTTTTAATCTTTTGTCACCGTTTTTTAAAAACAGAAATTTGTGTCTTCGTGAATCGAGCAAATGCGCTGATTAAATAAGGCAAATTTTAGAGTAAAATTTTACTGGTGAGGAAAAACAAGGATTTTGAGCGCTTCATGCGGCACGTATGCGTGTCGCTCGTCCCCAACGGGTTAAAAATACTGTCAAAGTTCGCTTTTCGAACTGAATTTTGGGATGCGACAGCACGGGAATGGGGGAAAAACCTGTCGTCCCGTGACAACAATAGCTTACAACTCTCCATTTATTTATGAAAAAAATGGAAAACACTCTTCGATTCTTTAATATGTGACAGAAAATTTCACGACTGTTCTCAAATACCTTTCTGAATTCATTTTTGGAAACACAGGCACTAAACTAAGGAATAAAAATTCACCATCATTAATTTAATTTAAGTATCCAACAAATATAACAGCTTTAGGCAATAATATAACAGGATCTTTAACTTTTTCAGTAAAAAAAAGGGTAGGGGTTTTTAGAAGATGCCCATTTTTAAATGCTTAAATACTGTGTTATATTTGAAAAACATATTCCAATTTTGTAAGCATTAGGTTATTTTTCTTTAAATAAAATCATACAGGCAAAATAAAAAACGCAAATAATTTATTTTTTCTTCTTCTACAAAAGAAAATAAGCTAGCGATTTGAGGATCATTTTCAAAAAGGAACATATTAATTTCCTTAACATATTCAGAATAGCCATTCAAATGTTGTGTATAAAGATATGTGCATACAAAAAAGAAAAAAAAAACTTTAAGAAAACTGAACTTTGTTGTGTGTAAAAGGACTGGGGGGGGGGGGGACAAATGTTTTTGCAGAAATTTCAAGGGGAATTTTAGATGACTGATTATTGTTTCAACAAAGATTGAATTTTTTTAAAAATATAAATATTTTAGTATTATATATGCTGAGAAATGGGCAGGAGAAATTGAAATTTTAAGTGAAATTTAGACGACGTATTATTTATTTGTTATTTCAGCAAAATAACAAACAGAGCAGGGTTTTTTTTTTAGTTTTAAAATTTTTGCATATCGCAGATTTTCAGTTTTTCTAAAGATTTCATTTAAATTTACCGCCCTCTGAAATTTCTGCTTCACAAAATCACGCAAAGTTTAATATCTATATGTACTTCTTTTTTAAATCATCTCTCCTATTTGTTATTTTATAGTATTTTATTACATCTGCTACGATTCCCCGACTCCTGACAATTTTATATTCATTAGAGCTTACAGAATTTCATAATTATAAGGATTATTATATTTAAAATCATTAAAAAAGGTAACATTTATAATTTATTTGAATAATTACGAATTCAGTTAAATACATTTATTATTAAGTAAAATTACAAATTAATAGAAAATTTAAAATAAAAAAAATAATGTAAAATAGTTTGAAAAATATCTTAAATTTAAAAAGTAACAAATTTATTAAAGTTATTTGGAATCTTTTCACTTCTAAGATGACACCCCGCCCTCTTTGTTATTAGGTAATGGAAATTATCTTCTTTCTCTAGAAATCATTTTTGCCATTGACCCGTAATTTCAACAAAAATAAATAAATAAATAAATCAGAAGTCTATTGAAAGCATCCCTTTCCCCGCGCACATCCTATCAAAATTCTCTACTTTCATGGTCGCAAGCACAATTCCTTCCCGCCAAGAAAAGTCACTTTGACACAGGAAGCTCTGACCAGTCAGGTTACGAGATGGCAAACCTCCGTTGGAAAAAAGAAATATGCCAATAGGAGTACGCGATTTCCTTGACAAAACGCAGGAAAATGCAATAAATACAACCAAATGAACTTGCATTTATCGAGAATTTCTTTCGTATGACTTAATAATAAATCTTTCACTTTATGGATGACAATAATAAGGATTAATTTCAGATTATCAGGAATCTCTCTTCAGAATAAAACGTCATAACAAAGTTATGTCAGTTAAACGGAAATTGACGTCATACCTAGCAAAAGATTTTATTATTATTATTATTATATTTTCCTAAATTGTTTTCTTGAAATTAAAATAGATTTTTTAACATTTAAAGCATTCTAATGAACATACGTCATTCTAACACGTGTTTAGTTAAAGATTTTACATATATATGGGCAATATTTTCATTTTCTGACTAGAATGACTTCGATATCAAAAATGCAAAAATATAGCGAGAAATCTGAATTTTTATTGGCTCGTAAAAGCAGCGTGTTATCACTTTTTTTAGATTATCGTGCCGGTTTTTAGACAGTGGCAACACAAAAGAAACAATTCATTTAGAAAATTAAAAAGGAGATATTTCAATATTGTTAAATTACGGAAAGTACAGTGGTATGTAAAGTTTAAATGACTGCCATTCTCTTAATATTGGATATTTTTTAACCCGGCTTGCGAAAGGCACATCGCTAAATTAAGACCTTTCCAAAAAGTCATTATTCATCACTGAATGTTTTCTGGTTTGGATTGTAATTGAGTTGTTGTCTTTTCATCATGTTTCAAAACGTAAAAGATGCGGCTGAGCTCTACTATACAGCACGACCGTGCTGTATGATAACCGCCAATAGACGACACTGTACTGTGTGAGCTCCTAGCTGCGCGATTTTAATGTGCTTTAGGTACTTTTCCAGTATAGGTGCCTTGGCGAAAAAGGAAATTTGGCAACATATTTTCCGGGAACCTATCCTCTGTTTCATTTTATATGCGCACGCATTTTTTTCGATATTTATACGATTTATTTAATATAAAAAAGCCGTTTCTCTAATTTTATAAAGAAACAGATGTAATTTGTATATAAAAACATCAATAATATACATATAAAATAAACATATAAAACAAACAAAAACGCTCATCAAGTTTGTTTTCATAGCTGTTTATATGATTTGACGACAAATGTCGATATTTTTCCGTTATACGGACACCATGCCAAAACGTATGCTAATGCGCCAATTATTTCAAAATGCTAAAAGATATTTGTAATTTTATGCCAGCAGTTTAATATGAGTTTTATTTTATTGCTTTATTTTATAACAGTTATTTGTTCACTTATTTTAAGTATATAATTGTGATTTAATGAAATAGTTCGTAAAAGTCTAGAATTTTCAAATGTTATATTTTTTGAATGCTCACTTTAGTATCAACAATCTTTTTTCTTTTATTTTTCAAATGCTTCAGTTCACGTGATTTTCATTTTGCGCCAACTATTACGCTTGGCGACAAAGGTATCCGTATAACGGAAAAGAACCCAAATCTCACTTTCTGATGCCCTAATTACACCAAGCTTTTTTTAAAAAAAAACGCCAAAGCTCCTACCGTGGAAAAGTACCAAACTGTCTATTATTTTGCACTATCTGTGTTATAGTTTGTACTATATGCAAGGGGTATGAAGCGAAGAGTTTAAAAATTAAATATTAAAGTTTCGGCACAGATGTCATATACGATTTCATATTGGCGCGATTTTTTTCTGACGCCAAAGTCATATACACAAGGGGTACTTAATTGGCGGCAAAGTGTCGTTATTTTGCTTGATATGGTAACCCGGATGTTGTTGTTTATGATGTTGATGTTTTCACCAAATTGGCGCATATGACAACTGTGCCAAAGTTTCTATAAAGCAGTATAAGACTAAAAAATTAAGAATAAGATAAATGCAAAATAAGACTAAAGAAGAAAGAAAAATCATGCGTTAAGCATAAAATATGAAACACTTTCCAACATATCCTGAATGCTTTAACAAAACTTCGTTATTTGGGGAAATAAAATAGTAAACATTTTAGAAAACGCATAAAAATTTTTCAAAATTGATTTCAGCAGTTACCGTCCATAGCCAATAGTATCGTTATTACATGCCACTATTTAGCCAAAATTTAATTTAAACTATTCTTAAAACTACTGAAATAACATTTCCAGATATTATCATCCATAGACTGTTATGTATCCAATTCTTTGCGTGACCCTGTATATCATTTTATCTATATTCTACAAACATTTCTTAGTAAACTAAATGCAGTTCAGCGTAAAAACGCATAACTCCTTTAAAAACCACCTTTAAGCAATTTACTCTCATACTCAGTAACCCTTACGAATTCTTTTGTGTAGCCCTGCATATGAACTGTAGCATTTATACACACAGTATAGTATGCATAAATGTAGTGAAACATAAAACCGCATATCATAATTAAAAATGCATTTCTAGCAAACATTGCTTATGTACAATACTTCGGAGAAAAATTGCTTGGCGAGAAAGAAGTTTGCAAACGTATTTTCTGACAACCTATTTACTGCTTCATACTCACAAGCAATTTTTTTCCATATGTATGCAATTTATTTAGGTATTTGTTAGTTATCCCGTCGACCAGTTTCGCCAAATTATATAAATCGCCAAACCACTCGCCAAATTATACAAGTTGACATAATTTTTATTTTAAACAACGAAAGATCAATTAAATTAGCAAAACATTAATAAAAATACAAATATAACGTCGAATTAAAAATCACTTGATGACGTTACAAACACATGATCATGTTTAATGTCAAACATTATTGGCGTTTAATCTTACAATTTGGCGGCAGTAATTTGGTCGACGGGATAACTAACAAGTACCTTTATTTAATATAAAAAAAGCTATTTACCCATTTTTTATAATAAACAGAAGTAATTTTTGCACAGATGTCATATACGCGTCGGGGTTGGCGTGATTTTTCTCTGACGCCAATTTGGCAGAAATCTCGCTTTCGAATACCAGTTACTTATATATTTTTAAATTATTTGCTATCATTTTGAAAAGGAAATAACTATAAATAAATAAAAGTTTGAATAATAACTATAGAAAAAAAATACAGTTTATATAATTTTAAAACAGAAAATAAAAGTAAATAAACAATTTATTAATAAATAAAAAACAATAGCCGGGTTACCATAGCAGGCAAAATAACACCATTTTGGCGCCAGTTAGATATCCCGGTTCATATCTGAAATCTGTGCCGTAATTTGTATATAAAAAATATTATATATATTTAGAAACGATTTTTCTATGTATATAAGTGCACATATAAACAAAAATAAAAGTTCATTAGATTTGTTTTCATAGCTGTTTATATATTTTGGCAACATATCTTACTTTCTGATGCCCGAATTGCTCCAAGCTTTTTTTTTTTAAAAATGCGCTATAATGGAACAGTACCTAAATAAATAATTAACAGAAATAACCAATTATACAAACTAAAACTTTTTATTTCGAGATCAAAGCATTGTTTTTAATTCCAATTAAAAAATACATATATCCTTGGATAACTTTAGTTGAAATTAGGTTCACAGCTCAATATCTCATTCCATAAACCTAAACAAACACATGTGATTCATTCATCGGGAAACTTAAAAAAAAAAAAAAAATAAATCATTGAGGTAATTATTCACAAAGTAAGTTCTCCAACAATCAATGGACAATATTCCAATGACATCATAGTAGGTAAAATGGTGGCGGTATCGTTTGTTTATTGTTTGAAATCACAAATAATTTATTTTGCAATGTCTCTTAGTTACATTATTTTATTGTCATATTTATGAGCTCAGAACAAAAGCATATTTTTTCATTATTTAGTTATTAAAGACGGAAAAAAAATTATAAATGCATGATTTGAAAAATTTAAATAATTTTCTTTCTCAATAGTAAAAAATAACATCGGGAAGTAACAGCGGGTTTAAGTTAAATAAGTTTAACTGTTTAATTCTGTTGTAATATTCAAAATAACTGTATTTATTAGATTTCAGTAAACAACATCAGTGCCCGATTAAACTTTGAAGTTAGAGGAAATACAATGTCATTTCAGGAGCTTTCTTTTGGAGAAGCTTTTCTAAATTTCATATATACATGGAAACTCTTCAGTGTTAGAAATATTATTCTTAGACATAACATGCATTATACATAACATGCGTTATGTATACAATTTCATCATTTTATACGATTTCTCATGCGTTATACATAACATGAGAACCGGCCTGCAATTTTACACAAGTTTTTAAAAACTATTTTATATCAGAAATTTTGCTAAAAACTGGTTACTTTTTTGTTATAGCGGCCCACACTATTAGGATTATGACAAGTTGCAGCCAATTTCGCCAACGTCGTAACCAAGATCGTGAAGCACACACATATAATACCATATAATACCATTTCATGAAATCGTATACGATAATTTAATAGTTTTTACCTTACTTCAAGTGTGAAATTTATTTATTTTTAAGGCTTAACAATCTAAATTGTCCAATATATGAATTTAAAAAAAATGTAAACAAAGATTGAATAGACATGACCGCAAAAAGCCTCAAATCTGCATAACACTTGGAACCAAACTGTGCAGATTAGTGCTCTTCTACTGTATACAGTTTTTCATAAATGTCTTTCGTTCTTAAAATGCGTTATTTTCATCTATCACTGCGGAACAAGCGAGAAAACTCATATTCTTGTACATGAGTTGTATATATCTTTATATCTAAATTTCCGTCATTTTTGACGGTCTACCTTTCTAGTATGCAATATTTTTCTTAATGTTACGAAGAAAGACCTCCTGTCACAAAAAATTCAAAACTGGCGGCGGCGGTGACAGCGTTAGTTACTTATTTTTTAGAATAGCGAGAAAATACTTATAGATGAATTTTGTTGATTTTTGTATTAGGTTTTTAACTTTATGATACAGATTATAGTAAAACTTTTTTCTATTGTGAACCTGATTTCCGAATTATCAGAAAAAAATAATAGTTATCGCTGTCCTTACAGTTTTTATACTCACTGTATCTTCAAGTATCGACATGAAATAAAAACAGCCATTAAGTCGGTTGTCTTTAAAATTTTTGTTTTTATATGACTTTTTCGCAATCAAGAAAATTATTGTTTTTTTTTTATTCACATTTCAGGTTGCGTTTCTCCCTCATTTAAATAAAATTCTGTAAATAAATACAACGATTACAAAATTCTGCTATAAAAAGATCACACTAAAAATTTCATGATAAAACAGAAAAAAGAAAAAAAATTATTGCAAATTTTTTTTTTCAATTTTCTCTGGTTGAAAATTGAAATTACGAGAATTTTGTTGCAAAATGAACTTAAAATTAAGAAAAATAAAGCTTTGTAAAATTACAAACTGCACTTTTCTCAAAATAAATACGGTATTAATGTTTCCAAAATTTAACTTAGAAACGCCATTGGATTTCAATATTGTTGTTTTATTATTATTATTATTATTACATTTTATCTTAAAAAGATGCTTAGAAAGACAGAGAGATTGTTCATGGAAATGCTTATTTTGAAAGTAAGCTTTAAAAAAATGCAAAGATGTAAATGTTCAAAGTATGAATCATAATTTCCGTTTATTTGTAGTTTTAAATCATCGCATGTTTTTTTTTTTTTTTTTTTTAAATGGAAAATTTTGGAGTTAACAAAAATTTAACAAAAGAGAACAAAAGACCTTGCAAAAAATTGGAATAAATTTTAAGCCGTAAATAATAATTAAAAAAAAAATCAGAGTATTATTTACGTATTTAAAAAATATCTCTGTTTTGGAAAGAATTATTCATTTAATTAGGGGAGATTGTATATAAAAGTAATAAAAAATGCTAATCTATACTAATATGATAAACAGGTAAAGTTTGTGTGTGTGTTTGCTGATTTGTAGGAAGAAATCTTTGGAACTACCTAACCAATTTAAAAAATAATGGTTGCAAAATAATGGTGGCAGTCTCTCTTCCAACATACGCTATATTTTATTTCAATACCACACCTCCCAAGACGGTAGAGAAGCAAAGAATGTTCTAAAATGCAATTTTTGTGTTACGGAAGGTGATAGAAACTTGAAATTTGGCATGGTAGTTACTTATAAGATATTAATTCACTTAAAGAACAGTTTCAAAAGTAATCTAAATTTAAAAGGGGTGTAACAGCGAGAAGAGTATTCTAAAAGCGTTCTAAATTACTTTTTCTAGGCAATCTCAGGAAATAACAAACCGATTTCAAAAGCAGGGATCATACTTGTCCTGAAATTTCAAGATCATGAAAGTCTTCGGTACCAGTATTTTCATACAGAAAATCACTTTTTAAATAAGGCTTAATATCGCACGTTTAACCTAGATTTATTAAAAAAAAATACTGATAATTACCCTTAAAAATACCCTTAAGTGTACGACCCCTTCAAAAGTAATGGTTCCAAATTGACGGTGACAGTCCTTGCTCCAACAAAGGTTATATTTTATGTCAGTGCCACTACCACCTGGGGTTACAGGAGCAAAAAAATGTTCTAAATTGCGATTCTTGTGATAGTGAAGGAGTTAGCAACTTGAAATTTTGCATGCAAGTTATTTATAAGATTTAAATCCTATTTAAGAACAAAAAAATATCGAAATTTAACCCCTTAATTCTCGCTCCCGTGATATTCACGGGCTATGTCTTTTATTCGTTTTATTCTTTTTTGTTTGATTCGCACCAGTTTTATAAAATAGTGTAATTGGCTGTATTATGGTATCATTTTACCCGTCATTAAATAAGTTGAATATTTATTTTTCAAGAAAGTGGTGCCAATAAGCAACTGGAATTTTTAAACCGTAATTTAATGCGACCGTGAAGGGGTTAAAAGAGGTGGAAATGCTCCAAAAGCGGTACTCCCTCTGTCTCAAATTAGTTGCTACATTTGATTACTTTTGTACTGATTATTGATACTGATGATTTTATGATTTTGTTTGAACATTTTTAGAGGTTTCGGGGTGCTATTCTATCAATCAACAACATATACTTACCATCCGTCTCTCCTTAAAACAGTGCCAAATTAGTTTAACCCCTTAACGCTCGAATTAAATTACGGTTGAATAACTCAAACTGCTTATTGGCACCACTTTTATGAAAAAGAAATATTCACGTTATTTAATAACAGCAAAAATGATACCAAAATATACCCAATTCCACTATTTTAAAAAACTGGTGGGAATCAAACAATTTGAGTAAAGACACAGCCCGTGAATACGACGAGAGTGAGAATTAAGGGGTTAAAATATCCAGGGTTCGCACGCTCTTAAGCCACACCCCTTTTAACTCATTAGGAAGAAAATTATCTTTAACCCTTTGAAGGGCAATTGAAACTTTGAAGCAATTGCGTTTGTGTAATGCTGAATTCCCACCGGACATTTCGAAAAAAATTATTTCAAAATAAGGAAAAGCATTTTTAGCTCTTTTCACCCAAAGTTATAAAAGTAAAACCTAATTAAAAGCTTCTGTGCGAATCTTAATTAAACTTACGGGGGATGTAATATATCCTACCGCCCCTCATGCGGTTATGGTATACTGGAGTCCTTGAAAAACGGGGCGTGGCTTAATAACGTGCGAGCCCTGTAAATTTGCTTCCAAAAAATAGACACAAAATAAGTGCGACATTTGTGGAAAGTAAAAAATGAGAATTTAAAGAATAAGCTGTGATAATTTTAATCTCAAATAAAACAATTTTAATTGCTATTTAAGGAATTTCTTGCAGATAATATAACTTCGGGATTATCTGCCAAGTTTCGCGGAAGAAAATTTTGACGACGACATTTTTTCTTATTGCGATACGTTGCTTTGTGCGAGTTGCCTCCGCCTGACATCATAATGTTTTCCATACCTGTTCGTAAAGTTAAAAATACAATGTCAAGCTTTTCTACTTCTATTTTTTCAAAAGAGTTATCAACAGCATCAATTAACCCCTTCAGGGGCAAGCAATTACGTTTGTGAAATGCTAAATTCCCACAGGAATCTTTGAAAAATTCTATTTCAAAATAAGTAAAAGCAATTTTACGGCTTTTTTTCCACCAAAGTTAGAAAACTAAAATTTAATAAATTTTTTCAGGTGTAAAACTTCCTTAATCGTAGGTGGTATGTAATATACACCGGTGCCCCTCAAGGGGTTAAGTTGTCAATATTGATTGTAAACATCTGATGTTGCAACGACTGTATAGCGTTAAAAAACCCGCGATCAAGTACATTTAACCCTACCGGCCCGGAGTAATTCTGTTTATAAACTGATGAAATAATGGGGTGACACCAAAATTTATAAACGAATTTATTGGAAAATACTAACTTTCTTTTTTCCACGTACATTATAATAGGAAAATTTTAATTAAATATTCTTGGTATCATTTGTCAGTTTTGGAATTAAAATTAGGTGTCCTTTTTAAAGGACACCACCCTCGAAAGGGTTAAGTCAGGACTATTTGGGAGGTTGACATTGTAGTAGCAAATTCCATACATTTTTTAAACATTCTTCTGTGATACCGAAATCATCCCCTGCCAAATGAGGCTTGGCATTGTCCTGTTGTATGTATATAGGACTCGATTTTTAACTACTTAGAAATTTTTCACGTAAATCCGGCAAAACTTTTTCTATAATCATTTTTCAGATTTCCTCTTTCCTAACAATTTCTACAACTTTTGGCAACTTTTGCACAATTTTTTTACTTTATTTTTGCATTTTCTGAATAATCAAAAGGCCATATTCCATTTTTTTTTTTTTTACAACATCTCGTTTCTATTTGATTCCCATCTAGGTATTGCCAGCGCTGCCATAAACATTACTTTGGTAATAAACCTTTTGCTTTTACTATATCTTAAACGTTCAGTTTCGTCTAGGGTGCGGTACAACAAATTACTGGTATATAATACTGGTTATAATACATAGCTGCCAACATCTTACGCTTTTTCAGACCACAAAAATTTTATATTAAATTTTACCTTTTTAAATCGCTTTAATCTGCCGATTAAATAAGGCAAACATTTCTATTACATTTTTGTGGTCTGAAAAAGCGGAAGAGTTGGCAGCTATGATAATATAAAACCATTTTCCATCGAAATGAAAACGATCCAACTTTCCCGAAAAGCATCCATTATTTCGAACATGTTGTAAACAAAATTGAATTCTGTCGGACTTATTTTTTTCCTGATAGATAAAAATTTTCGTTAAACGAAAATTTTCAAAGATTCCGGTGTGAATTCAACATTTCAGGAACACAATCACTTGCCCCTCAAAGAGTTAAAAATAGATGACACCGCCCGCTAAAGGGTTAAAAGGGTTAAATGAATGAAAAGCGTTCTAAAAAGTCCCTAAATTACGACTGCTATGGAATCTAAGGAAATGCCAGAACGATTTTAAAAGTAATGGTGGAAAATGGATAGTGATACTCTCTGTTTCAACGTAGCCTCTATATTCTTTATCAGTGCGACTAACAAAAGACAGCTGTAGAAGCGAAAAACATTCTGAAATTCTAATTTTCGTTATAATGGAAAATGTTAGAATCTTGAAATGTGGCCTAATACTGACTTGTAAGAGGTAAATGCTCTTTAAGAATTGTTTCCAAAAAAATCGAAATTTAAAATTGTGAAATGAACGAAAAGCATTCTAAAAATTTTCTAAATCGATTTTTTTTTTTGGAATTACTAAAAATAGGATCTTGAAATTTTGTATGGTAGCTTCTTTCGTGATCTCTTATAAAAGAAGAAATAAAAGAATGTGTATTCTCTTATAATAGATTGGGAGCTGGCAGCACAGAGAATCACCTCATAGAGTTCATGGGGCTGAAAATCCAGAAATAGTTAAACCTGGATCCGCATATTAAAACACAATCGGTCTGCTAAGTCATTTCTTGGTGTAAAAAACCTGAAAACCCGTTTTTAGCGGTTGACTCGTAGGTTTACCATTGTGCTTTCCTGCACCCAAAAGTATGAAAACATGGAGGACTGGCAGCAGGAAAACACAATGGTAAACCTGCGATTCAACCGCTAAAATCGGGTTTTTAGGTGTTTTCCACCAAGATATGACTTAGCAGACCGATTGCGTTTTAATATGCGAATCGAGTTTTAACAAATTCTGTAATTTCAGCCTTGAACTCGATGAGGTGATTGTCAGTGCTGCCGGCTTCCGGTCTATAAGAACAGTTGAAAAAAAAATTAAAGGATGAAATAAGCGAAAGTGTTCTAAAAATTTTCTAAATTACGGTTTCAATTGCATTGTTAAAGACAGGAGAAACCTAAAATTTAGCATGATAGACACTTACAAGACTTAATTTCTCTCAAAGGACGGTAACTAAAAGATTCGAAATTTAAAGGGTAAAATGAGGGAAAAACCTTTTAAAAACTTTCTAAATTACGATTTCTATGAAATATCTGGAAATACCGAACCGATTTCAAAATTATGTTGGCAAATTCATGGTGGCAATCCCTGATCCATCATATGCTATATTTTATGTTGGTGCCTCTACACCAGAGGGGTGGTAGACCATTAGACTAAAATCTTGGTATATGGCATGATGGTTACTTTTAAGACGTAAATGAGAACGGTACTAAGAACGGTTTCTAAAAAATCAAAACCTGAAATTAAAACTGAAATGAGCGTAAAACCTGCAAAATAGATTCCGAATTTTCATTTATTTAGAATTTGAGTTCTTCTCATTAATTTAAGTCTTATTTTCGCCTATTGCAGTGTAATAATGAAGTTCAGTTAAACTGTGGCTGAATTTGTAATTACTTAATCATTCCTAACAGCGCAATTTTTTCTAATAACAATAGACACATAAATACCACTTGGGCTTATTCAACTAATACGCGAGCAAAACCAAGGGTTTTGCCAGTTGTTTATTTTCAGCAAAATTTTTCCTTATTTATTTATTGATTACTTAAAACTAGTAAACCAGAAAAATCATAATTTCTGTCTTTTTGTGTATTTCTTTAACTTCCCTGCACTTTAACCCCTTGAAGGACAGTGGGCTATGTAATATCCCGCCTAATATTAACCAAGATTTGCACTAGAAACATTTAAATAAATTTTATTAATATAAATTTGGTGGGTAAAACTTGTAAATTTGCTCTTTCTTAGTTAGAAATATAATTTTGAGAAAATTCCGGTGTGAATTCAACGTTACAGAAACACAATTGCTTGCCTCTGAAAGGGTTATTTCATATCAAGGATAATTTGAACCCTTGAAATAATATGCAGTACGGTTTTTTCTAGTAAATTAAGTAAAATCATACTACGAGTGTTTTATTAGGAGGCGCATTTGTGTGCCGTATAATCAGGCGTAAAACGCGGATTTATGCATTGCGGTTATATTTTCTTCTTTTAGGTATATTCGTCATATTACGCGTAGAACCATCATTAATTTCTTTAAAAAAATTAAGTTCAGGGGAACACATGATTAAAATCGACACTACTCTCTTAATTGAAAAAATAATAAGAATCAAGAGGCGTGCCGTTTAAAAATAAAATAAGATATTTTCAAAAGTATAACAACTAGTACGAACATATCAAGAATATATGAACAAATGGCGACGCGAGGACTATGATGCAGGTTTTTTGCTTTTTAAAAGTTTGGATTGCTTGAACGTTGCTTCTTTTTAAATATTGTAATGTTTTCCTTATTTAATAGCAAATTCAATAAGCCAAAAACATAGCGAATTATACATTTTAGGAAAAGTAGTAGAAGTCAAGCGTGTCTCGAGGCGGACATCACGTAATCATGCATAGATACTTGCCCTTTTACATATGCTTTGCTTAAAAAAAAATATTTGATAATATTGTACTCAAATGAAACTTTAAATATTAAAAGGCACTTTAATAAAAAAAAAAAATAAGCACATTTTATCATATTTAAATAATTATTTTTTGTATTACTAGAAATAAATATAATTCATATTAATATAAAAATTAAATTTTACTAAAATATCCCATGTATAATATTTTTAAATAAAAAAATTAAATAAAACTGAAATAGAATATTTCACCGATAACAGGTTTATAAAAAAAAACGGAAATAGAATTTTTTAACCATAAAAACATTTTAAAATAAAGATCCAGAAGAAAAATTCGGAATAAAAAAAAGTCGTGGGATTTGAACTCATGGTATCTAGATTCAAATCCATCGCTCTAATCATTCAACCACCAGACACAGCCCTTCGCTAAAAAAAAAAAAAAGACGTAAATATTCATTATAAATTAAGTAGGCAAATCTGTGATCTGGAGGTAGGAATCTAAGTATGGTCACGTGATGTCTGCCGCGAGACTTTAAAAAGTGAACCAATCTGAATTTTTAAAAGTAGCCGACTGGCAACACTGCGCGGGGATATACGATACTGCTTTTCTTGGCACAAATACGTGCATTGCTATCCTTTTATAAACAATTCTCACTTAATAATACAAACCAGTAATATTTAGTAGATTCTTTTATTATATAATTTAATTTTCATGATTACCCATCGGTATGGCACATGAGTAATATAAGCATATCAAGTAACTACTGCTTTCAAAGGCGGTTGAAATACGTTGAAAAAAAAGTACAATTCTGAGCATAGTCTGCCTGAATAGATTTTTCAGTTAACATAAAGAAGTTTATTTTATTTCAATATTTCAAAATGAACAGAAAATAAAAATCTCTGATTTCGTTAACAGATTCTACAAAGATACCAAAATCAGTGAATAAATAACAAAAGATAAAGCATCACAAAGAAGAACAAAAGCTAAAACATCTTAAAATTACTTTGTCTAATTAGATTGTGTGTACATTATTGTACAAACTTTTAAAAATATTTAAATAATCACTTACAGTTTACATATCTCCCCATATTTCTGGAACCTCGCGAAATACGAATGCCAAAATCAGTGAGTAAAAAACAAAAGATAAAACATCACAAAGAAGAACAAAAGATAAAACATCACAAAGAAGAGCAAGAGATAAAACATCACAAAGAAGAACAAAAGATAAAACATCTTAAAATTACTTTCTCTAATTATTTTTTTTTTTACATCATTAACAAACTTTTTTAAAATAACCAAATTATCACTTGCAGTTTCCATATCCCCCACATCTACGCAAGCTTGCCAAATACGAATAAAACATATTTATAATAATACATATGATGGCACATCTGGGGTCTTTCTTCGTTAATATTAAGAAAACTGTTTCATACAAAAAATATGAAAATCGGTGGTATTAATAGAGACATGTTTGATAAACACGCTGATGCAGACAGTTTTTAAATCGAATAATTATTTTAAGAGATATTTAATGTTAAAGATGGTCAAAATCGTTCAATTAAAAAGTTTTATAGGAGAAAAACTATACATAGGAATTTAAACATTTTTAGATCATTTTATACATTGGAAGTTCCCGATGTGCAGACTGCAATTATATTTTTAATTTGACTCATTTTTTGAGAATATATTTCCATTTTAAATTCAAATTTTCATCATTTCGAGAGATATTTTTTACACATTTTAGGAAAGGGCAATTATTTTAAACTGTTGCCAATTTTAAAAACAGTTTTTAAAAACAATTTTTAAAAATATTTCCTTCAAATAAAAAATTTATTTACGCATGGCTATTATAAACAGAAAAAAAAAACTTTCAAATTAGAATTAAGTGATTACGTGTTAAAAATCAGGAAAATATTGAAAATTACATCATAAAAACTACAGTTACACGTGAATTTTAAAAGGGAAAGAAAATTTTTAAATACTAAATTCATTATTATGCGTTAAAAGTCACAAATGAAGGAAATTACGTCATATTTAAAAAGGCCAAATAAATAAAAGTTGGCAAAACACTTTAAATTAAAAAAATATATTTGCACGAGATATTTATTTCATATTTTATAATATTTTTAACTATTATCGTGCATTCTAAGACAGTGCAATTAATATTTCCTTTCTAACAACAAAAGTATTTTCATGTGAATATTAAAAAGAGAAAGGAAACTTTGGTGAAAATTACGTCAGATTTAAAACGATACATTTAAAAGAACTTTCTTATACCGTTGTTTAAAAGTATCGAGAGACAAAGACTCTGTGTACTTAATTCATTTTACATTAGCTTACTTTCAAATTTTTAACTAATTTTTAACTCTTTCATTTTACATTAGCTTACTTTCAAATTTTTAACTAATTTTTAACTCTTTCCAACAAAGTTGAAAAGTGTTATTCATTTCTGTTTGTCTGTTCGCGCTCTAACTCTCGTAAATATGCTCGGTACGCACTGAAATTTTTTGGTTATTGACGTTTAGCCTAGCACGAACCCTATTTCAAATGAACTTTGTAGCATGTTAGTTCATTTACAGGGACAGTCAAAGGTATTCGTTACATTACGGCCAATGGGAAAAAACCATTTCAAATGAATTTTAAAGCTGTTACACCCTTTCAAACATAATAAAGAATATATGCATTTACGAAGTGCACTAAAATATGCAGAATATTCTGTAGCATATGCGGTGCAACGAATAGTTACTATTCATTTACAGGGCTACACAAAAGAATTCCATTACAAATGGTATTAGGGGAAATTGTTTGCGGCGTATTTTAATTATAAAAATTCATATATAGTAAAATTGATATACGTCGGTGAGGCTTACTTAAGTTATTTCATGTATAATACGAAGTGCAATGCATTTACAGGAACATACAAAACATTTCAGACAAGAATTTCCTATCCGAAGTACTGTATATTAGCGGTGATGGCAGGGAACGCATTTTTAATTATGATATGCGCTTTTAAGTTTCACTATATTTATGCATACTATATGGTGTGTGTAAATGTCATAGTTGATACAGAGGGCTACGCAAAAGAATTCGTAAAGTTTACTGAGTATGACCGTAAATTGCTGAAAGGTTGGTTTAAAATGTGTTATGCTGAACTGCATGTAGTTTTCTAAGAAATGTTTGTAGAATATAGATAAAATGATATGCAGGGCCACACAAAGAATTGGATGCATGGCCGCCTATAGATGATAAATTCTGGAAATGCGATTTCAGTAGTTTTAAGAGTGATTTAGTTTGAATTAAAGTTTAGCTAAATAGTGGCGTGTAATAAAGGTACTAGGTAAACAACAGGGCTGAACAAAAGTATTCAAGTATGTTTCCATCTATTAGTATAAATTGCTGAAAGAGAAATTTCAAACTGTTATGCGTTTTCTTGCTAAACTAAATTTTCTATTATATGGTATATATATCAGCCTACAGATCAAATACAGGGCTGTTCGGAAGAATTGGAATAAATATTTGGCTATGGATGGTAACTGCTGAAATCAGTTTTTTAAATGTTTAGTTAGTTATCTTATTTACCTTATTTCCCTAAATAACGAAGTTTTGTTAAAGCTTTCAGGGAGTGTTGGAAAGTGTTCCATAATCTATGCCGTACCCACGATTTTTCTTTCTTGTTTTTAATGAAAGACAAAAACAGCCATTGTGTCTCTAGCAGAGGCTGATTTCGTCTTAAAAATCTCCAATCAAAGGAAAATGAATGAAAACCCGTTTACAGGGAGACCGTCACTGTTTTTTTAAATTATAATTCAATCTTTTTAAGGCCGATGAAATTAGCATGCTTTTAGAATTTGCGGTGTCTGAACGGGGGTTGGCGAGCGTAGCTCATAGGGGGCAGAGCCCCCTAGTATTGTAAAAATTTTTATTTATTTTTCACTGGTGCAGTTTGCCCAGGTAGTATGATCTTTTTCACTGACACTGACAAGAAATTCTCAAAGTTGTCACAATATGGCTGAAACGCAGAGCCTGACTATCGCTGAAGTAAACTTCCACCAGTAAAAATGGATATCCCTTTTGGCCGCAATTTATGACTGAAATTTTACATCAATGAGAAGTTTAAATAAAGAGAAAATATATATAAGGATTTACTGGTGGAAGTTTGACCCGGCTGTAATCAACGCCTGTGAAATCGGTTACAGTTGAAGCTTCGCTATTTTGAGGATGTGTCAGTTCCTCTTTATTAATATTTCCATGGATCAAACATAGCAAAGATTAGAAAACTGGTAACAAGCTGCATATGTTGCACTTGCCATAAGTACGACCTAGCACATAGTATGCAAGATACGTTCATTCTTGCACCATTTTTTCTGATTAGAAAATTTCTATTTCATATTTAAAAAGTAAACGTTGTAATAACATAATTCGAAAGCAAATTTTAATCATATTTTTCCGAAATTAAATAGGGCGAAATTTTCTAGTTAAAATTTTTGGCACGAATGTGCGCACCCTGTAAATATAATACAGTCGCTCAAATCTGGATAAACCTCTACCGGAATTATTTTTTTTTAATTTTCTTAGTTTCTACGATTACCAAGGTGTTATTTAGTCTATTAGAAAGAAACAGAAGAGGAAAATCTTGCTTAGTAGCATTCATTATTTTTGTTAAATTTTAATGAAATGAAATCAGAAAATAACTCCGAAAGAAAATATGTTGCTTAGTGCAGTTTGCTTTTTTCAGAAGAAATAAATTAATATTCCATTCTGAGCGTATACTGTAGACACGCAACCTTTAACTAATTAGGATGAGCGAAGCGAATCCTCTACTAGGCTACACAATTACATTTTGTCGTACACTTTACAAAAAATCTATTCAGTATTTTCATTTGAAATTAAACATACATATAAATTATGATCTGCAGATTTGCACAATACATACATATATATATATATATATTGCAGAATAACCTTAAAAAATTATTTTAATTAATTAATTTTGCATGTTTTTCCATTATGGACGCATTTTTACAAATAAAAAATGAAACACCTATATTTTCAGAAGAAAAAAAATCATGGAGTTAGTAATTATAGACAGAATCATGATTATATAAACAAATAAAATATATTTTCATTATTCTGCCAAAATATCTCAAAAACTGCTTTTTAAATTTAATTAAGGAAAAAAATACTTTTGGACTTGATAGAAATAAAGTATGATCTGTAGATTCTGACAATATTATTTTCTTATCGAATGATTTAACAAAAACATTTTTTATTATTTTGTTGAATATATTTTTCCCTTATACGGATTTAATTTTGTAAAAGATAATGAAACCTGCGTATTTCTTACAATAAATAAAAATCATTTAATCAGTAAAAATAAATAAAGTCATGAATGATTAAGTACGTGAAATATTATCGTTGCATCAAGTTTTCTCATTTTTTAAAAAAAAATATGTAATTAACGAAAGGAACCTACATATCTGCAATTTGCGAAGACGAAATATTTTAGATATTGAAAATAACTGCAGAATTTATACTTCAAACCGTAAAAGAACGCTAACCTTTCTTATATTAGAAGTGTATGTTATTTGATAGGATAATATACGTTTTAATGGAATGCTTTATTAAGATTGGTTGGAAATGGTGCATATTTTGGATTCGATGATTAGATAAGGCAATGATTACTAAAACGTTTTGGTGGTGTCTAGCGGGCCACAGTTGGCCACCCCTGATTTAAACAGTTCCCTTTACTGGTGAAATCCCCCAAAAATGCTCTAATTAAAGAAGACCACTAGTACATTTGTTTACTAATGGTGCCAGAAACAAATTCCAGATTCACCTTTAGACGGTGCATATATGCATGCCCTTTGAGGGGCAATCAGTTACATTCCTGTAGTATTGAATTCAGACCGGAAAAATCGAAAAATTTTGCTTCAAAATAAGGAAAGGCGATTTTTCAACCTTTTCCCACCAAAGTTAGAAAAGAAAAATTTAATAATTTTTTTCCGGTGCAAATCTTCATTAATCGTAGGTGGGATAAAATATATCCCACCGCCCGTCAAAGGGTTAAACGTCTAGCAGGAAAATCCAGCTAACTCCCATCAGAAATTTTTAACATTTATGTTTCTTTTAATTAATGATAAAGATACCGTCAATGATAGTATGCCTGTCCCATTTGGGGGTTTACATGTAATTCTTCAATGAACAATCTTAGTGGACTTCACAATAAACACTTCCGTATTGTTCGTAATGCTTCCCGGTATTTGCGTAATACCACTATCCGTAGAGACCTTAACCTAGAACGGCCGTGAGTGGTCATTTTGACCGCTACCATACGAATATATTTGGGTTCAAACCAGAAATTTCATTTTAAAATGAGTTTAAAAGATACAAAGAAGAAAAACGTTAACCCATTACCCGCTGGTGTTGCGTTCGCTCAACGGTAAAAAAAAAAATGCACATATTTAAATTATGTAGGTACTCACTACTATTTTTCAATTTCAAAACTGGCCTTGCTGAAAGACGTAAAAATTTAAGATCATATAAAGCGAAAATTATCTTTAAGAGTTTCTGGTGGCAAACGACGTTCCGCTAAAAAGTTAAAAATTTCATCCTTACAGTTTAGGCGGCGCAACCCGAGAGTTTTTCGGGCAACGTAAAAGTAGCAAAATTTACGCAACCGGAGATTTTCTCGGGCATTCATTTTTTCCACTAGTGACTATATTTTTATTCAACTCGGACTACTTTTTAAGTACAGAAAATTCCGTATAGACCTTAACGACATCTACAAGGAAAACATATTGCAAAATTGATTTTTTTCTTAAATAACGGTGCAAGAATTAATCTTCAAATGCAGTTTTCTGGCAATCTTTTTTTATGATCTAAATCTATATTAAAAAAAAAATTATTTCACAAAAAATTTTTACATAATTAAACTCTAAAATATATATAGATTTCAAATATGTAATAAAAAAATGCGCAATTTTTGAACCTATTTAGATAAAAACATTACGCAGACAGAGGGTTAATGGGTTAAATAAAAAAGTTAAACTGTTTTTAATCAAAATTCTGGTGCGAAATATTTTTTTTATAAAACTGAATAAATATCCAGCCTTTCTAGTGTTAATGCCCCTACTTTTAGAAGAAGAGTTGCTGCCATTTCCAAAAAAAGGTTACAATGACCTTTATAACCTCCACATCGAAATCATTGCTTAGCTACCCAATTAGGACACCTTCGAGCCTCATCACAGTCAAAGACTCAAAATACCCATGGTTATGAGCGTAGATTGATCCTGAGTTCTTCACACTTCTCTATCTTATATATATTTTTTACTTCCTAATTAATTCTCCTTACTTTATATACGTATACTGTTACTTATAAATATTTATGATCTATACCGTTACTCTGTAACAGCAACAACAACAACAAAAATTCTCTGAAAAGTGCCTTTGTTTTACACCGTGATATTACATCTGTAACTCTTTGGCCGATCTGAAATTACCAGCTTTGTCCGATGTTTATATATTTTTTTATCTGTGCGTATATTTCTTGAACTTTTTAAACTTCTCTACATTAAATTTTTATTTAGTATTCATCAATTCCTCTCCAATTCTACTCATGAATTCAGTCAATTGCTCATCAATTTAATTCAGCTTCTTCAATTTTCCCTTTTTTGAACTGTTATTTTAATTGCACTCTTCTGTAACATTAATACCTCCTTTTTCAAAAAGTATTCTTTTAATACTTAACTTTTATTTTATTATAAAATCTTATTGCGCAGTTTATGTACTACATTTAGACTTTTACCTCCCAATGTCTCATTAACCTTAGAACTACCGGAAATTTTACTCAAGTTTTATAAAAACATTCTACACCAGAATTTTTACTTAAAACTATTTAATTTGTTTATTTAACTTATTATTGTCTGATTTATACATTTAGTTTGTTTTGAAGAAATTTCTGGTTTGAATAAATATTTTGAATGTACATGTCGGGTCCAATGGACCCGTCTGGTAGACGGAAGGTTAATAACAAGACAATTATAGAACGACTGGGAGTAAAGTTGGCGACAACCCGGAAGTCCTTCAAAGTGTCTACACACTTTACCACTGTTAAGCTTAGATAATAATGAAAAACAAATACTTTATAAAGTTTGCTGATATGAATTTTAAAAGATTTGATTCAATAATCCGCCAAATTTCAGGGCTGTTTACAGTCTCGGGCCTGTAATATATTAATATGAAAATTAGTAGAGGAATAATCTTTATGCATTACCTGAGATTTTTAATTCATGAATTTAAATTTGAGTTACAATTACATTATCTAAAAAGCTTCCCACCACGGGTAAATTTTCTGAATGTCACTATTTTCCAAAAGAAAATTTCGTGCTAAGAGTTTACAATAAAGATTGCGACGCACCGGGTACGACAGTACAAAATTGTACAAAAAGAAAAATGTAAAAAGTACATTTGTCTTAGAAAAAAGGCGGTTATAGAAAACGGAATTTGGAGGTACCTGCACGTTATGCAATTCATCACTCAGCTCAATCTTACAAGCATTTAATATTCAGTTACACTAAGTGACATTCCGCTATATCTTGCACTTTTACGCATAAATTGGTTTTGTACTTAACCCTGCAGTAGTCGCGTGTCGGCCTATTTGTCGCCCATATAAATTATGTTCTCCTAACTCATGTCCCCTTACAAATACAGTGGAGAAGTATCATGTAGCTGACGTAAAGTGTTTATCCAACACTATAGTGAAGTAACAAGACATCTCTGTTTTCCTTCAATTACATTTTTACAAGCAAAGCAATGATGGAACAGTGGCGCAGAAGTTGAACGATTGTCCCCACTAAATTTTTATAGTATTTTTCCTGTTCAAAGATCTCCGAACTTCTGCCCTGAAGTTAGATGAAGAATACTAATAAAATTTTGCGGTGTCAACTGATTCTCCGCTGCTGCACTGTTTCATCACTGGCAAAGTTAAAATTGAGGGAAAAGTCTGCGCAACGCTCACTAATGTCAGTTCATTTTTGCTTTTCCCTGTTATCCCAAATCTCATTAATAACATGCATAATTTACGTAAGCGGCAAATTTATAACTTCATTGAAATGTAATATTCGAATATTAAGTGAAATATTTCTTATTTTGAATTATCTCTATGCGGAGAGACGGCGGCAAAAAGACCGATCGCGACTAATAACGATCTGAAAAAAGACGCGACTACTCTCGGGTTAAACAGTTTAAAGTCCAAACATTTAAATTAAATATTTCATGTTGATCCAACATTTACTTATCGTAATTTCGATTTTCTAAATCACCGATATCATGCTTAAAAAAATATTACTATTCCGTCGCAACACATGAATATTCCCATTTTTAGATATGAAGCTGATGTTTCCGAAAATCTATGCTGCTATATTACGATAGATAAATCCTGGGTAAACATAAAAGCGCTTAATTTAAAAGTTTAGCTATGTATCGTTTAAGTACAAAACTAATTTATGTATAAAAGTGTGTGAAACAACCCAATGGATATGACAAGCTTATTTAATACATTTAAGAACAACACATTATTATTAAGTAACCTTAAAACCTTACGTCCAATTATTTTTAGAATATAGAATTTACAAATTCAAAATTATCTAATGTGCTGTCATGATGAGGGGTAAAATTAGCAGAAAACATACTCTTAAAAACAAGTTTGATAAAGAGTCATATTTCTTATCATGCTTCCAGAATGCATACTCCTTTATTATATGTAACGAATAATAGAGTGTAACCATATTTCATCTCTTAGAAAATATTGACAAGTGACGTCCGCTCATATTTCCATTACAATTCATTGACTGTATTCCACTGTTCTAGAGTAATTCAAGCAAAAGATAAGCCTACAATATAAAATAAGGAAAGACGGGAATAGCAATTTTAAATGTAGTTAATTTACAGAAAACTATTGGTTTATAATTATGTAACAAATAATTGAAACAATTTATATTTATTTTCTGAAATTTTTGGAATATTCTAAATTGTAAGAGAAAAACAGATTAAAAAAAATACATTTATGTTCTTTTTAGACTCTATCTAGAATGTCAAATTTAAAATGGACTTCTAAAACAGTTTTGCATTTAATACAATACAACATACAACATTACTGTGGGTTGTTGTATAATCCAAATGAGTAATTTTATAATACATTCCTAAATTCATGTTTGTTCTCAAAAGCTCCAAACTGGCAATTGTTCTTGTTCAGATTCTATGTAATCGCTTTTTCTATTTTTCGGTAAAAGCAGGGAATATTTCATAAAATACTGTCAAAGTTGGTGTTTTGAACCTCAGTTGTCGACGTAACAGTCCGATAAAAACGTAAATATCAATAAATCACTAATCATTAAACTTATAAATAATGTTTAGAACAGGGGTGGCCAAATGTGGCTCGACACCACTACAATTGTGCGTAACTATTCCCATATATAATCATCGAATCTCTGCCATTCAAGAAATCGTCTATTTCTTTAAAAAATTATTGATATCTGGCGTGCCACAGTTGGCCCCCTCTGGTTTAGAAAAGTAAGAGAAATACATTCTATTCCACATCACATTAGTCATGCCTGCAAATAACATGCTTTTACGATAAAAAAATGAGTTTTTGATCGTATCAGAGAATTTAGCGTTATTGAGTAATGATTTTTCCCCCACTTGAGAAATGATTTAACGGACGCCAAACTTTAATAACAAATTGTTTTTTAGAATTTTTAAAAGAACAAAGACATTTTTAAACTTATGTCCATAAGGAAAGTGTGAATTTGGATAAAAAATAAATTGAAAAACGATCAATTCTCACCCCTAAAACATACAAAAATGCTAAGTGTTCACATTCGATAGATGGAACTGGTTTGAAATATTGTTAATATTACATGACATACACAGCGTAAAAAATTACTCCATTAAAACGAAACCTGCTCCGAAATTAGAAAGTAAATTTTGAATGAACAATGTACTTTTCAGAAATAACATAACGTTTTTTTAACTTAACATTGTAACTAGCAAACTAAAGGTCTCAGGAAAACAAGAACTCGATTCCTGCGGCATTCACCGGAGATTTTTTTTTATATATACTAGGGGGCTCTGCCCCCTACGAGCTACGCTCGCCAACCCCCGTTCAGGGACACCAAAATCCAAAAAGCACGCTAATTTGATCGGCTTTAAAAATATTGAATTAAAAAAAAAAAAAAAGTAGCGATCTCTCTGTAAACGGGTTTCCATTCGTTTTTCTTGGATTAGGGATTTTTAAGACCACATCTGCTGCTGTTAAAAGATACAATGGCTGTTTTCGTATTTAATTAAAAAAATTAGTTAAACATTCGAAAATAAGCTAATGTAAAATGAATTAAGCAAACAGTGTCATTATCTCCCGGTATTTTTTAACAGCGGTATAAGATAGTTCTTTTAAATAATTCATTTTAAATGTATCGTTTTAAATCTGACGTACTTTACACCAAAGTTTTATTTCTCTTATTAATATTCACGTGAAAATACTTTTGTTGTTAGAAGGAAATATTATTTGCGCTGTCTTCGAATTCACGATTGTAGTCGAAAATATTATCTCAAAATATCAAGTAAATGTCTCGCGCAGATATATTTTTTAATTTAAATTGTTTTGCCATATTTTTTGGCCATTTTAAATATGACGCAATTTCCTCCTTCTGCAGGTTTTAACGCATAGTAATGATTTTTTTTATTTTAACATTTTGTTTCTCTTTTAAAATTCCAGTGTAAATATGGTTCTTATGACGCAATTTTCCTGCTTTTAACATGTAATCATTTAATTCTAATTTTAATTTTTTTCTGTTTACAATAGTCCCGTGCAAATAAATTTTTAATTTGAAGTAAACATTATTGTTTGCGCTGTTTATAAAGTTGGCAACAGTTTAAATTAATAACATTTTTTTAAATTTGTAAAAAATATCTCTCGAAATACTGAAAATTTGAATTTAAAATAGAAATAAAACCTCAAAAAATAGTCAAATAAAAAAATAAATGCAATCAGCACACCGGGAACTTATAACCTATAAAATGATCTAAAAATGATTAAATTCTCATGTATAATTTTTGATCCAATAAAACTTTTTTAATGGAACGATTTTGTCCAACTTTAGCATTAAATATCTCTGAAAGTAAATCTTCGATTTGAAAACTGTCTGCATCAGCGTGTTTATCAAATATTTCTTTACAATACCACCGATTTCCATATTTTTGTATACGACAGTTTTTTAATATTAACGAAGAAAGGCCCATGCTCAAGGCATACTTAGATACTACTACAGGCAGACTGATTTGCGTTTAATGTATGAAGTCGCTCGCCAGAAGACTCTGATACCCTGCCCAAAACTGAAATTTGACTCTGACCGTAACTGAAACAACCTGGGAAGGGTAGATATGTAAACAAACACTAAAATTACGTCATGTCGCCATGGTTACGTTTACAATTCTACTGACATTCCAATCAAGCTTAGAAATGACAGCTAATTCGAATACAGCTGTTAAGGGTTATTATAAACTGTCCATATCAATGTAAATGTAAAGCTCTATTTATTTAAGTGAATAATATAATGTGTTTCTCTTTAAAACTGTTAAACCAACACACATAAAAATATATAAATAAAAAAACACATGCTTAGTCTAAAACATCAATGTCACAAATTTATTTGGTACCACTTAGTTATCCCTTCGACCAATTTCGCCAAATTATATAAATCGCTAAAACACTCACCAAATTATACAAATTGACATAATTTTTATTTTAAATAACGAAAGAACAACTAAATTAGTATAACATTAATAAATATACAAATAAAACGTCGAAATAAAAATCACTTGATGACATAAACACGTGTAACTTGCTTACAGTCAAATGAATGTGACATTTACGATCAAGCATTATTGGCATTTAATCTTATAGTTTGGCGGTAGATTTTTGGTCGACGGGATAACTAAGTACCATTTATTTACTATTTTCACTGCTGAAACAATAAAACTGATGGAAATTTTTTTAATATATTAAAATACTCATAAAATTCCTTGTAATAATTAATAAATGTAATTTATTAAGTAACAAATACCCTTACATGATTTAATCAAAATTGCTTGGATAAACATAGAATATTGCAACGATATTTAAATCCGTAATCACCATTTCTTTCTCTGATTAAAAATAAGAATATTTAATGTTTAAGGAAGATCGGCTTTTTTTTCTCTTCTTCTTCTTCTTGGTTCGGGCGATTTTAAAAACAAATATTTTACCGGTAACAGTAAATTAATCAAAAATAGCTGCTTCAAGTCAGTTATGAGTACTGTAGTTCAATAAAAATCAAATTTTAATTTTAAAACGTATATATGAAACCAAGCTATTTTTACATAAATACGGGACATTCAAAAAAGAATAACAGAACCGGCATTTTTCATGAATGAACCAAACGATCAAGGTAAACAATAAATAATTTAGCTAAACTTAAAAGTATGTGTAACACTAAAATGCTACAATTTGTGTAAAATAGTCTTTTGAATAGAAGGAAATTGAAGAATATAAATATTTAATTTATTACATGAAAATACGATCAATGATTCTGAAACCTCGACGATGAGAAACAAGCTTCTATCTGGGCAGGGTATAAATGAAAACAAAGAGCACGCTGTGAAGTTTTGGTTCAGGGTTTGAAGTTGGATCCGACTTCACTTTTTCGGCGAAATTCGCGGGCCGTTATATATCATAGTAGGCTATGGCCATGCTTAAGCCAAGACTCCCTTATCATGAAACAGGTTTGACAATCCGGAGAAAGTCTATGGGTGAAAATGTCCCCGATAATTGCCAACTTATTAGCTGACTTTGTCCCGTAAGTTACGCCACCTGGTGTATACTCCTGGTAATACTCCATAAACAAATGCATAGTAAAAAATTGAAAATGTTGTGTTATTGGCAAAATTATATAAAATATTTTTCGAATTCCAGTAAAATAAAGGCGTAAAAAAAATATTTCGCACAATTATGTTCTGGCTTTAAAAATTAAACATATCAAAAATGAAGATTTAAATATAAGATTTATTGATATATTTTCAGGGTACTTGTTAGTTATCCCGTCGACCAATTTCGCCAAATTATATAAATCGCCAAACTACTCGCAAAGTTCTACAAATTGACACAATTTTTTATTTTAAATAACGAAAAAACAAATAAATTAGTATAACATGAATAAAAATACAAATAAAACGTCGAAATATAGGTTTTATTGGCCATTATTGGAATTTAATCTTAAAATTATTTAATTTATGGCAAACCATTATTGGCATTTAATCTTACAATTTGGCGACAGTAATTTGGTCGACGGGATAACTAACAAGTACCATTTTCAGTATATAGGACTTTGCAGGTTACTTTTTTTTTTAATCTTGGCACAATTTATGCTTCGGAAAGAGCGATTTGTTGCCGATTGATATAAACAGTTATGAAAACAAAACTTATGAACTGTCAGCTTGTTTTATAAGAATTTACGGCACAGATTTCTTACGCCCCATATTGGCGCGAATTTTCCGACGCCAATTTTGCGAAAACCTCGTTACCATATCATCTATATCCGGATAACCATATCAAGCAAAATAACGACACTTTGGTGCCAGTTAAGTATCCGGTGCGTATATGACATTGGCGCCATAAAAGAAATCGCCCCAATATGACATCTATGCCGAATTTACATGTATAAATTTAGTTTCTAGATATTATTATTGTTTTTTATATACGATTTGTTTATATTTGTATATAAAATAGATAAATGCCTTTTTTATATTAAATAAATTGTACAAATATTGGAAAATATTGCTTCTTTATGTGAAACAGTGAATATGCTTCCAGAAATTACGTTGCCAAATTTTCTTCTCTCGCCGAGGCCCCTATACTTGAAAAATACCGATTTATTATTATATAATGTAGTATTAGTTAATGTTCTGTAATCTGTTCCACAGTCAAAGTTGACTGCAAAAACGCGATACTGAAATAATGTGGTATCAAGTATACGGTTTAAAAATAAAATTAATTTTGCGCCAAACTACACTTACGCCAATTGGCTCTAGTTCTGATTAAGGAAGAATACTCAAATTAAGATTTACAAACACCAAAATCGTAGCATGACAAGAATACGGTATTTGCGGAAAGTTGAGGGACATGTATAAATTTAAGTGATTATTAAACTCTATTTTTCCAATTTTTTAAGTGTTTATGACTTCAGTCTGTTTTTTGTGTATCTATGCGTGTTTTAACTTTCCTAAAATACTTTGATATATTTTAGTAAAACTTACATAACATATGTGAGTTAAAACAAGGAAATTAATTACGCACCAAACTATGCCCGCCAAGATATGCCAATTGGCTGTGGAGCCAATTATGAAACTTTCCATAGATTAATACATACAAACTTTATATGAAAAAACAGTGAAGCTTTCATCTAAAGTATGTTAAACTGAAATGATCCCCCATACCTTCAAAAATAAAACAAATGATAGTCCAATAAATAAATAAATAAATGAGACTGTGCATTGAAACAAATTGAAGGAGCGATGTTAAATTAATACTGTAAGGTGAAATTAATTGTGAAAAGAAAAGAAATAGCAGAAATAAAATAAATCACATATTTGAAAATATAAAAGAGAAAATGAAATATTTTACATTTTCCGGATCTGGATGCTATTCATTTATTTCAATAACTAATATCACTGAGAAATTCATGGTAAAATAATTTTCTTTCCTGATTATTATTATTATTATCATCATCATTTATTTACATAATGGAATACAGCAGTAAACATTTTTTGTTTAACAGTAAAATAAGTTCATTTTTTAAATAAAATGTCTAGAACATATGAAAATTTTAAGATTAACAACTATCATTTGCAAACTACAAAGCACATCGTAAAGAAAATGGTAAAAGACAAATGGAAAACAAATTAAAAAATATTTCTGTTTCTCGCGTTAGATGGCGCTAGTCACGGGAAACCATGTGGTTTCTAACCACTTGTACAGCGGACAAAGGAAACTTAGCGATTGCGAGGCCTGTTATTTCGATAAGGAGGCCTTGGCTTAAGCATTTAAATTGGATGACTTCTACCTGTAATATCTACGCAGATTTTCATTGGTCCATTTCCAAATCAAAACTTTTTTTTATATATAGAAGGATACTGACGGTTGCCGTTTGTAGAAAGCAACAGCCCAATCACATGAATAGAAGTTTATAAACGGAACCCCACAGCTGAAAGTGAACGAACTAAACCACATTTTTTTTTTTTTCATATTGACGGCTGCTATTTGTAGAAAGCCACGGCCGTATCACATGAATGCAAGTTTATGAGCAGAACTCCACTACCCTAAGTGAACGAACTAAAGCTATATAGATTTTTCTTTAAATTAATTCCGGCCCGAATATAAATATTTTATTCTTACACTTAATAATAGACTGCCTTTTATTTTATTATAATTTTTTTGGCATGTTGCAATTTCTTGAATTAGATATTATGTACAACTTTATATATAAATGAAAAGTGGTCAACTTCCAATTGCTCATCCCCTGCCTTGAACATAATACAAACAATATCGCTCAATCTGTCAATATTATATAAAAAAAAAAAAAAAAAAAAAAAAAAATGTCCCGAATAATACTGACGTCATGTGGACGTTGGCTAAGCAAAGGATCTAAGCAATTCATTTACCCTTTTCTGTAAATTTAATAACGCATAACATAATTTAAATTTTTACATCGCTAGATAGAAGGTGGTGTACTTTTAAATGCAATTTGTTTGAAAACTGTGTCGCGATTTAAGGATTTTTTGTGGTTTTTAAAATAATTTTCATGCATGATTATTTAAAGATGTATGTCTACCGCGTGCAGCTCGACTGTGGAAGATTTACCAGTATGCACTTAAAACAGTATAAATAGATTAGTGCTTTTTTCTGGCACCTTATGCAAATATTCCATGACAAAGTTAACCCTTAATCCGTAAACAAATAAACATAAATAAAAATAAATTGAACAACAGTTAAATACTAAATTAATCAAAATAAATTAACAGCTTTATATAGAAAAAAAAAAAGAAAAGAAAAGAAGAAAGTGAAGAAAAAAGAAAAACATGTGGCTATTTATTCGGCTATTAAACTGTGCCATGCGGCTAATATGAAAATACTAGCAGAACTACCCGGCGTCTCCCGTGTCAATTATGAGGGGTCTTCAGAGTAAAATATATAAAAATGAAATAATACGGCAATAATAACTGATATTCGTGTATTCTCGTCCACAAATCATTATAAAGACAATTAGGAATCATGACGTTATTGTATCGCATGTTAGAGATTATTTGAAGGGAGACTAATGTAATATAGTCCAGGCAATAGAGACCGTATAGGGACTCTACCTAGCAAAATTAATGGTAGTACTAAAAATTGTCTTTCTAGATGTTTTTTGGGTCGCTGAATCCGAATTTGTAACTTCCCACCAAAATTTCCCCCGGCAACCCCCCCAAATTTTGGTAACCCCCCCCCCCCCAAAAAAAAAGGTTTTTATTAAAAAAATCCCTTTTTTTATTGTTTTAGGGGAAAAGTAGCTAGAAATTCAGAAAGTAGACAAAATTTGCAACAAATTAGATACATGACATTATGACTTAGGATGTAAGGGAAGGGGGGATCTGCCTCAGAACATGCGTCGCAATGCTGCGTGGACTAAGTTGCGCAATTCCAGTTAACCACTCATACGTTTACATTAGCCCTCCCATCTTCCCTCCGAACTTTCTCTATAAGGTTTACTTTAAGTTTTTTGGGTCGCTGAATCCGAATTTTTAACTTACCCCCAAAATTCCCCCTCCCCCGAAAACCCCCTCAAATAGTTGTTTTTAACTTAAATTTCTTATTGTTTTAGGGGAAAAGCATTACGAAATTCAGAAACTAGACAAAATTTGCAACAAATAGGATATATGACATTATGACGTAGGATAAGCATGGAGAGAGGGGGCTGCCTCGGAATATTCCCCGCGCGCTTTTCTCAAAAGCCAAATTTTTTCAAAAAATCAATTTTTTTGGGGGTTGCCGGGTGAAATTTTGGTGGGAAGTTACAAATTCGGATTCAGCGACCCAAAAAACATCTAGAAAACTGATTTCCAGTACTACCATTAATTTTGCCAGATAAAATCCCCTATTGACGCCAATTTTGCGAAAACCTCGTTACCATATCATCTATATCCGGATAACCATATCAAGCAAAATAACGACACTTTGGTGCCAGTTAAGTATCCGGTGCGTATATGACATTGGCGCCATAAAAGAAATCGCCCCAATATGACATCTATGCCGAATTTACATGTATAAATTTAGTTTCTAGATATTATTATTGTTTTTTATATACGATTTGTTTATATTTGTATATAAAATAGATAAATGCCTTTTTTATATTAAATAAATTGTACAAATATTGGAAAATATTGCTTCTTTATGTGAAACAGTGAATATGCTTCCAGAAATTACGTTGCCAAATTTTCTTCTCTCGCCGAGGCCCCTATACTTGAAAAATACCGATTTATTATTATATAATGTAGTATTAGTTAATGTTCTGTAATCTGTTCCACAGTCAAAGTTGACTGCAAAAACGCGATACTGAAATAATGTGGTATCAAGTATACGGTTTAAAAATAAAATTAATTTTGCGCCAAACTACACTTACGCCAATTGGCTCTAGTTCTGATTAAGGAAGAATACTCAAATTAAGATTTACAAACACCAAAATCGTAGCATGACAAGAATACGGTATTTGCGGAAAGTTGAGGGACATGTATAAATTTAAGTGATTATTAAACTCTATTTTTCCAATTTTTTAAGTGTTTATGACTTCAGTCTGTTTTTTGTGTATCTATGCGTGTTTTAACTTTCCTAAAATACTTTGATATATTTTAGTAAAACTTACATAACATATGTGAGTTAAAACAAGGAAATTAATTACGCACCAAACTATGCCCGCCAAGATATGCCAATTGGCTGTGGAGCCAATTATGAAACTTTCCATAGATTAATACATACAAACTTTATATGAAAAAACAGTGAAGCTTTCATCTAAAGTATGTTAAACTGAAATGATCCCCCATACCTTCAAAAATAAAACAAATGATAGTCCAATAAATAAATAAATAAATGAGACTGTGCATTGAAACAAATTGAAGGAGCGATGTTAAATTAATACTGTAAGGTGAAATTAATTGTGAAAAGAAAAGAAATAGCAGAAATAAAATAAATCACATATTTGAAAATATAAAAGAGAAAATGAAATATTTTACATTTTCCGGATCTGGATGCTATTCATTTATTTCAATAACTAATATCACTGAGAAATTCATGGTAAAATAATTTTCTTTCCTGATTATTATTATTATTATCATCATCATTTATTTACATAATGGAATACAGCAGTAAACATTTTTTGTTTAACAGTAAAATAAGTTCATTTTTTAAATAAAATGTCTAGAACATATGAAAATTTTAAGATTAACAACTATCATTTGCAAACTACAAAGCACATCGTAAAGAAAATGGTAAAAGACAAATGGAAAACAAATTAAAAAATATTTCTGTTTCTCGCGTTAGATGGCGCTAGTCACGGGAAACCATGTGGTTTCTAACCACTTGTACAGCGGACAAAGGAAACTTAGCGATTGCGAGGCCTGTTATTTCGATAAGGAGGCCTTGGCTTAAGCATTTAAATTGGATGACTTCTACCTGTAATATCTACGCAGATTTTCATTGGTCCATTTCCAAATCAAAACTTTTTTTTATATATAGAAGGATACTGACGGTTGCCGTTTGTAGAAAGCAACAGCCCAATCACATGAATAGAAGTTTATAAACGGAACCCCACAGCTGAAAGTGAACGAACTAAACCACATTTTTTTTTTTTTTCATATTGACGGCTGCTATTTGTAGAAAGCCACGGCCGTATCACATGAATGCAAGTTTATGAGCAGAACTCCACTACCCTAAGTGAACGAACTAAAACTATATAGATTTTTCTTTAAATTAATTCCGGCCCGAATATAAATATTTTATTCTTACACTTAATAATAGACTGCCTTTTATTTTATTATAATTTTTTTGGCATGTTGCAATTTCTTGAATTAGATATTATGTACAACTTTATATATAAATGAAAAGTGGTCAACTTCCAATTGCTCATCCCCTGCCTTGAACATAATACAAACAATATCGCTCAATCTGTCAATATTATATATAAAAAAAAAAAAAAAAAAAAAAAAAAAAAAAAAAAAAATGTCCCGAATAATACTGACGTCATGTGGACGTTGGCTAAGCAAAGGATCTAAGCAATTCATTTACCCTTTTCTGTAAATTTAATAACGCATAACATAATTTAAATTTTTACATCGCTAGATAGAAGGTGGTGTACTTTTAAATGCAATTTGTTTGAAAACTGTGTCGCGATTTAAGGATTTTTTGTGGTTTTTAAAATAATTTTCATGCATGATTATTTAAAGATGTATGTCTACCGCGTGCAGCTCGACTGTGGAAGATTTACCAGTATGCACTTAAAACAGTATAAATAGATTAGTGCTTTTTTCTGGCACCTTATGCAAATATTCCATGACAAAGTTAACCCTTAATCCGTAAACAAATAAACATAAATAAAAATAAATTGAACAACAGTTAAATACTAAATTAATCAAAATAAATTAACAGCTTTATATAGAAAAAAAAAAAGAAAAGAAAAGAAGAAAGTGAAGAAAAAAGAAAAACATGTGGCTATTTATTCGGCTATTAAACTGTGCCATGCGGCTAATATGAAAATACTAGCAGAACTACCCGGCGTCTCCCGTGTCAATTATGAGGGGTCTTCAGAGTAAAATATATAAAAATGAAATAATACGGCAATAATAACTGATATTCGTGTATTCTCGTCCACAAATCATTATAAAGACAATTAGGAATCATGACGTTATTGTATCGCATGTTAGAGATTATTTGAAGGGAGACTAATGTAATATAGTCCAGGCAATAGAGACCGTATAGGGACTCTACCTAGCAAAATTAATGGTAGTACTAAAAATTGGCTTTCTAGATGTTTTTTGGGTCGCTGAATCCGAATTTGTAACTTCCCACCAAAATTTCCCCCGGCAACCCCCCCAAATTTTGGTAACCCCCCCCCCCCCCAAAAAAAAAGGTTTTTATTAAAAAAATCCCTTTTTTTATTGTTTTAGGGGAAAAGTAGCTAGAAATTCAGAAAGTAGACAAAATTTGCAACAAATTAGATACATGACATTATGACTTAGGATGTAAGGGAAGGGGGGATCTGCCTCAGAACATGCGTCGCAATGCTGCGTGGACTAAGTTGCGCAATTCCAGTTAACCACTCATACGTTTACATTAGCCCTCCCATCTTCCCTCCGAACTTTCTCTATAAGGTTTACTTTAAGTTTTTTGGGTCGCTGAATCCGAATTTTTAACTTACCCCCAAAATTCCCCCTCCCCCGAAAACCCCCTCAAATAGTTGTTTTTAACTTAAATTTCTTATTGTTTTAGGGGAAAAGCATTACGAAATTCAGAAACTAGACAAAATTTGCAACAAATAGGATATATGACATTATGACGTAGGATAAGCATGGAGAGAGGGGGCTGCCTCGGAATATTCCCCGCGCGCTTTTCTCAAAAGCCAAATTTTTTCAAAAAATCAATTTTTTGGGGGGTTGCCGGGTGAAATTTTGGTGGGAAGTTACAAATTCGGATTCAGCGACCCAAAAAACATCTAGAAAACTGATTTCCAGTACTACCATTAATTTTGCCAGATAAAATCCCCTATTGCCAGGACTTCATAATTTAGTGCACGTAGCGCCGCAGTGCATGTTCCGAGGCAGCCCTCACCCTCCCCGTTCATCCTAATTCATAATGTCATATATCCTATTTGTTGCAAATTTTGTCTAGTTTCTGAATTTCGTAATGCTTTTCACCTAAATTTTTTAATAAAAACCTTTTGGGGGGGGGGGGGGGGCTTTTTACCAAAATTTGGGGAGGTTGCCGGGGGAAATTTTGGTGGGAAGTTACAAATTCGGATTCAGCGACCCAAAAAACATCTAGAAAGCCGATTTCCAGTACTACCATTAATTTTGCTAGGTAAAATTCCCTATTGCCTGGACTAATATAAAATAATCACATTTAACCCTTTCAGGGGCAGTGTTGGCATTTGCCAACACCATGTTCTAGTTGGGAAATGCCACATTGGCACCGGAATTTTGGAATGAAAAATTTTATTTCATTAAGTACATGAATAAAAGCTCTTAACTACCGTAGAATAAACCTGTTTATTAATTCTGGTGTCAGTCATTCATTTTAGAATTTTACGAATAGAAGTACTTTGCCCCTGAACGGGTTAAATCATATTATACAGGTAAGCTAATTGAGCTTAACTTCTTCAGGATCGTCCACGGCTTTTCTGCTTATCCAGGTTACCTGAGAGATTTATCCATTGGTTATTTATGTAGTATCCATTGTTTTGACCTATAAAAAAACTTGTGAATGTGGTTTTTTTTATGTGTCTTGCTTGATTATTCAAATTGTTGTATCTTTTCAGGTATTAATTAAATTTATATATCACCATAAGCATATACATTTTTTAATATCTGGAGCATTCATTTTTTGCTACTTTCTTGTTTAAATAACATAGAGATACTAAATTAATAATACAAAACATTGTTTAGATTACAATAAATAAATAAATAAATTCAAGGTTATAATCATTATCAAAGTACTTATTTTCTTTTAAAGTCAATAAAATTAAAGATACAGTTCTTTATGAAATCAATATTGCAGCCTTATAATCTAAATGTTTATACCTTTTGATTGACAGTTTATTTGTTGAACAAGGAAGTAATCAGGTTGGTATCAGGATGAATTTGATTATTTAAACATATTTTGCATTGAAAACATTACGTGTTTTGAAAAGTAATTAAGTTGATTTATGATAAGTTTTTTCTGAAGAGCAATATTTCTAATAATATCAACCCCTCATTTTACGAAGAACTGAAACTCCATTCCGTAGAATCCACATATAATTGCACCACCCTGCATTGTCGAATACTGCATTTGTGAACTTTTCGTGAATTGCTATATAGGGGAAAGAAGGATGAAGTGACCATTCTAAAGTTTGATGAACTTTATAATACCTTTTTATTTAGTAAAGCTTTAGAAACAAATACCAATAGTAACTATAATTCATAGGCGTAACCCCCCCCCCCCCCCCCGCTCGCGCAGACTTGAGCACAGTTATTTAAAAAAAATCGAAATCTACAAAAGAAAAAATAAGTGAAAGCAGAGTTCAATTAGTTTAGCAAGTTAGTTTAGTTCAGAAAACTAACAGCCTAAGTTTTGATCTGTGATTAAAAAAAAAATAAGAATTCCACGTTCTTTTTTCAAATGACAGTAAATGCCGATTATCGAAACTCCAATTAACCGAACTTCCAATTATCCGAACAGCCTATTTCTCTCAAAAAAAATTTTTAAACCGAAATTCCAATCATCCGGACAACTTATTTCTTTCAATAATAATAATAATAATAATAATAATAACTGAACTTCAGAACACCCCGTTTCTCTCATTTTCCCCCTTCACATTTAGCATGCGAAATCGAATCCCAGTTTATTGTATCGTTGGGCAGTAACAACAAAAAAGAAATTGAAGAAAATGAAAAAGAATGCTCTGAAAATCACCCAGGTCCATCATATAACGAAACCTTTGAATGTGTGGAAACAGATATGAAATGGCTTGAACGGTAGAAGAATGCTGATCTTATTCAACTAACGTATTTAAGAATAATTCGACATATGGCAGCATTGAAAAGACAGTCTCCTATGAAGAAAGCAACAATCAAAAGCTTTTTTGCTTAATCTCTATATCTCTAATTATAATCTCTGGAGTTCGCAAGATGATAAAAAAAGAAAAAGAAAATTTTAAATGATGAAAAAGTAAAAAAAAATTAAAAAGACAAAAAAAAAATAATAAATAAACACGCCAGCACTAACTGGTGACTGGTGCTGGTTGCCGAAGGATTAAGAGTGACGGTTTTAATATAGTCAGGAACATCCCTTAAATTGTCTGTCCATTTATCCGAACTAGTGTCGGTCCCGACTTGTTCGGATAATCGGCGCTCTACTCTATGTTCTTTATCTTTTTTAAAACTAGAATATTTACAAGAATCTGTATTAGTCACAGTAAGTCAAAAAGGAAGTTTTATAATCCCAGTTTGACGTCTTTTTTTTTTTTTTTTTTTTTTTTTTTTTTTTTTTTTTTTTTGTGAGAAATTTTTTTTAACATCGTTCTTTCTATTGCATGTTTCTGCAATTTCATGAGAAATTAACGCAAGTTCTTGACGAGGATAGAAACAGAAATTATTCGTCTCTTTGATTTCGCAGTCTAAAGTCTAGAAAGAAGCAAAAAAAAAAAAAAAAAAAAAAAAAAAAAATTGAAAGGGAATGCAGATGTGAAACAGTTTGACATTCGTAAAAGGAATATGGTGGCAGTCTTTCAAGTCAATATAGTAATTTTATTCCTCTGAAAATTTTTATGCGGTTTTTGGAGTTTCTTCTCGTTTTGCGGAGTTCTTTTGAAACTACGAAAAGGACCCGGTTTCAATCTTTTAGCCCAGTGCAGTAAATTTTGACGAAATCGCGATTTTATTCTGCGATCATTTCATGATATTTACAATTTCCCCCCAAAATCATTTGACGAAATCCACGTCTTTCTATGCGATTTTTTGTCGAAATCTGCACTTTTGACCACTAACCCTTGACAAAATTCGTGTTTTCTTTACACGATCTTTTGACGAAATTCGCATTTTCTTTTTGCGATGCTTTGAAGAAATTCTTGTTTTCACTGGGATCCTTTGACGAATTTTTTTTTTTTTTTTTTTTTTTTTCGACCTATTCACGAAACTGATTTTTTTACAAGGGTCATTTGTCGAAATTCGCGATAGTTTTGCGCGACCGATCGGGAAGATTCTCGATATCTTTCTGTACCAATTATCTAAATCCTCTACTCTTTTCCGCGACTTTTTGACAAAATTTGCAACATTTTCTCGTCAAACATTTACCGAAATTCGTGATTTTTTGCGCAATCTTTGACGAAATTTTCGATTTCTTTCTACACACTTTTATCGAAATTTACGATATTTTTCACAATCGTTTGAAGAAATTCTCAAATTTTTCCGGGACCGAGTCACGAATTGATTTTCAGAAGTTCGACAAAAGAAATAAAAATCGTGGACTTGATGAAAAAAAATGTAAAATACCCACTGAGGAATCAGAGTTCTGTGAAAGAATTTTGAGGGTGGAAATACTGCACAGCATTTTTATTATGCGGGAATTTCCTTTTCTGTGCACAAATCGCGCGATCCCGCTCGTTATTTCAAACCCTGCCCCTCAAAGAAAACTTCATTACTAGTGGAGTTTCGCTGGTTGCTTTTTTTTTAAACGAACATAGAATTATAGAAATCTAGGGTTGTTTGGGTTTTTTTTTTTTTTTGAGGGTAGGGGGGACAGCCTTCGGCAACGTACCCCCCGACCAAGCTATGACCACTTCCGTCTCGAAATAAACAAACCCTGAATTATCGCGATTTTTTTTTATTTCGAGCCAAATGAAATTTTCTGCTTTATTATAAGAACTGATTTGACATTCTTCCTTCAAAAAAGTCAAAAAATCGACTCAAAATGCAAAAAACCCGCTAAAAGTCCCATTAAAAATTCGGAAAAGATTAAAAAGCAGCAGGAACGAAATTAACTAATTTGGTAAAATATTTAAACCGGATTCCTGTAAGGAACGCGAAAAAAAAAAACCCTCTAAAAATAACATTAAAAAATTGTTACAAAATGAAAAATCGCTGTAAGAATCTTGAAAAAACTTTATTGAAAAGAAGACAAAGTTTACTGGATAAAATACATAAATCGGATTCTTTTTTACTAATCTGAAAAAAATCGCATTAAAAGTTAATTGAAAAATTCCAGAAATTGTCTTCGATATACAATGCTTCAGGCAAACAGGTACTTTCTGTCAAATCTTGCGGCTGTGAGGACTGCATTGTTTTTTCAGAGTTTAGCGCACGTCCGTACACCCACCCACCCAGAGACAGACAAGTACCTATCTTTATTATTACAGTAGCATCATGATAATATAATTTTTATCACCTTGACAAAATTTAGTGTATACAGTAGACTCTTGATTTTGCGAACATCTTATTTAAGAATTCTTTGTTTTTACGAACTGATGTACTGGTCCCGACCACCATCCCATTGAATTAACGTTATTCACGCTTACGAACTTTCAATTTTACGAACACATTATATGAGTCCACTCAAATTCGTAAAATAGAGCGTCTACTGTATTAGCATGACCTGCTTTACCTAATACGTTGGACACATTCTGCGGTAAAAACATGAATTATTAATGAATATTGTAATTATTTATACTATTATAATAATTATTTATATGCACTTTCCACCAAAATTTCTTGGGTCCCCCCCCCCCCCCCGGTGATCCCTAAGAAGTCATGGAGTCACATTCTGAAAAACTTTCGTGGGTATGTACTGGTGTACAGCATGTATTATCTGAGATTTATCATCTGGTAAAATTTCATCTACAAGAGTTTGACATAGAAAATGTTAGGTCTCAGGCAATGCCCCTGTGCCTATAGAAGTTTCCAGCATGATTAAAGGCCTTTTTTAATGTTTATAAGAAGTTAGGGTGCCAAAAGGTTTTACACTTGTGCCCACACTTAGTCACTACCTTATTTCACTGCTGCAAGGAGATTTACATATCTTTTTTTTTTTTTTTTTTTTTTTTTTTTTTTTTTTTTTTTACCATTAGATTTAGTTTTGAGATTTTGAACCCCTTCTCACACCTCCTCATGCAAACAAAAATCGCGTTTGAGCCCTTATTAAAAGAAATACCACACAATTATGAATTCTAAGAGGAAAACCTGTCTAAAACGGAAATTCGACCGATTTGATGGGATTCCGTTTTAGCAGGTTTTACTACATAAGATATTGTTTGTATCCAACATATTCAGGTTAAAAAGTCTGGGCACCCCCCCCCCCCCCCCCCGCCGTTCAAAAGGCTGGTTACGCCTATGTTACAGTAGTTTCAATTGCTATTTTACCTTTTTTAACATTTATTTTAAGATGCACACGTTACATTAAAATAAAAATTACAAAATTGACAATTTGCCCAACTAAGCTGAGCAAAGTGGCTAGGACATGTAAATGAACAAATCCCACTTATCCAGGACATACATTTAATCAAACAGGCTAAATTTAACACACATAAAGAATAAGTATTATGTTTTGTAATATTTTAAGTATGGAATCGTTACAAAATAAAGTAATCTGTAGTGAGTATCAATATGACGAATGCAAGAATGCAAGTTCCCCAGCAGACATGCAGACCAGAAATATCGTGAGCAAGCCTTTCTCTGAAAAAGTTATTGCACGGACCTATCTTCTTTCTTTCAAAGAAAATTATTGTGAGCTGTATTTTATTATGAATAATGATTAAAAATCATTTCCGCGCAAAGTTGCATCTGGCCATTTTGTCCGATCTCATTGTGTTCCAGAATGACGCCATTGCAATAACTGCAACCTAGCATCTGATGTATAAGACTTAGTGTTTTCAAACACACATTATTTAAAAGTTTATTTCATACTGATCAAACAGGATAAGAGCAAATAAATATAACACTTCATATTATTTAATATAGCTATAATCACGAAATTGTACCACATGCCTAAAATCGAAAATGTAAAAAAACACTAAAATGTGTTAAAAACTAGAAAAATGTACCCTTCCGCTTCAAAATCGCAGACAATATTACGAGAATCTGTGACTACTGTATCCCCAAGTTCCAGATTGGCATTATTCAGCCGAAAAAATCAAGTGACCGCGTGCCCTCACTGCCGACTTTACCCTTCCTCCCCCTAGTATATTTACATATCGTATGTTAACTAATTTTACTGAAGTAGAGAACCATAGAGAAGTTACCGGTATTGTGATTGGTTAGCTTCCCCTAAGTTTTTTGCCTCGACGTGATAGTTGGAATTTAAAATGTTGAAACAATTTCTCAGTGTCAGTGTTGAATTCAGACACTTTTCTCCGAGAGGGATTTCTATAGTTCCGAGAGCGACATTATGGAGTTTCGGGGGGAAATTGCACTTTTAGACCATAGAAAACACAAAATCTCAACTCTTCCGGGTGTGACATCTCATTGCTCCGGGGGGGGGGGGGGGGGGAATGTCCCCTCCCGGGCCACCCCCTAAATTCAACACTGCGTGTAGTTTTCTCTCACTTTTTTTTGGAAATGCCTGTCTCTGAGAAATCTGAACTTCCATATTCGTTTTTTAATGAAATTGAAGAAACGTATAATCATTTAATCAAAATTAATTTCAGAATGTAGCAATATTAAAAAATTAAAAGAAAATGAGTGAAATAATTTGGAAAGTAGCATAATAGAAATTACAATACGAAAACATATACCTTGTGGACAAACATTAGCTTTCGCATACAGTGTTGCCACTGGACTACTTTTTTCAAATTCATATTTCTTGATTGGCACATCTTTTTTGAAATAGTAAAATTCGCATTATCTAATAACATGTGAATAGAGGTGAAAACAAGGGGAATTTTTTCATTTTCCAAAAGTGGTGCCAATCAAGAAATCTGAATTTAAAAAAGTAGCTCACTGGCAACACTATTCGTATAGATAAAATATCAATTCAAATATCATTTTAAGCACTGTGTATAATATAAATTTTATTGTAAATAATTGTAATTTATGAAATGATTGTTCATTTAATATTGGCGCCATCTATTAGTGCAATGGTGAACATACGATTTTTATTATAATTTTTTTAATTTATTTTATACACAAAATTATAAAGATAATTTTGTGCAAAGAAAATTGATAAACTTTTAATTTCAAAATTTAGTTATCTGTAAAGTGACATAGGTGCCGAATTCATGGTTGAAAATCACGCAGACTTCCACATCTGAATTTAAACTGTTATTTTTTTATTAATTAATCACGGTGATTAAATTGAAAAAAAAAATAATTATACAAAATGCTTAATATACCTAAATGCTAGTTTTGTAGAAGAATAATATAATCTTTAAGGTGGATCATATAAAATTCAAGTTTCGCTTAAGTACTGAATTATTTGATTTAAAACAAATAAAGGACTTGCACATAATTCGTGCAATTTTTAAATAAATTCCCTATAGATTATTTTAATTTATGTTTAGTTTTAAATTTTATTGAATATATATATAAGAACGGAACTTTATCCGTTCAGCATCGATTGCGATATACTTTCTGACACATTAAGGATACTGTAAAAAATACATTACAGTTTATTACTGTAAAAGATGATTTCTAAATAAACTATTTGGAAAACGCAAAAAGCAAATGAAAACCTAATTTCTGCTATTACCATACATATTCGTAAAAATATCCGTTATTTCTGCAGCCCTGCAGAAGATCTATAGGTGTGTATATATAATGCATAGTATACTAATAGTTATTTCAGTTAAACAAATCGCAGAGTTCAAAATTTCCATTCGGCAATTTTCATTAATAAACTTGAGAAATTTTAAGTATATGATCCATAGAATTTATACTCTTCAAGTAATATTTAGAAAAAAATAGTTCAATAAAAACACGTACCACAACTGAAAACGCAATTCCAGCAATTATTGTTCATAGACTTCAATAGATCAGTTATTTTTCAATTTCTTCTGCAGCAATTTCTTTTTCTGTGTATATGTAAATGACCGATAAATTTTCTGCACACGTTATTCTGCAGTAAGCACCGTGTAGTACACTTCATATATATATATATATATATATATATATATATATAAATTTCAGTAAAATTAAAATATTGTAATATCATTAATATAAACCGCAAACTATTTTTCCCCTTGGACTGTAATAGAATTATTTTAAGATCCCTGTAAATGAACAATAAATGCTACGCATTTTATATTCAATACTGGACATGGTTTAGTAATACACAAATACGTCTATGAATTTCATGGCAATCGGACAATATTTACGCGAGTTACATAGCGGGCAGGCGGCAGACAGAATATTGCCCGAATTCGTAGGCTTCAATAGATCAATTATTATTCTATTTCTTCTGCAGCAAATTTTTTTGTGTGTCCCTGTAAATGAATGATAAATTATTTGCACACCATATTCTACAGTAAGCACCTGTAGTACACTTCAGATATATATATAAAGTTCTATATAATTAAAATAATGTAATATCATTCAAATAATCCGCAAACGATTTTTATCCTTGGACCGTAATGTAATAGAATTATTTTAACCGATTAAAGACTGACGTTGCGTTTTCGCAACATTATAGTTGTGATTTTTAAAAAAATTTTGATACCAGTAAAAGAGAAAAGTAAAATTTGCCTAATTTAATAAACGCACTTTTGTGATTCATAAAGTAAAAATAAGTGGTTAACAAAAAGTGATGTGAACTGAATAAAATTCCTGTAAAACGTGCTGGTCCTTAGTGGGTTAAGTATCCCTGAAAATTAATAATAAATGCTAAGCACTTGATTTTCAATACCTGATTGATTTTGGGGTATTGTGATACCCGAAAACGTCTATGAATTTCATAGCAATCGGACAATATTTACGCGGGTTACATCACTGACAGACGAACAGAAGTCATAATCACTTTTTAACGGAAAGTGATAAAAATGTATTTAACTGTTTTATTGGAATATATTTACTATGCTTTAGAATAATGAAACATAAAATAGTAACTGAGGTGTTCAGAAGATAAACCGACTAACTCCATTTTAAGTGGCATTTTTGTAATCAAAGGAACATTGAAATTTTCTATGTATTTATACAGTGATAAAACGTTACCCTTGATTAAAAGAAAATGAATTAAATCAAAATCCCTAGAAAAAATATTATATAGATACAATATTTTTATAGTTAATATAAATTTAATTGTTTATATGAACATTTTCATTTAATGGAGTTAATCGATTTGTGTACTGAACGGTTTCATTAACCCGCTAATTCACAGGGATACGTTCTAGAAATTCCGTAATTACGAATATCTCTTACTATACCATAAAATTTAAATGAAAAAATCGCTTTATTTAATGACGGAATTTCTGTTATTAAACAAAGAAAATATTGCTACTTTAAATTTCTGGTATGAATTTGGAATATCTGAATTGAAAAATACACTAAGTTGGAAATACTGGTGGTGGCAAATATGCTACCATGGGCATTAGAGGGTTAAGTTCATTCTGAGTAACCCCGAATAAATAAGTTTTCTCCAGGCTTCCACACTATTTACGCATATCCAAACATTTAATGGACTAAGCAATTTCCAAAATATTCAATTATACCCGGTAATAATGCATGAATATTTAAGTATATAAAAATAAGTTGCAAGCAACAAGCAAATTTTAAAAGTTCGAGCAAACAAACTCGGAGATCTCTCATGAGTTTGCGAGAAAAAAAAAAGTTAAATTAAAAATTGTCCGGAGGAGAGGTGCATTTGATGCCCTTCGCAAGAATTTTTACTAGAGGAACTTTTAGTGTGTGTATTATTTACAGGATGTCCCTCCTGTACCTTTAAAAAATTCGACTATTCAGTTTTTGAAATATCGAATAACACAAGAATTTACGAAAACACTAATTTGAAAATAAATAAACGATTCCCAACACGTACATATAAATAGAACAATTTTTTTTTAAGTGATATCAATTCGATACAAACACTCTACTTAGGGTTAATTTTGCTCAATAGGTTATTATTAAATTTATAGTTTTAAAACTAGAGCTGTAAATTTAACACGAGCTATATACACAGGGGTGTAAAAATCTAAGCGCCAACGGACAGTCTCTCACCACTAAATTTTGCTAGTTTTCTTCGCTTAAATTTTATTAACATTCTTACAAAAATTTTCGACGAAATATTAGACGAAAAATAACGAATAAAGTTTAGTGGTGAGAGACTGCCCTCTGGCGCCTAGATTTTTACACCCCTGGATATCTGGATAGACACATTAACAGTAGAACGCCCGGAAGGAGTTGATACGACTCCGACCATATGATTAAATATCAACTGGAACCAGAAATTCTTTCATAAAATAACGATTTAATTACGTTAAATAAATCAGTCAAATGATTTTAAATAAAATTTCTGATGTCAAATATTTTTATGAAACTTGAGTAAAATTTTGGGCGTTCTAGTGTTAAAATATGCTTATTACGCCCCGGTCAAATTGATCGCTTTGATCGTTCTAATTTAAAAGTAACGTAATTGTGGGAATTTTTTCATACGAATTGTTTTAATACCGTACTTTGTGATAGGTAGGGTTACTTTGTTACACCTGGTCTCGTTTTCATATTTCGTATCCCCCGCTCCGTCCGGTATGGCAGGAAAGCAAACATCAGTACCATCTTTTAGTACGGTCTGCCACATCACCTAACGACCATTGCTCGAAGCTCTAACACTTCGCTTGTTCTCTCTGGCCGATATAAGGTTAACATTTACTCTTGCGTCGCTGTCTCGAAAGCCGGAAACTTTGTGTGCTAAAGCATAAAACGTAAGAGAACCACCTAACACAGATAAATATTCTTTGTTGTCATTGTGTCAGTTAGAAGTAGGAGTAATAAAACCTTTGAACTATTATTTGAACACACTCAAACTGACTGGTAAAGTTATCATACGAATTGAATATTTCCAACTGAGCGAAAAAATGCCCAGGCTGGAAAACGAACACAGAACCTTCGCTTACAAGGCCAGTGCTTTTACCGTTTAAGTTAACTGGTCCGACAATCAACAAGCATATTCCGCTCAGATAACTGTATTTGTAGTAACATCTGGCCTGCCATGTAGACAACTCAACAGAATAAACCGCAGGTAAAGGAACTCCATATAAACGATGGATACGTAGATGAACTATTATTGTAACACAATGAATCGGATTGGTAAAGTTACCATACGAATTGAATATTTTCAACTGAGCGAAAAAATGCCCTGGCTGGGAATCGAACCCAGATTCTTGGTTTACAAGGCGAAGGATTTTACCGTGCAAGCTAACTGGGCCGACAACCAGCCAGCAATATAAAAGCATTGTATGCCAAGGATCTGGGTTTGATTCCCAGCCTGGGCATTTTTCCGCTTAGTTGGAAATATTCAATTCGTATGATAGCTTTTTTTAAATACTGGCGCGAACTGGATACAAAAATAGTCGTCCGTGGCAGTCATTAATAAATACACATATCTTCAACCAAAATCTTACAAACATTTATGCAAGAAAATTTACATAGTTGAACTACGAATTCGGTGTATAAGTTTGTTTATGATTATTGCTTATAGACTGGTAAATAATTACTGGCGTAGAACAAAAATTTCTCTTTGTCATCAAAATATAACGATAGTGTTTAGAATCATGGGGCCCAAGGTCAAGTAATCTTGGCTGGGCATTGCAGATCCTGATCCTTAATGAATCGTATAGCCACAAGCTTCTTTTTAGTTTAGAAGTTACTTAAGAAAACTCTGCTGAGTGTTTGCTTTATGTCAGCCATTAGGGGCTGTCTTAATGACTATTAAATCATTGTTTACTGAGAAGACTTCAGATAATTTTTGTCATGACTGACGTAATTGTGGAAATTCTTTTATGCTGTTTGTTTTATTATATGCAGAAAATATTGCTATTTCGTAACACAACTTATACGAAATTTTTTTTAAAAGATTTGATAGTAATAGGACCCCTTAACTACTTCAGGGGCAACTAAGTGTGTTTCTGTAATGTTGAATTTACACCGGAATTTTTGAAAACTTCAATTTTAAAATAAGGAAATGGAATTTTGCAACCTTTTTTCCCCACCAAATTTATTAAGCTAAAATTTAATCAAAAGATTCTGGAACAATTATTGATTAAAATTACTGTAATTTCCGGCGCATAATCCACGGATAAAACAATTCTGTTTGACGCAGAAATTTTATTTGGTTATTGAAGCCTAATATTTACCGCGATTTCAAAAGTTACATTTTATTTTTTTAAAGTTTCTGGGTCGAAAAATAAATGTTTGATCCGCGGATTATATACCGGAAATTACGATAAGTGGGATATAGTTTATTCCACCAAACATCAAGGATTAACAAATTACGCTAGTAATGCGAAAGCACTCACAAGTTAAATCATATGGAGAGTGTTTCTCGAATTTTTCATTTCTGATTTGAATGGTTTTAAACGATTTTATTTAATTTAATTTTTTCTGAGTATACCTGATGTATATATCCTAATTCGTGCTTTGTTCCGATTCTCGTTTAGATTCTTTTTTCTGCGGATACTTTCCCTTTTAGAACCCGTTCCGAAATAGAAAGTTTGTAAATACTCCCTAAGATTGTAAATACTCCTTAAGTATGTTTTCTACAGAATGTTCTAAACACAATTTATATAGCATTAATCGGGAAAGAATCTTCACACTTCACACGGATATGACTTTTATGACGTAAATGTTCCCACGGATCAATTAAAAATATTTTTATTTCAAAAGTTTGAATACCTACTATTCACTCGTCGTCGGTAAGTATATTTCAGTAACAGGGCTCGCACCGTTCCTAAATTTTTCGCATTTTGCTACCACTAAATTAAAGCGATAATCTTTGATGCATAATTCTATTATAGATGTTAAGGGTACCACGAAGATTTCTTATTTAAAATACTGTAGCAAAGTGCGTAAATTTTAGGAACGGTGCGAGCACTGCAGTAAGTATATTTCGGGAATGTCGTCAGTAATTATGTTTCAAATTGCTCAATTTAATATTATTCAAATTGCAGTACGCAATGATCCTATGACGAAAACTCTGCTATTTCCCCATGGAACTGGCAGTTTGGTTATTTGAACTCTCTAATTGTTCATATATACAAAAATAATCGGCGTTAAGATTGGTTCCAAAAGTGTCACGTTGCCTATCAATTACTCAGTTTTACTGTTAGTGTGTGTGCGTTGTGAAAATATTACCTGTACCTACATATTAGGTGTGTCCGTGGAAAATGTACATTTCAACCCTTTACTGCGCAGCTTTGCACACATGCAAACAGTAGTATTTTGAATTTAATAGATATTTTATTCGTATATACCTAATCCACACCAGAAAATTAAAATAGCAATAATTGCTTTAATTAATAACAGACATTCCGCATTTAAATAAAGATTAAAAATAAAAATTAAATAAAAATTGAAACTTTCTGGTGTAAAATCAGATTCTTTGAACTAAGTAATTTCTAGAACGTATTCTATCATGGGAATAAAAGTGTTAAAGGTTAAGTTTTATAAAATATATAATTATATAAAATAAGGTACTTGGAGACATACTTATTAAAATATTTATTAATTTGCAATATTTTAACTTAAAACAGCCATACGACAGTAGTTTTTACTTATATTGCAGACGTGCAACAAAAGAAAAGTTTGACGTATTATGTGAAAAATATATCTCAGATTTTTTTCATTATTTTTCGTGTGTAATAAACTTTTCAGAAATTCATATACGTTCTTTTTCAAACAAAATAAAAAAATCACGAATTTATTTAACCCCTTAATTCTCGCTCTCGTGATTTTCACGGGCTGTGTCTTTCATTCAGATTGTTTGTTTCCCACCAGTTTTATAAAATGGTATAATTGGCTATATCATTGGCAGCATTTTACCTGTCATTAAATAAGGTGGATATCTCTTTTTCAAAAAAGGGGTGCCAATAAGCAATTTGAATTTTTAAACCGTCATTATAGCGACCGTTAAGGGGTTAACCCCTTCGTGACAAGCGTCTTTTACAGAATTTTAATCTTTTATCACCGGTTTTTTAAAACAGAAATTTTTGCCTCATTGAATCGGGAAAATGCACAGATTAAATAAGGCAAAATTTACAATAAAATTTTACTGGTGAGAATAATCACTGATTCTGAGCACCTTACGCGGCACGAATGCCGGTCGCTCGCCCCCAAGGGGTTAAGGGTTATGGTGAGTCTCAAAATATTCAATTTTGTAAATCGCAGTTCCAAGGCTTAAATTCTTTGATTTTGAAGGAATAATGGTTGCAAACAGAATTTATGTAATTTTTAAATAAATTCCTTATATTTAAAATGCTTTTTGAAACTTTTTGAAACATTTCATGCTACTTTCACTTATCTACACTAACGACATAAAACTATTTCTAAAATATTCATCAGTTGCCGGAAATAATTTACGGATACTTACAAATAAAAGAAAATTTATTTTGAAAGTAGCGCCTTGCAATCTAAGAAAATAAAAATCAAGTTGGCAAACTCCCTCCTTGTGTGAGTTTGCGAGATAAGCAAATGAAAGTATTTGTGTGACCTAGAGTTGCCAGTTTTCCGGTGGTTTATTGTTCGTGAATTTCAAATTCACGCCACAATTTTTAAAAGAAGTTTTACTTTCACCAAGCACTAAATGTCTGTCAATAAATAAAGAAAAAAGTATTATAGCGAATTCCTGGTACAGATGCGAAATTTCAGAGTTAAAAAAGGGCAAATGAACAAACCTGATTGTACGGATATCTTCTATGGGAAAATATAAAAAAATACGAAAACTGCAGTCCGCGCAATAAAATGTCTATTAAATGTTAGATAATATTTTTTTTTGTTTGTTTTGATTCTAATAAAAAATATTCGTAGGAGTATTTTCGAGAGATATTATATTCATAATAATACAGAAATAAAGCAATTAAAAGACAAACTTTTAGATTGTCATTTTCCTGGCATGTCACCCTGTGATATGTGCAAAGTAAAATGCTTTCGTCTGTACAGTAGGGGAGGTATGATACACCTTTTTTCTACTGATTTTTTACAACCCTTAGAAACGTATTTTTTTAACAAATTTTTCGTGTTTTCTTATAAAGTGACCTTTTATTAATTTATTAAAAATATTGTGAACTTAAAAAATAATCATTGAAAAAATATATCCCAATTATTGTGAATGGTTACAACTGTATAAAATCTCCACATTGCTGGGGAGTATTGATACACTAGCAAGGGAGATTTGATACATTGTTATGAAAATTGAAAAAAAAAAAAAGCAGACAATTCAATTTATGTGTCATACAATTTTTTATGATAAATCTTGAAATATTTAAGTAAAATTTAAAAAGAAATGACATTGACATATTTTTGTTTCAGAAATGTTTTTTACAAAAATATTTAAACAATTGCTATTATTTAAACAATTCTATTAACACACTTTTTAGAAAATAAATAATGAAAAAAAAAACCCCTAGAAATCTTGTTGCAAGGAAAAATGAAGTGGAAATTGCTGATTTGCAAACAATTTAACATAAATTTAGTACATTTAAAAGAATTCTTTAAACGTTTCAGGGCAAAGGTGTTGAATAAATAAATGGCACCGGAATTTGCCAACAAATTTAGTTGCAAATAAGAAAAGGGCTATATTTCACTTTCATATTAAATGGAAAATATTTTACAAAAATGCTGGTGCCAATGTGGCGTTTGGGAATTAAAATTGACTAGTTTCATAATCATACCACCACCCCTGAAATAGTTAAAAGAAAAACTAATAACTCTATCATTTTGGTAAGTAAAATCTGGTGGATTTAATGTTTTTTAATTTGCCCTTCGTCAATTATAGAAAAATCTTCCCTTTCAGGCCATTTAAACTTTTTTCCTTCTACATGACGAGCAAAGCGAACTAACCATCTATCATCGCACTGCTTTTCTATATAACCTACACAATGCCTATGAATAGTCTCTTTGTTCTTCCTTACCAATTTCAGTAGCTCTTGCTGTAAAACAATAATGAATATTACAGTCCTATATTAGTTTTCAACTTAAAAAAACAATTAAATTTCAAATATACAAGTGTATCATTTCTCCCCAGCACAAGTGTATCATTTCTCTCTATCATGACTTATTGGATTTCCAATCCCTTTGTATAAATGCAGTTGCAAAATACCAATCTGATTTCGGGTAAAACTCACCCTAACAATGTGCTTTACAAATAAAAAAAAATACAAGATATTATCTTCACAATAATAAGAGTTATGAAAGAAAATCAGTATTTAAAAAAAATTACATTGGCCTTCCAAAAGTCTTCAAAATTAAAAGAAAAAAAAAACGTTGTCAGTTCTTCACTGCGAAGTCCAGCTAATGATGGCCTCTGCTAATAAAAGAAGACATAGCAACTGTTACAATAGCTGTTAATGCCATTTGTTTAGAAAAATTGTCAATGTATCAACCCTCCCTATGTCCCCTACCTCCCCTACCTCCCCTACAAATATCTTTTCCAGTTTTTTGAATTTCTAATTATTAGTTATACCTTATATAACACATATATGAGGAAGATAACAAGTTCTGTATTTTACAAATAATTTGCTATAATTAAAATATGGTTGTCTCTGAAAATGAATGTCATTTTCCTGGACTTCTAATGTTAGTTCTTTATTAGGTATAAAGATGGCGCTGCAGAGTAATTCTTCTTGTTCTTCTAGTCAGAAGTAATAAAATCATTGCTACCGGCAAGATCTATTAGATATTTTTTTGAAAATAATATGTTTAAAGGCTTTGTATAAATTGAGTAGCCTTTTGTTATGTCATTTTTTTGGCTTCAATAAATTATAAATAAAACTGACCATTACACTTTTTTTTTGAGGTACTATAGAGGAGAACTGTTCCTTTAAACGAAATTTAAATGTTAGGCTCTAAAAAAAAAAAAAAAAAAAAAGAGTGTGAAAACTGTTTTAGAATTCAATAGTCATTATCCTGGCATACATATGCTCAGAAAAATGACATAATTATAATTACATAAAAATGAACTTAGGCTCTTCAAACTTTAATAATTTTACGTGTAGATTCCTTTATTCAGCTGCTTAACTAAGACTTTTAAAAGAAACAGAAGCTTTGAAACGATTTAAATTTTCAAAATGTTTGTTTCAAAATCTCACATTTTGTGATATTCTCCCCTGTTCGTTCGCATCACAAAAGTTTATACAAGATTAAATTTTAATGTGTCTAAAATGCTGGTAGTCTCTTTTTATTTCTTAAAAACGATAAAGCAATTCTGTAAGTAAAATTTTAAAATATTGATTGTCACCAGAATTTACGGTCAAAGCGATTTGAGAAAATATTTTCCTGAACTACGTTATAAAAATAAAAGTTATTCTAAACATTTGGCTCAAATGTGACAGTTTGGGATTGAAATTAAGTGACATAAATTATATACAACCGCCTCTGATAATTTTAATCATGTTCAATAACTAATTCTTAAACATTTATTTTTAATTAAAGTGCGTCGAGTGGACAAATCTTACACAAGTTGTATATATTTAATTTAAACCAGAATTTATACTTAATGTTAATAGACATAATTATTATAATTATCGCTTGCCTTTCATACCACTTACACATATTGAACCATCTAATGAATAAAACAATTTTTTAAATATTCAACTATGTACGGAAATAATGTAAGGTCGCTTATTTATATATAATTAAGTTTTTGTTAGCCGTGAGGCCCAGCACAAAGCCAGACACTACAATCAAGCAAAGGAATTTTGTGTTCCCTCAAGATTAAAAGTTTGCGAGATTGATAGATAAAAGAAAACTATTCGGCAGTGTTGCCACATCTGGCTTATTTTTTGTTTAAGCATTCCCAATTCTCACCATTATGTTTTAACCCTTTAACCCTTTATCTACTGACGGTACTTATAAGTACCACTTACTCTAAACTTTCATCCTGTAGTGAATATTACTAATATCCTAAAGGTACTTTGCAAAAACATTCTTTTAACTCCTCTTTATCCGGATAGCAGTAGTTCTAGGTTTGTTATTTTAGCGATGAAGGGGCTATCTTTGACACTGACGCATAGCTGCCAACTTGTACGGATTTTTGCTACCACTAAAATTTAACAGAAAATTTTGCCTAATCCAATCGCCAAATAGTAGTAAGTATTGAAAATTAAATAAGCCAAAAATTTCTGTAAAATTTTAGTGATAGCAAAAATCCGTACAAGTTGGCAGCTATGCAGACGATGTGTTTTGTGCCGACATTTTGTACAGATAGTCACGCTCGTCTTTTTATTGCTGCAAACACAGTAAAGGATATAAGATAACTGTTGGATTTTTTTTATGTGTTCATTATGATGTTAAAATACAATCTGACTAGCTATTTTAGGTGAACGGTGTATGTTTTTGATTTAACAGTTGAATTACTTGGTGGTACTTATAAGTACCGTCCGTACACTGGATGTTGGAGAAAACCTTCTTGTTTACTTTTAGTCTGCGTAGTTATCCATCGTTTTCACCCGCTTTAAAATGTAATTACTAAAATGTAGTGTAGTAATGATATCCCTGGCATTTCTTTTCTGTTTCATTATTATTTTTTATAGGAAATCGAAAAAGTTGCGGCACCGGCTTTTTTTTTTTGCTATGCTAGAAATGGCATATGTAAATTCATATATTGCATATGTGGAGATTCAAGAGAACACGTTGTCCCTGTAATATTGACGTAGTATAACTGAAGGACTGCTAACAAGATCGAAACCAAAAAAAAAAAAAAAAAAAAAAGTTCTTTTAACAGTTTCAGGAGCAAAGCATTTTCACAGCATCATGGTACTTTAAAGTACCACTTTAGTTAATTACCTCTAAATAATTGAATTTCTCACGGGTGAGTATTTTTTTATGTTTATCCTTTAATTTTCATTATAGTAATGGATAAAAATATTTCATGAAAAAAATTGCAGTAGATCATAATGCCATAGTTAAAGGGTTAACCCTAAGCCGACCCGAAGCCGAAAAATAAATTACAACATAACGTACCCACCCCGATCCGAGATAGAAAAAATAATTTGTTTATACGCAACCCGACCCGAGCTTAAAAATTTCATTTGAAAAACAAGGAATCTGAAACGAACCAAATCTGAACACGACAAAAATATTCCAATGAACCATAACCGATCCGAGCAATATAAAATAATTTCTGAGGACATGTAACCCGACCCGAACCTAAACCAGCCAAAAATATTCCAAAAAAACAATAACCAGATCCAAGAAAGACAAATTAATTGCAACACGAACAAAATTTAAAAATGCCAGTTGAAGTCAACCTGAAACCTGACCTGAACCAAATTATAACCCTACAAAAATATTCTGAAGAACCAAATCCGGATCCAAGAAAAACAAACTAATTTCTGTGAACACGAAACCCGACCCGAACCTAAACATTTCATTAGAAAAACACGAAATCTGACACAAACCAAATCTGAACCCGCCAAAAATATTCCAAAAAACCATAAATTGTTCCTAGCAAGAAAAATGGTTTCCGTGGCTACATAACACGATCGGAACCTAAAAATTCCAATGGAAACAACTCGAAATATGACAAGAATCAAATCTGAACCCGACAAAAATATTCTAAAGAACCTTAACCCGATCCGAGAGAGACAAAATAATTTTCATGGACACAAAACCCGATCAGAACCTAAAAATTTTCATTGAAAAGATCCCGAAATATGTCCCGAACCAAATATGATAACTGATAAAAATTTCCTAAAGAAAAATAACCCGATCGGAGCAAGATCAAAGTAATTTGCAAAGTAATTGTCACGAAACCGGACCCGAAACTAAAAATTCCATTTGAAAAAACCTGAAATATAATCCAAACCAAATCTGAATCCGACAAAAATATCAGTTAAAACCATAGCCAGATGATCCGAACAAGACAAAATAATTTCCGTGGACACGCAACACGAAACGAACAGAAAAATTCCATTAGGAAAAACCACGAAATCTGACTTGAACCAAATCTAAATTCGACAAATATATCCCAAAAATCCTTCTCTTTCTCTATCCTCTTCCGTCATAAATAGAAGAAAATGAAAGAAATATTTCAATTATTCAGACAAGGAATGCATATTTTATTACGTAAATTAACTCATCGTACGTGTTAAAGTAATAAGATCCTGTAAATGAAAAGACTTCAGCAACAAACTATTTTCAAATGAAGAGAAATCAACATTTATTTTGAATGACTGCCTCTAATTCTCTCTCCTCTTGCGTCATAAATCGAAGAAAGTGATAGAAATATTTCGATTATTCAGACAAGGAATACATATTTTATTGTGTAAATTGCCTGATTGTATGTATTAAAGTAATACGTACCTGTAAATGAAAACACTTCTGCAAAAAACTATTTTCATATGAAGAGATATCATGATTTATTTTGAGTGACTGCCTCCTCCTTCTCTCTCTTCTTCCATCATAAATAGAAGAAACTGAAAGATATATTTTGATTATTCTGACAAAGGATACATATTTTATTATGTAAACTGCCTAATAGTATGTAATAAAGTAATACGTTCCTGTAAATGAAAAGACATAGGCAACAAACTATTCTTACATGAAGAGAAATAAACATTTATTTTTAATGACGGCCTCCTCCTTCTCTCTCCGGTTCCGTTACAAAAAGCAGAAACTGAAAGAAATATTTCGATTATTCAGACAAGGAATACATATTTTATTATGTAAATTGCCTTCTAGAGCGTATTAAAGTAATACGTACCTGTAAATGAAATACTTCTGCAACAAACCAATTTAATACGAAGAGAAACAACATTTATTTTGTATGAATTCCCCCTCCTTCTCGCTCCTCTTCCGTCATAAATAGAAGAAACCCGAAAGAAATATTTTGATTATTCAGACAAGGAATACATATTTTATTATGTAAATTGCCTGTTAGTAGGTATTAAAGTAACTCGTACATACAAATGAAAAGAACTCTGCAACAAACTATTTTCATATGAAGAGAAATCAATATTATTTTGAATGACTGCCTCCTCCTTCTCTCTCCTCCTCCGTCAAAGTAGAAGAAACCTGAAAGAAATATTTCGATTATTCAGACAAGGGATACATTTTTTATGATGTAAATTTCCTGCTAGTACGTATTAAAGTAATACGTACCTGTAAATGAAAAGACTTCGGCAAAAAATATTTTCATATGAAAAGAAATCAACATTTATTTTGAATGACTGCTTCGTCCTTCTCTCTTCCCTTCCGTCAAAATAGAAGGAACCTGAAAGAAATATTTCGATTATTCAGAAAAGGGATACATATTTTATTATGTAAATTGCTGATAGTACGTATGAAAGTAATACGTACCTGTAAATTAAAAGACTTCGACAAAAAAATATTTTCATATGAAGAGAAATCAACATTTATTTTGAATGACTGCCTCCTCCTTCTCTCTTCCCATTCTTCAAAATAGAAGAAACCTGAGAGAAATATTTCGATTATTCAGACAAGGGATACATATTTTATTATGTAAATTGCCTGATAGTATGTATTAAAGTAATACGTACCTGTAAATGAAAAGACTTCCGCAAAAAACTATTTTCATATGAATAGAAATCAACATTTATATTGAATGACAGCCTCCTCCTTCTTTCTTCCCTTCCGTCAAAATAGAAGAAACATGAAAGAAATATTTCAATTATTCAGACAAGGGATACATATTTTATTATGTAAATTGCCTGATAGTACGTATTAAAGTAATACGTACCTGTAAATGAAAAGACTCCTGCAAAAAACTATTTTCATATGAAGAGAAATCAGCATTTATTTTGAATGACTGCCTTCTCCTTCTCTCTTCCCTTCCTTCAAAATACAAGAAACCTGAAAGAAATATTTCGATTATTCAGGCAGGGGATACATATTTTATTATGTAAATTTCCTGATAGTACGTATTAAAGTAATACGTACCTGTAAATGAAAAGACTTCGGCAAAAAATATTTTCACATGAAAAGAAATCAACATTTATTTTGAATGACAGCCTCTTCCTTCTCTCTTCCCTTCCGTCAAAATAGAAGAAACCTGAAAGAAATATTTCGATTATTCAGAAAAGGGATACATATTTTATTATGTAAATTGCCTGATAGTACGTATGAAAGTAATATGTACCTGTACATTAAAAGACTTCGGCCAAAAAATATTTTCATAAGAAGAGAAATCAACATTTATTTTGAATGACTGCCTCCTCCTTCTCTCTACTCTTCCGTCATAAATAGAAAAAACTGAACGAAATATTTCGATTATTCAGACAAGGAATACATATTTTATTATGTAAATTGCCTGATAGTACGTATTAAAGTAATACGTACCTACAAATGAAAAGAACTCTGCCACAAACTATTTTCATATGAAGAGAAATCAATATTATTTTGAATGACTTCCTCCTGCTTCTCTCTCCTCCTCTGTCAAAGTAGAAGAAACCTGAAAGAAATTTTTCGATTATTCAGACAAGGGATACATTTTTTATCTCTCTATTCTAAAAAAAAGTAACTACCGCTGTCACCGCCGCCGCCGCCGGTCTTGAATTTTTTGTGACCGGGGGTCTTTCTTCGTTAATATTGAGAAAAATAATGCATAAAAAAATATGAAAATCAGTGGTTTTATACAGAAATGTTTGATAATCACGCTGATGCAGACAGTTTTCAAATCGAAGAATTATTTTAAGAGATATTTAATGCTAAAGTTGGACAAAATCGTTCCACTAAAAAAGTTTTATAGCAGCAAAAACTATACATGGCAGTGTAATCATTTTTAGATCATTTTATGCGTTAGAATTGGCCGGAGTGCAGATTGCATTAATTTTTTATTTTGACTCATTTTTTCAGGTTTTATTTCTATTTTAAATTCAAATTTTCAGCATTTCTAGAGATATTTTTTACAGATTTCAGAAAATTGTACTAATTTAAACTGTTGCCAACTGTATAAAAAGCGCAAGCAATAATGTTTGCTTCAAATTAAAAATTTATTTACACGTGACTATTATGAACAGGAAAAAAGCTTTCAAATTAGAATTAAATAATTATGTATAAAAAGCAGGAACTTATTGAAAATTACGTCATAAAAAGTATACACGTGAATTTTAAAAGAGAAAGGATATTGTAAAATAATAAATTCATTAAATGCGTTAGAAGTCTTAGGAGAAATTACGTTATATTTACGTCACATTATAGTTATTACATAAAATGAACACAAAATAATATTGCAAAAAAGTTTAAATTTAGAAATTGCGTTAGACATTTATTTAATATTTTGAGAAAATATTTTCAACTATTTTTGTTAGAAAAGCGCTAATAATATTTCATTGCTAACAAAAGTACTTTCACGCGATTATTTAAAAGAGAAAGAATAGCTTGGTAAAAATTACGTCAGATTAAAAACGATTAATTTAAAATGTCTCATTTAAAAGAACTTTCTTTTCGCTTTGTTAAAAAATACCAGGAGACAAAGACTCTGTTTACTTAATTCCTTTTATATTAGCTGATTTTGAAATGTTGTTACACGTGTCTACGTCATCAAGTTATTTTTATTTCGACTTTTTTTGTATTTTTATTAATGTTGTACGAATTTATTTGTTCTTTCGTTATTTAAAATAAAAAGTATGTCAATTTGTATAATTTGGCAAGTGGTTTGGCGATTTATATAATTTGGCGAAATTGGTCGACGGGATAATCAAGTAGTACCGCAGCACATTTGGCGTTAAAATTCCCCAATCAAAGAGAAATGAATAGAAATTCGTTTATAGGGAGATCGCCACTGTTTTTTAAATTATAATTCAATCTTTCGAAATATTTTTAAAGCCGATCAAATTAGCGTGCATTTAGAGCCTGCGGTGTCTGGACGGGGGTTGGCGAGCGTAGCTCGTAGGGGGCCGAGCCCCCTAGTGATGTAAATTGCCTGATCGTGCGTATTAAAGTCATACGTACCTGTAAATGAAAAGACTTCTTCAAAAAACTTATTCATATGAAGAGAAATCAACATTTATTTTGAATGACAGCCTCCTCCTCCTCTCTTCCCTTCCGTCAAATTAGAAGAAACCTGAAGGAAATATTTCGATTATTCAGACACGGGATAAATATTTTATTATGTAAATTGCCTGATAGTACGTATTAAAGTAATACCTACCTGTAAATGAAAAGACTTCTTCAAAAAACCATTTTCATATGAAGAGAAATCAACACTAATTTTCAATGACTGCCTCTTCCTTCACTCTTCCCTTCCGTCAAAATAGAAGAAACCTGAAAGATATATTTCGATTATTCAGACAAGGAATACATATTTTATTATGTAAATTGCCTGATAGTACGTATTAAAGTAATACGTACCTACAAATGAAAAGAACTCTGCCACAAACTATTTTCTTATGAAGAGAAATAAACATTAATTTTCAATTTCTGCCTCTTGCTTCACTCTTCCCTTCCGTCAAAATAGAAGAAACCTGAAAGAAATATTTCGATTATTCAGACAATGGATACAGTTTTTATTATGCAAATTGCCTGACAGTACGTATTAAAGTAATACGTACCTGTAAGTGAAAATACTTCGGCAAAAAACTATTTTCATATGATGAGAAATCAACATTTATTTTGAATGACTGCCTCCTGCTTCTCTCTTCCCCTCCGTCAAAATAGAAGAAACCTGAAAGAAATATTTCGATAATTCAGACAAGAGATACATATTTTATTATTTAAATTGCCTGATAGTACGTATTAAAGTAATACGTACCTGTAAATGAAAAGAACTCTGCAACAATCTATTTTCATATGAAGAGAAATCAATATTATTTTGAATGACTGCCTCCTCCTTCTCTCTCTTCCTCCGTCAAAGTAGAAGAAACCTGAAAGAAATATTTCGATTATTCAGACAAGGGATACATTTTTTATGATGTAAATTGCCTGATAGTACGTATTAATGTAATACGTACCTGTAAATGAAAAGAATTCTGCAAAGAACTATTTTCATGTGAATAGAAATCAACATTTATTTTGAATGACAGCCTCCTCCTTCTCTCTTTCCTTCCGCGAAAATAGAAGAAACCTGAAAGAAATATTTCGATTATTCAGACAAGGGATACATATTTTATTATGTAAATTTCCTGCTAGTACGTATTAAAGTAATACGTACCTGTAAATGAAAAGACTTCGGCAAAAAATATTTTCATATGAAAAGAAATCAACATTTATTTTGAATGACTGCCTCGTCCTTCTCTCTTCCCTTCCGTCAAAATAGAAGAAACCTGAAAGAAATATTTCGATTATTCAGAAAAGGGATACATATTTTATTATGTAAATTGCTGATAGTACGTATGAAAGTAATACGTACCTGTAAATTAAAAGACTTCGACAAAAAAATATTTTCATATGAAGAGAAATCAACATTTATTTTGAATGACTGCCTCCTCCTTCTCTCTTCCCTTCCTTCAAAATAGAAGAAACCTGAGAGAAATATTTCGATTATTCAGACAAGGGATACATATTTTATTATGTAAATTGCCTGATAGTATGTATTAAAGTAATACGTACCTGTAAATGAAAAGACTTCCGCAAAAAACAATTTCATATGAAGAGAAATCAACATTTATTTTGAATGACTGCCTCCTTCTCTCTTCCCCTCCGTCAAAATAGAAGAAACCTGAAAGAAATATTTCGATTATTCAGACAAGGGATGCATAGTTTATTATGTAAATTGCCTGATAGTACGTATTAATATAATACGTACCTGTAAATGAAAAGACTTCTGCAAAAAACTATTTTCATGTGAATAGAAATAAACATTTATATTGAATGACAGCCTCCTCCTTCTCTCTTCCCTTCCGTCAAAATAGAAGAAACCTGAATGAAATATTTCGATTATTCAGAAAAGGGATACATATTTTATTATGTAAATTGCCTGATAGTACGTATGAAAGTAATACGTACCTGTACATTAAAAGACTTCGGCCAAAAAATATTTTCATAAGAAGAGAAATCAACATTTATTTTGAATGACTGCCTCCTCCTTCTCTCTTCCCTTCCTTCAAAATAGAAGAAACCTGAAAGAAATATTTCGATTATTCAGACAAGGGATACATATTTTATTATGTAAATTGCCTGATAGTACTTATTAAAGTAATACGTACCTATAAATTCAAAGACTTCTGCAACAAAATATTTTCCTATGAAGAGAAATCAAGATTTATTTTGAATGACTGCCTCCTCCTTCTCTCTACTCTTCCGTCATAAATAGAAAAAACTGAAAGAAATATTTCGATTATTCAGGCAAGGAATACATATTTTATTATGTAAATTGCCTGATAGTACGTATTAAAGTAATACGTACCTACAAATGAAAAGAACTCTGCCACAAACTATTTTCATATGAAGTGAAATCAATATTATTTTGAATGACTGCCTCCTGCTTCTCTCTCCTCCTCTGTCAAAGTAGAAGAAACCTGAAAGAAATATTTCAATTATTCAGACAAGGGATACATTGTTTATGATGTAAATTGCCTGATCGTGCGTATTAAAGTCATACGTACCTGTAAATGAAAAGACTTCTTCAAAATACTTATTCATATGAAGAGAAATCGACATTTATTTTGAATGACTGCCTCCTTCTCTCTTCCCTTCCGTCAAATTAGAAGAAACCTGAAGGAAATATTTCGATTATTCAGACACGGGATATACATTTTATTATGTAAATTGCCTGATAGTACGTTTTAAAGTAATACCTACCTGTAAATGAAAAGACTTTGACAAAAAACTATTTTCATATGAAGAGAAATAAACATTTATTTTGAATGACTGCCTCCTCCTTCTCTCTTCCCTTCCGTAAAAATAGAAGAAACCTGAAAGAAATATTTCTATTATTCAGACAAGGGATACATAGTATTTTATTATGTAAATTGCCTGATAGTACGTATTAAAGTAATACGTACCTGTAAATGAAAAGACTTCGGCAAAAAACTATTTTCATATGAAGAGAAATCAGCATTTATTTTGAATGACTGCCTCCTCCTTCTCTCTTCCCTTCCGTCAAAATAGAAGAAACCTGAAAGAAATATTTCGATTATTCAGACAAGGGATACATATTTTATTATGTAAATTGCCTGATAGTACGTATTAAAGTAATACCTACCTATAAATTCAAAGATTTCTGCAACAAAATATTTTCATATGAAGAGAAATCAAGATTTATTTTGAATGATTCCCTCCTCCTTCTCTCTCCTCTTCCGTCAGAAATAGAAAAAACTGATAGAAATATTTCGATTATTCAGACAAGGAATACATATTTTATTATGTAAATTGCCTGATAGTACGTATTAAAGTAATACGTACCTATAAATGAAAAGAACTCGCCACAAACTATTTTCATATGAAGAGAAATCAATATTATTTTGAATGACTGCCTCCTCCTTCTCTCTCCTTCTCCGTCAAAGTAGAAGAAACCTGAAAGAAATATTTCGATTATTCAGAGAAGGGATACATTTTTTATGATGTAAATTGCCTGATCGTGCGTATTAAAGTCATACGTACCTGTAAATGAAAAGACTTCTGCCAAAAACTTATTCATATGAAGAGAAATCAACATTTATTTTGAATGACAGCCTCCTCCTCCTCCTCTCTTCCCTTCCGTCAAATTAGAAGAAACCTGAAGGAAATATTTCGATTATTCAGACACGGGATATATATTTTATTATGTAAATTGCCTGATAGCACGTATTAAAGTAATACGTACCTGTAAATGAAAAGACTTCTGCAAAAAACTATTTTCATATGAAGAGAAATCAACATTAATTTTCAATGACTGCCTCTTCCTTCACTCTTCCCTTCCGTCAAAATAGAAGAAACCTGAAAGAAATATTTCGATTATTCAGACAAGGGATACATATTTTATTATGTAAATTGCCTGATAGTACGTATTAAAGTAATACCTACCTGTAAAAGAAAAGACTTTGGCAAAAAACTATTTTCATATGAAGAGAAATAAACATTTATTTTGAATGACTGCCTCCTCCTTCTATCTTCCCTTCCGTCAAAATAGAAGAAACCTGAAAGAAATATTTCTATTATTCAGACAAGGGAAACATAGTATTTTATTATGTAAATTGCCTGATAGTACGTATTAAAGTAATACGTACCTGTAAATGAAAAGACTTCGGCAAAAAACTATTTTCATATGAAGAGAAATCAGCATTTATTTTGAATGACTGCTTCCTCCTTTTCTCTTCCCTTCCCTCAAAATAGAAGAAACCTGATGGAAATAATTCTATTATTCAGACAAGGATACATATTCTATTATGTAAATTTCCTGATAGTACGTATTAAAGTAATACGTACCTGTAAAGGAAAAGACTAGCATAGTAAAGTGCAGGCCGCGGAAATGTGCGATAAAATCAGCAGATTGAATGTCGATACAATGAAGTGGAAGGATGGCCGTGCACGATATCATAAAAGAGAAATATTTTGTAAATACTGTGGCAGATCTCACGAACCAAAGAAATGTCCAGCCTTCGGTACAAAATGCAGAAACTGTGAAGGAAAAAACCATTGGTCGAAAGTATGTCGGAATAAAGTAAACAACAGTCAACAAGTGCGTCGACTAAATGTAGTGGAACGGAATAATGACAGTGATACAGAGTTTGTTTATTTGGGTGAACTGAAATATATAAATCAACTTGAGAGTAAAAAATCAAATTCTGTATGGCTACAAAAATTAAAAGTAAATGGAAATGATGTTATATTTAAGCTAGATACAGGTTCTCAAGTCAATGCTATTCCAAAGAGTCAAATATTAAAATGGAGTGAAAAGCCAGTGGTGAGAAAATGCAAACAACCTATACTGGATTACTGTGACAACGTTGTACCAATTCTAGGTGAGTGTTTTCTTAATTGCTAAACCTTAAAGAAAGATATGAAATGTAAATTTTTAGTAACCTCTTTAAATGCTAGTCCAATATTAGGGCTCAAAGCCTGTGAGAAATTAGAACTTATCCAAAGACTTAATAATGTTATAAAGCCCATGTATAGTTTTTTCCATCGAACACCAGAAGATATTGTCGAGCAGTTTTCTGATGTATTTACAGGAATTGGTCGGTTGAACCGTGTTGTAAAAATAAAATTAAAAGACCACTATATTCCTCACATAGCGGCCTCACGTAAGATACCACTAGCTCTACATGACAAAGTAAAGAATGAGTTGCAGAATATGGTAGAATCTGGAATAATTGCAAAAGTGGATGAACCAAAAGAATGGGTAAATAATATGGTTGTCATTAACTCGCCCAAAAATTGCGCATCTGTTTATATCCAAGTCCTCTAAATGAAGTAATTCGTCGACCTCACTACCCTATACCAAAAGCTGATAGTCTTATTGCACGACTTCAAGGATGCAAAATATTGTTTTTGGCAATTGCCATTAGATAGAGAATCTTCATATTTAACTACATTTACAACACCTTGGGGACGGTTCAGATATTTAGTTCTTACTTTTGGGCTTAATAATGCTGCAGAAGAGTTTCAGATGGCTATGGAGAACACGTTTGAAGATATGCCTGAAGATATGCCCCTTACTTTGATGATCTAGCCCTTGGAACATCCTCTATTGAAAATCACTGCCAGTTACTACATAAAGTTTTAACACGTGCTAGAGAAGCAAATCTTAAATTTAACCTTGCCAAGACCCAGTTGTCAAAATCTTCTGTGAACTACTTAGGCCACATATTATCTGAAAAAGGAATAGAACCAGATCCTAACAAGATAATGGCTATAACTGAATTTCCTGCGCCAAAGAATCGAGAGGACTTGCAAAGGTTTCTTGGCATGATAACTTACTTATCTAAGTTTACGCCTCATCTCTCAAATCTAACACATTCATTGAGACAGCTTTTGAAACAGGATACACAGTGGTTGTGGGATGAAAATGTTCAACGGGACTTTGAACTAATAAAAGTTACTTTAGTACAAGCTCCATGTTTACAGTATTTTGATAAAGACAAAGCTGTAACCGTTTCAGTGGATGCCAGCCGTTATGGCTTGGGAGCTGTTTTACTGCAAGATAATAAACCAGTTGCATATGGTTCTGCATCATTAACTGAAACACAGCAACGGTATGCTCAAATCGAAAAAGAGTTACTCGCTGTAGTTTTTGGCCTTGAACATTTCAATTATTATACATATGGAAGACCAGTTGCAGTGCAGACAGACCACAAGCCATTGTTGGGATTAAGCAAAAAGCAGTATGATGCCATATCACCGAGACTTCAACGTATGCTTCTCAGGCGTAATAGGTATGATTGCAAGCTTGAATATGTCCCCGGAAAACTTCTTCTGATAGTCGATACACTTTCTCGTGCTCAGTTAGTCAAAGAATATTTTGCCGATGAGGAAGAATCAGACACAAGTGTTAAGATAAATCTGCTATCTCATGCATCAGCTAACAAGTGGAAAGAATATGCAACATTTACGACCAATGACGATGAATTGCAAGATGTTTTATACCACATACAAAATGGTTGGCCTGAAAGAAAAAATACACGAAATTTCGCTAAGCCTTATTGGTATTGCAAAGAAGAATTGTACTGTACAGATGAAGGTATAATTTGTCGCGGTAAAAGACTTGTTGTGCCAAAGGTCGCAAGAGCAGAAATATTACAAAAGTTGCATTTAACACATAGGGGTATAATGGCTTGTAAAACGAAAGCAAGATAATATTTTTATTGGCCATCAATGAACTGTGACATTGAAACTTTTATTGAGAAATGTAAAACTTGCCAGCAACATCAGCGTAACAATCAAAAGGAAGTTTTGCTTGATCAAGATGTTCCAGAGAAGCCCTGGCAAAAGGTTGGTTGTGATTTTTTTTATCTAAAAGGCCAGCAATATCTGTTATTAATTGATTATTTCTCAAAATATGCTGAAGTCCAAATAGTTAAGAATAATACTGCACCAAATGTCATAATTGCCTTCAAATCTATTTTTACAAGACATGGAATCCCAGAGGAGTTGGTCAGCGATGGGGGACCACCATTCAATTCAGAGGAAGTGAATTTTTTTTTAAAGAATGGAATGTGGAATATAACCTCACATCACCATGCTTTCCTAGAGCTAACGGTCAAGCTGAAAGAGCCGTGCAAACAATAAAAAAATCCTTAATTAAGGCATTACAGGATGGAAAAGATCTATATATGGTCTTATTAGACTATCGTATTCAACCATCTCAAGATTTCCCCTCTTCAGCTGAACTATTAATGGGCAGACGACTGAGGTGACTTTTGCCATGTCATCCAGAAAATCTTAGGCCAAATTTTCCGTTAGCTGAAGCAAAGGTGTCTTTAGAGAAGCGACATATGATTCAAAATAAATATGCTAACAAGCATAGTGCACAACTCTCAAATTTGAAAGATAAGGCAAGAGTTTGGTTTCGCCAAAAGATGAACGAACCATGGAAGCAAGGAACTGTCATTCAGGTTGGTCCTCAACCTCGATCCTACATTATTAAAGCGATAGGTGGTAATATTTACAGAAGAAACAGATTTTACATCCGCCCTGATAAATCCGAATTAAGTCAATCTGTGAGGTCAGTAGAAGATTTTTATCCAGCAACTACAGATTCAGATACAATCGATACAATAGATAATAAAACAGCTAAGTTACAAACGGTGTTGCCTCAAGTGCATCTACGGAAATCTTCAAGAACAATTGTAAAACCTCAACGCTATAGAGACAACTAAACTAAACTATGTTAAATTTAAAACTTTAAATGATTTATAATTTTTAATACTTTTTAAATATACATTGCCTTCATAACGCTCTTGTTTATTTAAAAAAGGGGCATGTAATGTATTTAATAGGTTTGCACCTGATGGCAGTGCATACTATGTAATAGTACTACTACATTAACTTGGTGATCTCGTGGTGTTCTAATAAAATTGCTAACTAAGATATATCAGTATCAGCACGAATTTTTTTTTTAAAAATCAATATTTTTTAACCTTCAACGTTACGTCGCCTCCTAGGAGTAGAATCATATATTTTTCGTGATTAGCTATCTTTCAAAAACATTCATTTAATATTGAATTTAAAATGCATTAGAAAAATAATCAACAATTGCATATCAAATGCACAAATACATCGTGTAAATTAAATATAAATGAAATCATAATTACGGGAGCTTTGACTTTAAAAAATATTATGAAAGAACACTGTTTTGCTCAGATTTTTTAGCATTTTTTTTCTTCTAAACAACACTTTTTCCAATTTTTTCAAACTTAAGTAGACTAACCAAATCTGCGGCGCATAACATATTAATGTATGCTTCAAAATAAGCTTTACGGATGCACTTAAAATGGCATCGTCGGTGAGATGGCTGGGTGTGGGAAAATCAGTTCAAAATTTGTAAACGTGTTCGTATATGTTCTAATCTTAAATAATACCATGCTTATTAAAGCCGATAAGCAACAACATAATACTGAAACAAGGAATTTTTCCATGTTTGTGTCAACGCGTAGCCATAATATTCAGAGGACTGTGTAATGCATATAAAACAAATATATGCTTTTCCTAATAAAACTAAATTTAAAAAAAATTACCTTTCTTTCCCAGAATAATGTAGAATTTTTATTTGGATTACAAGTAAAATGATATATTTTCGATGTAAGCTATTTTTGGAAAATGCAACTTTAATGATGTATTCAAATCACATTATTCAAATAACAATTGCACATGAAATCCACACAGTACATAACAATAATAAAATATAAATATAGTAATAATAAAGGAGCTTTCTTAAAACAAAATATTACATCAAAGCACTGAATTAGAAATTTGTTTTGTATTTTTCTTTTAAACCCACCATTTTCAATTCTTTGAAATAAAAATCCAGAAGAATATTGAAATAAACTTGCATGATACATGGCTCAAAACAAATAAGTCTATGGGGCAAAACATACCTCATCGAAGGGTTAAAATTGGCATCGCTGATGAAATGGCAGATTCATCAGATATTCCGTTGAAATTTAGTCTTTTTATTAAAATGTTCTAATTTCCAATGATTCAATTTCTTCTGAAAATGATATGCAATAATATAGCATTGTAACAAGCAATTCATCTTGAGTTTATTTCTTGAAAAAGATAAAATTTCATTGTTGAAAATAATTTTGTCGTTTGTTTAAGCGTAGTTCACTATAACAATGCTTTTTCAAAAACAAACAATCATTTATTGTTACATTATCATTTTAGACTCTTATAATCCTTCCGCATACGAATAAAAAAAAAGTTAAAGGTATATATAAATATTTTACAGACATACATACAATAAATACAATAAACCCAACTGGAGTGAAAAATTAGCCAGAGCCAGAAATCGAACCCGGGACCACTGCATTCCAGGCAGTCGCTCTAACCACTGAGCTTCTCCGGCCGATGCCTGAGTCTGCAATTTCTCACTAATAAACCATGTTGGGGAAGTCACCAGCCATTTACAACAGCCTTGGATGACCGGAAAACGATGAATAGATTTTACTATTACATCGATCTACGAAATATAATAATAAACATGGTTTGAGAAATTGCAGACTCAGGCATCGGCCGGAGTAGTTCAGTGGTTAGAGCGACTGCCTGGAATGCAGTGGTCCCGGTTACGATTCCTGGCTCTGGCTAATTTTTCACTCCAGTTGGGTTTATTGTATTTATTGTATGTATGTCTGTAACATATTTATATATACCTTTAACTTTTGAATGCAGGCGTTATTTATGTGTGAATGTGTGTTTTAATGTATATTGTAGTATGTGTGTTTATTATTGTATTTCGTAGATCGATGTAATAGTAAAATCTATTCATCGTTGCCCGGTCATCCAAGGCTGTTTTAAATGGCAGGTGACTTCCCCAACATGGTTTATTAGTGAGAAATTGCAGGCTCTGGCATCAGCCGGAGTAGCTCAGTGGTTAGAGCGACTGCCTGGAATGCAGTGGTCCCGGGTTCGATTCCTGGCTCTGGCTAATTTTTCACTCCAGTTGGGTTTATTGTATTTATTGCATGTATGTCTGTAAAATATTTATATATACATTTAACTGTTGAATGCAGGCGTTATTTATGTGTGAATGTGTGTTTTAATGTATATTGTAGTATATGTGTTTATTATTTAAAAAAAAAAAGTATTTGGACATGATAGTACTCTGAAAAAATATAATTATGCATGGAGTAAGAAGTATTTTTTAAACAAAATATTATGTAACAGAAAGATTTACTAATAAATCTCTTTTCTTTTTCAAAAAAAAAAAAAAAAAACAGAAAAAAAACAGAAAGAAAAGGAAGGAAAAAATAGTCTTATGCATGGAATAAATAATAAATATTTTTCTAAAACAAAATGTAACACCCCGGAAAGATATAGTAAAGAAACTTTTTTTAACCAAACATAATTTAAATTTTTTAAAAATGAAATACACATTTTTGCATAAGAGTGTTATTGCCCAAAATGCGAATATTTATAAAACAAGTTATAGTACGAACACATCTCATTTGCCACTTTTGACGTATAATTTATTTCCTACTTGTTTTAAAGATCTAATCTTCAGTTATTCCTTTCGTATTGAAGCTGATAAGCAACAAAAAAATACTGAAACTAACAATTTATCCTGTGTTTATTTAATGAATAAGATAAAATTTCATTGTTGAAAACATGTTTCGCCCTTGTTTAACAGTATTTCTTAATAACAATGCGTTTATCAGAAATAAACAAACATTTATTATTAGACCATCTTTTTTACTCTCTTGTAATGTACACATATTAGGCTAAAAACTAATAATAGCATAGGATATCACACACAATTAATGCTCAATCCCAATGCTCAAGAATTCTTAAGGAAAAACATTTTGCTTAAATACGAAACACTTACACACATCGAATAATCAACATCGACTGAGATAAACAGAAGCATGAGGACTTCTTTAGGAACTCAACAAAAACTGCATTGGTACATTGGTACAATTAATGAAAGAAATATGGAGAGTAGACTAAATATTTTTGTAACAAAACTTTACTTCCCAGAAAGATTTATTAAAGATTTTTTTTTTCGATTTACCGACCATTTATGCAAGCATAAAAACTTGAGTTAAAAATTTAAAATTGTACGCAAATATGGGTAATTTTAGTAACTTATATTTTGGAATCTAGAAAGAAAATATTTAACTTATATCTACAACAACACAATTAATTATTTTGGAAATATCTTTCGCCATTATTTAACTGCAGTTAAATATGGCAATGCGTTTTTAAAAATAAGCAAAAATTTACTGTTACTTTATCTTTTTAGCCTCGCCCGCATATAATTCGCCCACATAAGAATGAAAAAAAGAAATTGAACAACGCATTTAACGAAAAAAAAATTAATTATGCACGGAGTAATAAATACTTTTTATCAAAATATTATGTCCCAGAAGGATAGACAAAGACAATTTTTCACCAAGCACTTGCACCAGCCATTTATATATGAAAAAACTTCACTGTTAAATAGAATGTAGGTAGTGCTGAAATATATGACTGTTTTGAAACTATTATTTTCAATTCAAGAAAGAAAATATTCAACTTTGATCGAAATCTACATACTTACATTACCCACTTTATGGATTTAGTTCTCTGAAAGCGTTCGCTGACACAAAAACCTCGGCTATTTTAGACAGTTCTTTTAGCGTTAGAATGGACTTGAATTTCAATTCTGCTATTTTGTCGTAAAATTATTATTCGCCTTCGCTTTCTGATGCTAAAAATGTAAAAAAATATTTTCAGATAATATCGATATTAAAATTCAAAGTGCTGTACAAATGCTGAAAAAAAAAATCTTTATACGAGAGCCGCCATGTTTGTGTCAATATGTAGGCATAATATTCATAGTGTTGTGTAATGCATATGAAACAAATATATGTTCTTTTATAATAAAACTAGATTAAAAGGAGAATTCACCTTTATTTTTCAGAATAATGTAGAATTTTGATTTGCATTACAAGTAAAATGATATATTTTCAAGGTAAGGTATTTTTGGAAAATGAAAATTTAATGATGTATTCAAATTGCATTAGAAAAATAACAATTGCACATGAAATCCACACAGCACATAATGAAAATTAAATATATAGTAAAAATTATGGAGCTTTCGTTAAACAAAATATTACATCATAACATTCTATTAGTAAGTTTTTCGTATTTTTCTTCTAATCCCACCATTTTCAATTCTTTGAAATAAAAATACACATGAATATTCTATTCAACTTGCATGATATATGGCGCAAAGCAAAGACTATGGGTCAAAGCATAGCGCACTGAAGGGTTAAATTGGCATCGCTTATGAAATGACACGCTCTTCAGATATTCCGTTGAAATTTAGTGTTTTGTTTTAAATGTTCTAATCATCAGTGATTCAGTTTGTTTTGAAGCTGATAAACAAAAATAAGCAATTGTTACTAACAATTTTTCATGCTTTTTATTTTATTTTATTTATTATTATTATTTTTTTGATATAAAATTTCCATCTTTGAAAATATTTTTTGCTCTTTGTTTAACCGTAGTTCATTATTATAACGCTTTTTTAAAAAACAAACAATTATTCATTGTTACATTATCTTTTTAGACACTTATAATCATCCCACATGCGGAGAAAAACGAGTATTTCGACACGATAGTACTAAAAAAAGATGAAAAATAATAATTATGCATGGAGTAGTAAATCTTTTTTGAACAAAATATTATGTCCCAGAAAGATTTACTAAGGAATCTCCTTTTTTTTCGAAACATGAAAAAAAAAAGAAAAATATATTCTTATTCATGGAAAAATAAATACTTAAAAAAAAAAAAAAAAAACGAAATACAACATCCCAGAAAAGATTTAGTAAATATATATATATTTTTTAAATCAAACATAATTTTAATTTTTTTAAACAAAAGTACGCATTATTGCATAATACTGCAAAAGCTATTGCACCAAGATCTGAATATTTATAAAACAAAGCTATAAAACGAACATATCTCAATTGCCACTTTTGACGTACAATTTTCTACTTGTTTTAATGTTCTAATCTACAGTGATTTCATTTGCATTAAAACTGATAAGCAATAACAAAGCACTGAAACTAACAATTTTTCTTACGTGTTTTTGATGAACTAAAGAAGATTTCATTTTTCAAAATATGTACCTCCTTTGTTTAACCCTATATCATTATTACAATGCTTTTTTTAAAAAAATAAGCAATCAGGTATACTTACATCATGTTTTTAGACTCTTATAATCCTACCACACGCCCGATAAAAATAAGTTGTACTAATTGGTTATCCCGCCGACCAATTTCGCCAAATTATATAAATCGGCAAACCACTTGCCAAATTATACAAATTGACATAATTTTTATTTTAAATAACAAAAGGACAAATAAATTAGTATAACATTAATAAAAATACAAATAAAACGTCGAAATAAAAATCACTTGATAACGTAAACACATGCATCTTGCTTAACCCCTTAATTCTCGCTCCCGTGATATTCAGGGGCTGCATCTTTTGTTCAAATTGTTTGACATTGGCTTTATTATATTATGGTTTTATCTGCCATTAAATAAGGTGAATATTTCTTTTTCAGAAAATTGGTGCCAATAAGCAATTTGAAATTTTAAACCGTAATTTAATGCTACCGTTAAGGGGTGATACGACAAAGTTAAGTGAATGTGACATTTATGGTCCACCATTATTGGCATTTAATCTTATAATTTGGCGATAGATTGTTGGTCGACGAGATAACCAAGTAGTACCAAATAAGTATTTGGTCATGATAGTACGCAGAAAACATTAAAAAAATATTATCCATGGAGTAATAAATATTTTTTAATCAACATATTATGTCCCAAAAACATTTCTAATGAAACTCATTTTTTTCCGAACATGAAAAAAAGAAAAAAACACTTCTATGCATGGAGTGATAAATATAGTTTTAACAAAATATTACGCCCCAGAAAGTTTTAGTAAAGAAACTCTATTCCTAACATAATTTAATTTTTTTAAACTAAAATATACTCACGTAAATGAATGTATCTGACAAATTTCGATTTTTATAACTCACTCGATTCGTCTCATCGATCTTGGTACTTCTATAGCTCCCATATCAACTATTGAATTTTGACAGGGGGCGGGGTCAAAATTCAAAATTTCGATCATTGAAAAACAGGTGCCTTCAAAGAAATAAGTGCAATTTAATTTTACAATTTTTTTTTTTACAGTGCCAATAACTTCTATAAGGTTATATTATTGTTGTTATTATAAGAATTTGTAATTAGAGATAAAATGTTCTTATGCTACTTAACAGGGAGGTTTTCTAAGTTATGATGTCCTCGTCTAGTTCAGGTACGCCATAGGGCTACTTTTTTTTAAATTTGGATTTCTTGATTGGCACCACTTTTCTCAAATTTTAAAAATCTCCATGTTTTCATATGCCATCAAAAAAGGCGAATTTTACAATTTCAAGAAAGTGGTGCCGATAAAGATATCTCAATTTTAAAAAAAGTAACCCACTGGCAACACTGGACTAGTTTTGTTTATACTGTCAATACTTTTTCCCGCGTTACGAGCAAAAATCTTTGTAACCACACTTGTGTCGGTTCTTTTGTCATTTCTTCGTTACTTTGGTCAGTTTTTCGGTTCGTTTGTCAGTTTTTTGCGAATCGTCTCCGTACGGTTGCACGTGAAGAAATTTTTTGATACCATTTTATTTTCGGCAGCTCGCATTATGCACATTTTTAAACTTTGACCACGCCCCCAGCTATTATTAAAACTCAATAGCCCATATGCGAGGTAGCAAGTTACTTAGCTCGATAACACGAATCGGCAAATTCATACCATAATTTCGAAAGAGTAATTTTTTCTCTATTTATTCCAGAATAGAAAGTTGAATATTTCCAGGAATTCCGCGATTAGATAGAATAAAAATTCACTTTTCAAAATTTCAGGTATAAATTTGTAATTTCTAACTAAAAACGGAGGTCATCAGAAAACTATGACTAATAGACGGTACATTGACATTTCACTGGACAATTATTTAATCTATTCGCACCACATGAAAAAAGAAACAATCTCTGACATAGGATATTTCGTGAAGAAATTTACTACAAAGAAAATATTTTGTGTATTTAGGCATGTCTGTATATAAAAATAATCACCATTGCTGGCCCGTAATCGAGGAGTGAACCTTCGCATGCATGAATAACTCGAAATGGATGCTGTGCTAATTTTCGAAACAATAGCAAAGCTTTCAACATTTACAGGGTTCGTACTCATTAAGGGATTCAGGCGATCTTGAAACCATTGATTAGTCGATAGCAATAGCTTCGGTAATAACGGCCTGACACACAGGGTCTGTTTGCCAACATTGGAAACTTCCACCTTTAAATTTGTTAATTTAAGAAATGTTAGTCTTATTAGAACAAAATTACTGTCATGAATAAGGAAACAAATACTGTTCCTTTATACTTGTGAAGGTTTGCAATTTTGGTAATCTAACCCTGCTGACACCAGCCAGAATCCATCATACAGATAACACGACCGCGTGCCATTTCTTCCACTCGGCGCATAATTAACTTATCATCAAGAAAAGGGATTGAAATCACGAATAGAAACAACAACAAATTAAAAGAGAATAACAAATCCCGCCCACAATCCAACTACGTTAAAATTCACGCTTTTGTCGTCCAATCTCTGAAATGGCTGATTTGATTGGTTTAAAAATATTCATAATTATCCCTAGATTGCATACTGATTTCTTACTATAAAAGTAAATTTTCAACTTTTTCCAACTAAATCTTTTTATGAAAACAGTGAATTATTGAAATATGCAAAACATTTGACATCAGTTTACGTACGTTTCGAAGTAAAATAGAAAAGCAAAAAAGTTATAAATAGTTAAGTTTTATGTTTTGAAAATGCAAAGAATTTTATTTCATATTTTGAATTCGGAGACATTAATGCATAAAAATTACAAACTAGGTTTTATATAAAACATAAGAATTGATATTTTTGAAGTTATTTTACCGTATAAAGAAATATCTTCTGATGAAACACAAAATAAGATAAAATACAAGTAAAGACATAATGTGGTAAAATGATAGTGTCTTCTTATTTTACATTTTATTAACTATTAATAAATAAATAATCACAAAATATTAACACATTTACAACATTTAGATAATAATATGTCTGATAAATGAGTATATTGTTACTTACTATGAAAATTTAATTGGATTACAACAACTTCAAAATATTATTCGAAATTAACTTGAAAACAGTACTTCACAAAAATAGTTAGATCATGCAATTGATTGCACATAATGTTGCTAATTTATTTTCTAAAATAAAAAGTAGAAATCCCAGTTTAGAAACTTGCCAACTGAGCACAGTTCTGGAGTTTATTCAGTCCTTTGGAGTCAAAAATAATGAAAATTAGGAGGTGGAAAATTCCTTTTAATTGTAACTCACTATTTTCATATAAAACTGCTGCCTACAAGTTTTACGTTAAACGTGCCTTCGAAGTTTGTACGGAAAAATACCTAGAAAACGAGATTAGTATAATAAAACAGATTGCTATTTAGAAGGTTTTCCCTCCTCAATACATTAATAGATTAGTTAATCAAGCAAAACAACCAAGACAGAAGAATGAATTAAGTTTGAGCAAGGCTATTTATTGCACAGTTGATTATATCCCACAGTTTTATGAGAGATTAAGATATGCATTACTAAAATATAATATTAATTTAACAGCTAAAACCTCCATCAAAATTGAAAGAATTGATTCACAGTAAAATTAATCTATTCCCGATTATGAAAAAGCAGGAGTTTACATCATCCCATTCAGCACAGAACAGCATAAAAGTTTATTTTATATTGGTATGACACCTCGAAAATTTAAGCAAAGATTAAAAGAGCACATTTCTGATATCAAGTTTAACAAACCAAGCACAGCTTTATCCAGATTGCATACAAAAAAAATATTAAGATAAACTTCGATAAAGCTAAAATTATCATTTCAACGTCTAACCATTACTCTTCAATAATCCGTGAATCCATTGAAATTTTACTTAGAAGCAGGACTCGCACCGTTCCTAAAATTTTCGCACTTTGCTACCACTAAATTAAAACGAAAATGTTTCTTGCATAATTCTATTATAGATGTTAAAGGAATCTATCACGAAGAATTCTTATTTAAATTACTGGCAGCAAAGTCCGAAAACTTTAGGAACGGTGCGAGCCCTGTAGAAGAGATAATGTTTGTAACGATGTCCTTTCCTATGGCATTCCCGCAATCTGGTACAATATCCTAAATATTTCGAGACCTCCTGATAATATGAACTGATCTTTTCACCCCTCTGCAAAGAAATAGACTGAACTCCGCTTGCGCATGCGTACTATTTTTGTTTTTGTTTTTGAAATGTATTTCTTTTCAATCAGTTATCTTTTTCCCTTTGAAAATGAACGCGTGTGCGTTCGAAAGATCTTAGGGTTGCATTAAATAATATTTTCATATGTTTTTATATGTTTGTCTCACCCAGTGATGGAACAGTGGCGCAGCAATTCAGCTATTATCACCACTAAATTTTTATAGCTTTCAAAAATCTCAGAAATTCTACTCTGAACTTAAATGAAGAATACTAATAAAATTTTGCGGTGTCAGTTAATTCTCTGCTGCTACACTGTTCCGTCACTGCTCACCTTTTAAATAATTATAAGTATTTTATAAAGTTCAATAAAAGAAAATATATTCTCTCATAATAGGCTGGGAGCCGGCAGCACAGACAATCACCTCATCGAGTTCATGGGGCTTAAATTCCAGAATTGGTTAAAACTGGTTCTGCACATTAAAGCGCAATCGCTCTGCCAAGTCATTTCTTGGTGGAAAACAACTGAAAACCCAATTTTAGCGGTTGACTCGTAGGTTTACCATTGTGCTTACCTTCACCCATAAGAATGAGAACATGGAGGACTGGGAGCAGGAAAACTCAATGGTAAACCTACGAGTCAACCGCTAAAATCCTGTTTTTAGGTGTTTCCCACCAAGATATGAATAGGCAGACCGATTGCGTTTTAATATGCGAATCGAGTTTTAACTAATTCTGTAATTTCAGCCGTGAACTAGATGAGGTGATTGTCTGTGCTGCCAGCTCCCGGTCTATAAGAACAGTTGAAAAAAAAAATTAAAGGATGAAATAAGCGAAAGGGTTCTAAAAATGTTCTAAATTACGATTTCAATTGCATTGTTAAAGACAGGAGAAACCTAAAATTTAGCATGATAGACACTCACAAGACTTAATTTCTCTCAAAAGGACGGTCTCTAAAAGATTCAAAATTTAAAGGGTAAAATGAGCGAAAAACCTTTTAAAAACTTTCTAAATTACGATTTCTATGGAATATCTGGAAATACCGAACCGATTTCAAAATTATGTTAGCAAATTCATGGTGGCAGTCCCTGATCCAAGATATGCTATATTTTATGTTGGTGCCACTACCACCAGAGGGGTGGTAAACCATTAGACTAAAATCTTGGTATATGGCATAATAGTTACTTTTAGGAAGTAAATGCGTGCTAAAAACGGTTTCTAAAAAAATCAAAATCTCGAAAGAAAACTGAAAGGAGCTTAAAACGTTCAAAATGATTCAAAATTTTCATTTATTTGGAATTTGAATTCTTCTCATTAATTTAATTCTTATTTTCGCCTATTGCAGTGTAATAATGAAGTTTGGTTAAACTGTGGCTGAATTAGTAATTATTTAATTATTCCTAACAGCGCAATTTTTTTCTAATGAAAATAGACACATAAATACCACTTGGCATTGTTCAAATATTACGCGAGCAAAGAGACTGGTTTTGCCAATTGTTTATTTTCAGCAAAATTTTTCCTTATTTATTTATTGATTACTTAACACTTCTAAGCCAGAAAAATCATAATTTCTGTCTTTTTGTAAATTTCTTTAACTTCCATGCATTTTAACCCCTTGAAGGACAGTGGCCTATATTATATTCCGCCTAATGTTAATCAAGTTTTGCATTACATACATTTATTTAAATCTTATTAATATAACTTTGGTGGGTAAAACTTGTAAATTTGCTTTTTGTTAGTTAGAAATATGATTTTGAGAAAACTCCGGTGGGAATTCAACGTTACAGAAACACAATTGCTTGCCTCTGAAAGGGTTAATTCCTATCAAGTATAATTTGATCCCTTAAAAAATATATGTAGTACGGTTTTTTCTAGTAAATTAAGTAAAATCATACTAAGAGTATTTTATTAGGAGGCCATTTGTATGCCGTATAGTCAGGCGTAAAACGCGGGCTTATGCATAGCGGTTATATTTTCTTCTCTTAGATATATTCCTTATAATATGCGTAGAACCATCATTAATTTTTTGAAAAACTTTAAATTCACGGGAACACATGATGAAAATCGACACTACTCCATTAATTGAAAAAAAAAATAATAATCAAGAGGCGTGCCGTTTAAAAATAAAATATTTTCAAAAGTATAACAACTAGCACAAACATATAAAGAAAATATGAGCGAATGGCGACGCGAGTACATTGATGCAAGTTTTCTGCTTTTTAAAAGTTCATATTGTTTGAACGTCGTTGCCTCTTTTGAAATATTGTACTATTTTCCTTATTTAATAGCAAATTCAATAAGGCGAAAACAAGGCGAACAACACACTTAAGAAAAATATTAGAAGACAAGCGTGTCTCGGGACGGACATCACGTGATCATACATAGATTCTTGCCTTTTTAAATATGCTTTGTTTTAAAAAAAAAAGTATTTTATAATAATGCACTGAAATGAAACTTTAAATATTAAAAAGCGCTTTAATATAAAATGTTAAGCACATTTTATCGTATTTAAATAGTTATAGAAATAAATATAATTCATGTTAATATCAAAATTAAATTTTATTAAAATATTCCATTTATAATATTTTAAAATAAAAAAGTAGAAAACAATTCTGAAATAGAATATTTAAGTAAGCATTTTATTTTAACAATTTAAATTAATCTTTAATTGTTATTATCATCAAGATTTACTTTTAATAAAATTATTCCATTTATCATGAAAAATATAAATCAACCAATAAAATATTTTTAAATAAAAAAGTTGAAATAAAACTGAAATAGAATATTTCAACAATAAAAGGTTTAAAAAAAAACTGAAATAGAATTTTTTAAACGAAAAAACATTTTAAAATAAAGATCTAGAAGAAAAATTCGAAATAAAAAAAGTCGTGGGAATTAACTCATGGTATCTAGATTCAAATCCACCGCTCTAATATTTGTACCACCAAACACACAGCTTTACGCCAAAAAAAAAAAAAAAAAAAAAAAAAAAAACGCAATTATTAATTATAAATTAAGTAGGCAAATCTGTGATCTGGAGGAAGGAATATAAGTATGATCACATGATGTCTGTCGGGAGTCTTTAAAATGTCAACCAATCTGAATTAAAACAAGTAAGAAAAATCATGCGTTAAGCATACATTATAAAACATTTCCCAGCACCTCCTGAATGCTTTAAGAAAACTTCGTTATTTTGGGAAATAAGGTATATAAGAGAACTAAGTAAACATTTTAGAAAACGCATAAAATATTTGAAAAACTGATTTCAAGAGTTTCCGTCCATAGCAAATATGTACTTCAATTCTTTTGAACAGCCCTGCATTTGATCTGTAGGTTGATATATATACTATATAACGATAAAATGTAATTTAGCAAGAAAACGCATAACAGGTTGAAATTTCTCTTTCAGCAATTTATACTAATAGATGGAAACATAATTGTATACTTTTGTACAACCTTGTAGTTAACCTAGTACCATTATTACACGCCACTATTTAGCTAAAGTTTAATTCAAAGTGAAACACTCTTAAAACTGCTGAAATTACATTTCCAGAAATTATTATTTATAGACAGCCATGTGTCCAATATTTTCTTTGACCCTGTATATCATTTTATGAATTTTCTACAAGCATTTTTTAGTAAACTAAACGCAGTTCAGCTTAAAAATGCATACTCATTTAAAAACCACCTTTATGCAATTTGCAATCATACCCAGTAATCATTTTTTCGTATTTTTTTCGTGTAGCCCTGTATATGAATTACAGCCTTTATACACAAAATATACTATGCATAAATATAGTGAACCATGAAAGCACATAACATAATTAAATATTCATTTCCAGCAATCATCGCTACTGTACAGTACTTCGGATACAATATAGTATATGAAATTATTTGTGTGTCACAGTAAATGCTATGCACTTCGTATTATACATGAAATAACTTATAGTAAAACTCAGCGATGTATAATTTTCATTATATATTAAATACTTTAACATAATTAAAATACGCCGCAAACAACCCCCCCCCCTATATCATTATGTAACGGAATTATTTTGTGTGGCCCTGTAAAGGAATAATAACTATACTTTGCACCGCATTTTCTACAGAATGCATATTTTAGTACACTTCATTAATGCATATTAATTTTAATGTGTTTGAAAGCGTGTAACAGCATTAAAAGTCATTTTAAACGATGTTTACTCATAGGCCGTAATGTAAAAGAAAAAATTTGACTGTCCCTGTAAATAAACTAAACATGCTAGAAATTTCATTTGAAATAAGGAACGTGCTATAGTAAACATTAATAACATCCAAAAATCTCAGGGCAATCCGAGTATATTTACGGGAGTTAGAGCGCGGGCAGACGGACAGACGGCCGGACAAACCGAATGCATAAACACTTTTCAACTTTGTTGGAAAGTGTTAATAAAGAGCAGCCGACTGGCAATATTGGGCGAGGATATACGATACTGCTTTCTTTGGCACACCTACGTATTATTACAATCCTTTTATAAACACTTTTCACTTAATAAAATAAACCAGTATAATTTAGCAGATTCTTTTATTATATAATTTAATTTTCTTGATCATGCATAAAACTCGAAAATGTATACATCAGACGTATCTAGTTACTACTGCTTTCAAAGGCGGTGGAAATACGTTCAAAAAAGTGAAATTCTGAGCATAATCTGCCTGAACAATTTTTTCAGTTAACATAAAGAATCTTATTTTATTTCAAATTCAATAGAAAATAAAAAAAATTATGTTTTCGATAACAGATTCTACAAAGATGATAGTGAATAAATAACAAAAGATAAAACATCACAAAGAAGAACAAAAGATAAAGCAACTTAAATCCATGATTAAATTTCACACTGGAACCAAAAATTCTTTCATGAAATAAGTTAAATATAAACCACGCAAATATACGTTAAATAAATCAATCAAATAATTTTAAATAAAAATTCTGGTGTCAAATATGTTTATGAAATTTGAGTAAAATTTTCGTGCGTTCTAGTGTTAAAATAGCAATATTTGCTTTAATTAACCCTACAACTACCGGAAATTTTACTCAAGTTTTATAAAAACATTCTACACCAGAATTTTTACTTAAAACTATTTAATTTGTTTATTTAACTTATTATTGTCTGATTTATACATTTCGTTTGTTTTGAAGAAATTTCTGGTTTGAATAAATATTTTGAATGTACACGTCGGGTCCATTGGACCCTTCTGGTAGACAGAGGGTTAATAACAGACATTCGCATTTAAATAAAACAAAATTAACCATTGAAACTTTCTGGTGTAAAGTCAGGTTCTCTGAACTACATAATTTCTAGAACGTATTCTATCATGGAAATTAAAGGGTTAATGGTTAAGTTTCATAAAGTAAATAATTATATAAAATAAGGTTTTTGTAGACATTCTTTTAAAATGTTTACTAATTTGCAATATTTTAGCGTAAAACAGCCGCAAGACAGTAGTTTTTACATTTATTGCAAATGTGCAACAGAAGAAAAGAGTGACGTATTATATAAAAAATATATCGCTGATTTTTTTCGTTATTTTACCTGTGTAATAAACCTTTCAGAGAATCACATATATTTTTTTTCGAAACAAAATTAAAAATCGCGCATTTAAGAGTTTGTGACATATTGAAAAGTCGAAAACAAGGAGAATTTTAACATGCCAGAAAAATGGTGCCGATCAAGAAATCTGAATTTAATAAAATTAGTCCACTGGCAACACTGTTTTCATATTGGAGAGTTTGTCATGGTACCGGCGATATGACAGGGAACTTTAAGTTGTTCGTTTCGCAAAACATTTTATAAGATTGATTTGTAATATCTGTAATGCCCAAGATGTTCCCTCTTACAGTACAGCAATTGTGAAGTTCAAATATTATTAGTCACCAGAATCTAAGAGATTTCAAAATAATCGATTTCCTGGTCATACATACGAGTATATAGACGCAAAATTTTATTTCAAAATTCTGGTGAAAATATGGCAGTGTGGAATTAAAATTAAATGATATAAATTATACGCCGCGTGCTTCAAAGAATTACATGTCAATAGGCATAGGTGCCAACCTCAAACTAATCTTCCGTAATATGTGCGTTGATTTGACCCTGGTTTATTAAGTTTCGAGCCAGAAATTTTTTTAAGAAATGAAATTGAATATATTTCACGTAGAAACCTGAAATTAAATAAATACGTATTCATGGAATAAATTTTCTGGTTCGAAATGTGGTTAACCTGCGTCAAATTAATCCAGACATTACGGAAGATTAGTGCAAGTTTGGCAGCTATGAATAGGTAGTTCCTAAATAGTTAATTTTTAACATTATACAGGTCAAATCTAATAAACATTTATTTTAAACCAGAATATATACTTCATTTTTTAACATAATAATTTAGCCTATTGTATGTATTACATTATTAATTTCTTTAAGTAAGGATTTTTTTATTTGAATTGTGTTTATTATGAACTGGTCAAATTGATTGCTATGGTCGTTTTTTTTTAAAGGTGTTTTCAAAATTTCTAAAATAACCCGAGTGTTGTTTACTAAAATATTTGAATTGAATGATATATATAAAAAAAATATTTTTATAAAATTGACGAAATTTGATTTTTTACACACCTTCGTCCGTATAACTTACATTCAGCAGCGTATTGTGACTGTCATAATTTGGGGCAATAAACGTCATTCTTTTCTTATGATTATTTATTAAAAGAAATCTTTGTCTTGTTGTTTGTTGTTTGCCTGTCAATATGGCCTTTTTTAAATTTCAAAATTTCAAATTCATAACGGTAATTCTTAACGAAGAATTTTTACTTTAAGCGAGGGATTTCAAGGTTGATTACCACACGTGACAAATAAAGCACTGTATACGAAGCCGCGGTCCACATAACCAAAAAACAATAAGCAGATTAATTTTTTTACTATTGCGCAAAATGAAATATGCACATTAAAAATACAACCTTGTTTAAATATAATATAATATATATATATATATATATATATATATATTTCAAAATTTTGAAGTTGTTATTGAAAAAATTATAAACCACCAGAATATTTTTTAATTATTTAAATTGCTATCTATTCTATTGGTAATTTTTTTTATTCGGTAAAAATAAAAATAGCAAATATTTCGTACAAAGGAATATTTTTTACTACTGATTTTCTCTTAACCCCTTAATTATCGCTCCCGTTATATTCTCGGGCTGTGTCTTTTACTCAAATTGTTTTATTCCCACCAGTTTTATAAAATAGTAAAACTGGCCTTTACCGTTTTTCCTGTCATTAAATAATGTGAATATTTCTTTTTCATAAAAGTGGTGCCAATAAGCAATTTGAATTTTTAAACCGTAACTTAATTCGAGCGTGAAGGGGTTAATTTAATCATGGAATTTCTGTCATTAAATATAGCGAAGATTAATATTCGGTGATAGAGGTATATATTTTGAATATTTACAATCTCTAACGTTGCAAAACTGCAATATTTGCAAGTGTATTCGTGCAAAATGTATTTTCTTCGTAAAACAAAAGTGATTCAAATATAAGGAAAATGCCGGGTTACAGGGAAGTTCGTGGCGTACCAAGTGTGGCCCACGGGCCACGTGTTTGATATGCCTGCTTTTAGCATTAATAAACTGTTTATAATTAACACTAGAACGGCGGCCATGTGTCATTTTGACCCTTGTCAAATGAATACATGTCGATTCGAACCAGAAAACTTTTTATAATATAAGAGCAATATATGCTACACCCAAATAACTTAAATAAATAAGTTAAATAGTTTTAAGTAAAAATTCTGATGTGAAATATTTTTATAAAATTGGGTAAAATTTCCCGCCGTTCCAGTGTTAAATAAACTAGGAAATATTATAGAAAATTTCTGATATGAATGTGAAATTTCGGAATTAAAACAAAAGCCATACTGTCAATCCTGATAGTAGTAATTTAGTTTTCAAATTATTTATGTGAGTTCCTTAATCCTTTGCACTCCGCGTTATTTTGAGTATGGACTACCAGCAACTACGCGTCGTTACACAAATATTTTAATCGTTCGGTATCACTTTTTTAAAAGAAGTTTCCTTTATGCACACAATTTAAAAATGCTCTGATTAAATGAGGCAAATTTTATTTTGCATTGTTACTGGTGCCAAAAACAATTTTTGCAAGGAAAGATGATGTCGCAGCAGCGGCGACAACGGGTTGCAATGTGTTGACTTTGGCCATTATATTGACAATTCCATTTTAGCGACCGAAGTCGATTACCAATCGAACCATTTATGCAAGAGCCGGTTTTGGCGGTACGCAAAAATGATATTAGTATTAGAGGAAAAATTAGGTGCTTAAACTCCTTGGAATTTACAATGCGTCCAGCACTACTGTTTCGGATTTAACAATTTCTATTTAATATATCAAATGTTAATTTTGAAATCATTTCCTTCAATCGTTGAATTTGTAAAATGTTTCTGCGATTGTTAAAAAAAAAGTAAAACTACTAACAAATTGTAATAACACTGTGTACACACCATGGGAAAAAATTAAAAGAGATTAAATTTAAAAAGCAAAAGTTTAGTTGCATGGAAAAAATCAAGGATATCAGTGAATTAAATTCTGCGTTTGATACTTTGCATATGAAGATGAATAATTTTCTTAAACACAAATTAATGTGGCTTAAGGCTTTTCTCAAATTCGCCGTTCAACGACGAGAAATTTCCTGACGCAATTTCTGGTTCATTTTTAAACATAAAAAAATAAACTTGGCAGGCCAGACTATTGACGCGATATGGAATCGAAATGAGTTTTCTATTTTTTTATATATAAGTTACAAGCGAATTATAAGCGGGTATATTGGGGTCACGTGAACCCGAATTTTCTCTTATCTCGCGGTATTACGTTTTAAACGTCCACTTTGACAGTATTTTCTGACAGATCTTTTGTGTTTACCAAAAAATGGAAAAAGACTTACGATTATACAGTTTCTGAATAACAATACAGTTTCATGCGTTTCCAAGCAAAAATTTATTTAAAATTGTGCCATAAAGTACCGGTGGTTCCTTCGGCGATAATCAACCCTTGTGCAATTGGTTACGGTCGAAGCTACATCGTTTAAAGGATGTGCCAGTTCCCCTTTATTCATAGTTCCATGTTGGGAACGCATCTTGTGATCCCCAGTATTAGACGCGTACACTTAGCGAATTCGTCTTATGCATGCCCATTCACCTAACGCACAATAAACCTTTTAACCTCCTGAGACAAAATATACTGCCCTGACCCAAGCAAAATATAATGCATATATATATTTTTTATATGAGTTTTTTTCAACAAATAGGCATAAAAAATGATGTTTTTAAAAATTAATAAATTTCAATTTTTTAATTATGTTTTACAGCACATCCATCTAAATGGATGTTCGGGCCATAGCTCGCTTTAAAATAATTTAATAAATGCTAAAAGCATGGGAAAGAATGGAATTTATTATAAAGAACATAAGGCAAGTATTAACATCTGATATTAAAATTGCTAAAAAAAAAAAAAAAAAAAAAAAAAAATTGAACAAATTAAAATAACATAAAAACGAAACTTACCAGCAGAAGATAAAATTTCAACTTGACTCATTTATTACGCCATTTTGTAAATAAAGTAGTTACCGTTGCCAAAATCCAAAAGCTGAATGTTGATTTTTGATTGATACATTACCATGCCAAACTGGTTTTAGATTGCTACAATGAAATTTAACGCAATAGAAGGAGAAAGCAAAACTTCCATTTAAATGGGTGCCAGGTCTCAGAAGATTATCAATTATTTAATTTCACCCGGAAATAATTTAAACATATTTTACTATATTATATAAAGATATATTTTTAATGCACTTTGGAATCAGTTTTTCAAAATACGTCAAGCACGCAAATATTGTGTTCTCACGATAGTTTGCGAATAAAATGTATGAAAGTTTGGCTTTCGATTGGTCTTCGAAACCCACTAAATGCACAAAAATACTGGAAGTTTAACTCGATTACCAGTGTTTTAGCAGAGCTGCCTTTTTTTTTAAATTCAGGTTTCTTAATTGGCACTACTCTTTAGAAGTGATAAAATTCCACTTATTTCCTCTTTAATTAATATGGCATTAAATGAGGCAATTTTTATCGTTTCAAAAAAGTGGTGCCAAACGAGAAATCTGAATATAAAAAAAGTAACACACTGGCAAGACTGCGGCAGAAAGGAAATCCTTATATTCAACTTTATAAATTTTGCGAACTATACAATATGGAAATAGTAGTATTTAAAATTAAATTTTAGTATTTGTCTGACGAAACCTGTAACTTTACTCGCTTCTGAAAACTTTTTATGAGATTGCCTTTTAATATGCACAGTGTATCGAGTACTTCATCTTATCCTTATCAAGGATAATGTAATTATATTGTTAAGATGTTGAAATATTAAATGCCACCAGAATTTACGAACAAATTGATTTAAAAATTAAAAAATCTCATCCAAGGACTTACATTATTAAAGGAAAGTTTATTTGAACATTCTTTCGCTATGCAGTAGTTGGTAACAGAGTTGCCAGAATGGTAACATCTTTATTCTGAAACATCAAATCACACTAGAAATTTGAAATATACATTATTGCTTTTTTTTTTTTTTTTTTTTTTTTTTTAACAAGCATTTCGCGATTACGTAAAATTAAAATTCTCCTTATGAAATCCGCTAATTTATGAAACTTTAGAATAAAAAAGAACCTTGTACGGAATTAAAATTAGGCGGTATAAATTGTGTACTACCATGAAAACTCGTAAAAAATTAACATTATCTAATAAAAAGCTTTTAAAACCCTAGTTTTAATAATAAATTTAAAATGCCGCAGGGCAAAATTATCTCAGGTCATATACACAAATTTTAAAACAGAATTTTTCTTTAATATTATTTAACATGATTATTTAGGTGATTTTAGTGTAGTATAAATCCAATTTCTTTATTTAGAAAATATTGTTTTCAAATATGTTTACTATACCGGTGTCAAGTTCATCGCTTTAGTCAGTGTTAAACATTAACTTCAATTGAGAAAATGATTAGATAATGGGGTTCTTGCATTATTGTAACCCCTTGAAAGACACCGGTATATTTTTTATACAACTTAATTTTAATTCCCAAATGCCACACTCGCACCACAATTTAAGAATTAAATTTTGCTGTATATAATTTATGCGAAAAAAAGCATCTACTTACTTTCATATAAATTTGTTAATAAATACCGGTATCATTCAATAATTTAATATTTTAACAACAGAAGTACTTCGCCCCTGTAGGGTTAAAACAAATTTATGTCAAAAAAAGATATTTTTGTACAATTTATGAAATAACATTTTTATACGGTTCACGAGTCCTAAAAGTAATACTTAGGAAATAATTTCTATTTCTATAAAAGTACAAAAGAAAAAAATGAAAACTTAAAACCGCATTTATACCCGGAAATCTTCCACTTTTTCTAGCACAAATAACTATAACTTTAAGAATGAATAGTTGAAAAAAATCTAAAAAATTAATGGAATGATTTTAGTTTCTTTGTTGTTATGACTAAATATCTTTTAATTAGACAAAGTTTTGTTTTGACTAATTAAAAATGAAAACTGAGATTTTGCAGCCACATATATTATTTAAAATTTTATAAACGACATATCTAAGTCATTCTATTGTCAATGTTAGAAAACGATAAAAAATCATAAAATTTAAAGTATCATTACGCGGTAAGCTTTAGTTTCAGAAAAATATTTTGTCGTTAGTGTTGTTCTATTTGTTAGAAAACAGAGAAGATTTCACTAAATATGTTTCACGGAATTCAGTGATAATATAAATTTTAAGCTGCGAAACTTTTACTAAAATAGCTATTTTAATATAATGACTTTCATCTTTTTTAAGGTGAGACAACATAATTCCAGTCCCTATACTTGCAACAAATGCTAGGTAGAATCCGTCTTAGTATATACAGCTGGTCCAAAGACAGAACAACCATGATACATTCATAGTCAATTTGCTGAGAAAAAAATACGGAAAAAACTAACTGGTTAGAAATTATGTTAAAAGACAGATTTATGGCGTCGTCTTCCTACTATAATTTTCAATATATTTTTTAAGCTGAACAGGGTGTCATTTTTTTTTACAATTAATATACAAAGTATACAGTGGCGGATCGTGACTGGTTACTTTTGGGGCACCAAATGAATGGATTAAAGATTTATTCTTTTCTCACCTTTATTTTTTATGAAGAATCTTTTACTGATTTAGTGACAAATCCTCGTTGAAACTTTTTGAAATCTATTTTGGTTAAAAGAAATGAGAATAGAACTCATACAGTATAAATTTATTTATTTTAAATTAAAAAATGCACACACATACACATATTTTTTTTCTTAAACGTTTTGAATTGTGACCTTTAAAGTTTTAAACAGAAATATATTTCTAGAACATTTAACCCCTTAACACTAGGTCGTCCACAGCGGTCATTTTCATCGCTACCATGTAAAACTACTGCGATTCAAACCAGAAATTTCTTTATAAAATAATTTAAATTTGTTCCACAGAAAAATAAGTTAAATGAATAAGTCAAATAGTTTTGAAAAACATCTGGTGTAAAATATTTTTATATCAATTGAGTAAAATTTCCGGTAGTCCTAGTTGTTAATCCATTTATCTCTTGAGGGGCAGTGGGATATATATTATCACTCCTGCGATTAATGAAGATTTGCACTCGAAAATTTTTATTATATTTTACATTTCTAACTTTGGTGGAAAAAAAGTCGTAATATTGCTTTTCCGTCTTTTGCAATAAATCTTTCCGCAGATTCCGTTGTGAATTCGACATAACAGAAACACAATTACTTGCCCCTCAAGGGGTTAACCCTTTATCTACAGCATTATGATCTACTACAATTTTTTTCAGTTACCAATATGAAAATTAAAGGATAGACATAAAAAAATTCTCACCAAAGAAAAATTTAATTCCTTACGGTAATTAATTAAAGTGGTACTTTACCCTTAACGCTCGAATTAAATTACGGTTGAAAAATTCAAATTGCTTATTTGCTCCACTTTTATGAAAAAGATATATTCACCTTATTTAATAGCAGTAAAAACGACACTAAAATATAGCCAATTTCACTATTTTATAAAATTGGTGGGAATCAAACAATTTGAGTAAAAGACACAGCCCGAGAATATGACGAGAGCGAGAATTAAGGGATTAAAGTACCGTCTGTACACTATGACTAAAATATTGAAACTGAAAACCCGCAAGGTATTTCAAATGGCACCAGAATTGTGGTAAATTATTTTCGATTTAATAAGTACTTGAAATATATGATTTTATCTTAATTAAAAATATTTTTTTGGCAAATTCTGGTGACAGTCATTTATTTCAACACTTTAGCATTGAAAATTCTTTGCCCCTGAAACGGTTAAAAAAACTATTTTATTTTTGGGTTTCGATCTTGTTAGAAGTTCTATAGTTATGCGAAGTGCATATTCCAAGGACAACATTTTCTCTCGAAACTCCACATATGCAATATATGAATTTACATATGCCATTTCTAGCATAGCAAAAAAGAGCTGGTGCCACAATTTTTTCGATTTCCTATAAAAAATAATAATGAAACAGAAAATAAATACTAGGAAAATTATTACTACACTTCCTTTTAAAGCAGTTTAAAACGATGGATAACTACAAAGAAGAAAAGTTAACAAGAAGTTTTTCTCCAACACCCAGTGTACTGGCGGTACTTATAAGTACCACCGTGTAATTCAAATGTTATTACTATCTAAATCAAATACATACACCATTCACCTAAAATAGCTAGTCAAATTGTATTCTACGATCATAATGACCACATAAAAAAAATCCAACAATTATATTATATTCTTTACCGTGTTTGCAGCAATAAAAATATGAGCAATCGAGTGACAATCAGTACAAAATGTCCGCAAAAAACACATCGTCTGTTTCGAAGACAGCTTCCTTCCTCGCTAAAATAAGAAACCAAGAACAACTGCTGCGATGCATCTGGAATTGGAGTTAAAAGAGTGTTTTTGCAAAGTACCATTAGAATATCTATACATATAAAAGCCGTTCTTTATGTATATGTCCTTTATACAAATCTTTAATTTTTGACTGATTTGCACGAAACTCGATGTACATGCGTTTTAGAACGTGGAAAAGATCACTGTCTACTTTAAAAAATTACCAGACCACTATTTATCCCTTTTCTCTACCAGTTCCATAATTTAACATTATAGAAATATCTTTTTTTAAATCTTTTTTAATTCAAACGTTTCTTTCCTGTTGCCAAACCCTAAAAAATGACACAATAATGAAAAAAAAAAAAAACAAGGATAACGCGTGTATTATGTTTCTATTTGCCAATAAAAATTCAGATTTTCTTGCTATATTTTTGCGTGTTTGATATTGACGTCATTCTAAACAGAAAATTTGCATTTTTTTGTCTAGTAAAGTGAGGACAGACGCCGCGGTTGGACAGATGCCGCAGAGATTGTGTGGGCGAAACTAGCGCCCCTAGACCAATTTAAGAAGTTGGTAGTGTTCCTCTCTGCTGTGTGCTGTGTTGTATGTGTTTCCACCGCTTAATTGCCAGTATTTACATATTTATGCTAGTTTTTATGGTTCGAACCTGCGTAGTAAGTTGATAAAATTATTCTGCTAAAGTTTTATTACGGCTAATTTCATGCGAACTTGTCATGTCTGTCACATACTAAGATTTTTGGCTACCAGTATTTTAGAACGGAAAATGTGACTTATTTTATCGGAGATATCTCATCAATTGAGTAAGGCGAACCAAACTTTTCGAAAATAACGGTGGCCAACAAGCATAACGATTTTCAGTTGTGTGACAGACATGACAAGTTCGCAGGGATTAGCCTTACATATTTTAAGCCAAAAACCCAGAGATTTCATCTCAAAACCGATTGCAACTGTAGACTAGATCCTCATAGAATACAGACATGTGCAGAGCCTGATTACCAACGGGGCACACTTACACCAATAAATTTTAAAAGAAATGTTTTCCTTATCTAAACGCCGTATTCATGTACAATTTCTACCAAGAATGAGGCAAAATTTTCTGTTTCTTTTTACAGGTGGGAGTGTGCCCCGTTGGTAATCAGGCCCTGGACATGTGCTTGCATTTCTCTCGCTTCGCTCATATGACACAAAATGGCCGCGCGGCATCTTACCCGCCACTATGGGACAGATGCCGCGCCGAGGTTGAGGGACAGATGCCGCAAAATATACTTTTTTTCGGTTTAATAAATTCATCACTGCAATTTAAGTAGACTCTTACATTTAAATGAACGTATATTAGCGCATTCTGCTACTTATCAAAATACTCTTAGCAACAATGTTGGTTCACCATATGTGAATAAGGAAACCATAGACCGTTTACAATTCTCGCCGTCTAAACTGTTAAACAAAACATCTCCTATCCCAATGGTGAAAAGACCTATACAGACAAGTAAGAGAAAGCAAAAGGATGCAAATATTACAAGCACAGAGTTTATAAACAAGAAAAAAGAAGAAGAAAATAAAAAAGCAAAAGAAACTAGAAAGCGTCAAAGAACGATAGCTTGGCGGAAGTAAAATGTGCAAAAAAAGGAAGGGAAAGATGAGCTTGAAAACACCTTACTTGAAGAAGAAACTAAAATATGATTCATTTTCTGAAAATGAGTAAATAACTCCTCTTATGGATTCTGATGGCAGTATTGGATTGGAATTTAATGACACTGGATGTACTGAGTGTCTGGAGTCTTATCAAGAAACAAAGTCTAAAGCAGACAGGATTCAATGCATCAAATTCAATAGATAGCTGCATGAAAAAGGCTCAGTTTACTTTTGCAACGGGAAGTGTGGTACGATTGTGGGCGAACGGAAATAAAAAGAATGAGAAGAAAGGCCAAAAATAAACAGGCGAGGGCCTAGCTAGAATATAACTAATACTTACATTAAGAGAAAACTTCAATATTCGCCTGGATGTAAACCAGGGATTTATATCTTTTTTGTATATATGCTGTCTATTGTTTCCAGTAATTATGCTGTCCATTTATGTAAATTCAAATGTTTTTCTTTTCATTTTCATTTTTTGTTTTAAGTTTTATTTTTAAAATTTACACTTTTGCATTTTCGTTAAACTTTTCCCAATTTAGTGATATATATCTAATTTTTGTAAGTTTAATGTTATTTATTTTCATTTTAACAAGTTTCAGAAAATAAAAGTGTGATTTTCTTTAAAAAAAAATAAACAGCCTAGCTCTTTTCTCCATGCGGCATCTGTCCAACTCCCCATGCGGCATCTTACCCAGCACATAAAAAATGATTAAAAAAAAAGACGTTTGGGAAAATAATTATGGCTACTTTATTAAAAGGGTTTTAACTTGTCTAACATATAAACTAGATTCTAAAGGGTTTGATTAAGGATTTCTGGTACTTAGTTTGTTGTTTTTTGCTTTATTGTACATTATATAAGAAGAAAAGTAAAACTGCGGCATCTGTCCCGACTTTACTATATATAAAATAAAACTTTAACTATAAGACCGGGTAAATAACGTAGCACCTCAATTTCAATGATTTTTTTTTTAAATTAAAACATCTATTTTAATACAGTCAAATTTCATGAAAACAATTTAACGAAAAGAAAAAAAAAGGCTAGATATGACGTCACATTCTATCAAATCTTTTCAGCGCGTAATCAAACTCATTGTAAACATATGGCTCCTATATTTTACTTACTACTTCGATTGTATACTACAGCCATATCTTATAGCTATGCGTTATCGCTAAGTGTTGTATTGGTTTAGATCAGGTGTGGCCAACTGTGGCACGCGCCACACCACTAAAATTATAGCGTAATCATTGCCTTATCTAATCATCGAATCTCTGCGATTCAAGAAGTCGAATTTTTCTGTAACATTTTAGTGGTATCAGGCGTGCCACTGTTGGCCACCCCTGGTTTAGATTCAGTGCTAACATTTTCTGGGATTTATAGCAAAAAGAGAGCGGTTATTTACATTTTCAAAAAAAATCTTGACAGATGTCTTGATTTAAAATTTATGGAAGATGATATCACTTCATCTCATCATTGTAGATTTAATTTCAATAAAATTTCAAATTTTCCAAATAAAATTTTAGTAACTACTACCTCATTTGGATTTTTTTTTTCATTTTCCCCCGTATTGTGAAGGTATTGTATACTTCTGTTACGCGCGCCAAAGAAAACATGTATTTTAATTTTAAAAGTTAAAAAAATTACCACAATGTGTCAAAAGAACATCCTTTTTCTGAATTTAAATTTCGCGAGTTCCAAAATTAAAACTAAAAATGTGAATTTTTTCATAAACTTCAAGTTAAGGCTGTTCTCAAATCCAAAGGAGCTATTTTCTGACATATTTTTAATTAATTTTTGTTCGGAAACGCATGAAATTGACAGGAGTTCTTATTTAGAAACAATGTAATCGAAAGATAGTTTCCATTTGTTGGTAAAGGTATAAGATCTTTCAGTTGGTGTTTTGAACTAAATTTCGGACGCAACAGTGCAATAAAGGATAAAAACCGGCCGTCACGCAACCACAATTGCTCATAACTCGATAAGTAATTTATTTATGAAAAAAGGAAAAACTCATTTCAATTCCAAATCGCTTTAATAGCCAGGCCTACAAATTTTAAGCCTTTACGTTTAATGAGTCAGAAAATGTGTCAGAATGTTTCGCGTTGTTGAGTAGGGAACTGGAGAAGCACCTTAAGCAATTGCAGGTTAGTATTTTGTAATCAAGTTGCATGCCAGGTAGTCGCTTAAAACATAAGTCATTCTATATTGTTTTAAACAAAGGTGCATGCCATAATAGGTGTCAGGCACACTCGTTAAAATAAGAATACCCTAGTGCACAGGCCCATTAACGAAGAGAAATTGTAAATACGTTGGAACTATTGAATGTACAATGTTTAGACGTTAAACTGCAATAAAAGGGAAATTTGTTGTGTTAGGCTGTTGAAACCAAAAATATGATACCAGCGTTACTCATAGACATGTCTTTTCTTTATACTATTGCATTAAGTGTAAACAGGTTCATCTTTCGTAATCGGGTTGCACACAACTTTAAAAATATCCATGCTTAAAAATTACTTTAAAATCCATTAAAATCAGAAAACTGAGGTACAATTTTCAAACAAATTTCATTTGAGAGAACTTTTTTCTATTCGACATTGTAAAAAATGAAATTGTGTGATGTTTAAAAGTTAGAAAAATTGCAGTAAAGGCACATTTTATGGGTTACAATTTATGGGGCACAATTTATGGGCACTGTCATAGTGTTTTTACTTTATAATGTAGATAATACCATACAAACGTGAATTTCACTAAGTGCTGCGCGATTTGGAGGTATTTCTTTTTTTCGTATGGTCAGGAAAATCACATATTTTTCTCTTATACCCGCCAAAGAAAACTTGCATTCTGTTATTAAAGCTCAGGGATTTTATTATGGTTGCAAGACAATAACGCCATGTTTTTTGATTGTCTTTATAACGATTTGTGGATGGGAATGCACAAATTTCAGTTATTGTGATTGCCGTATTATTTCGTTTTAATTTATTTTACCTGGAAGGCTTCTTATAATTGACACGGGCGAAGCCGGGTAGTTCTGCTAGTCTATATATATAAAAGCCGATCTCTGTGTGTATGTCCTTTATACAAATCTTCAGTTTTTGACCGATGGTCACGAAAATTCATGAACATACGTTTTAGAACGTGGAAAAGATCGCTGTCTACTTAAAAAAACCATCAGACCACTATTTATCCCTTTTTTCCACCACCTTCCATAACTTAACAATATAGAAATATCTCTTTTATTTAATTTTATAATTCAGTCATTTCTTTCTTGTTGCTACAACTTTACACTTTATATACATAAACCTTCTTTTTCATATACATTCTTCTAAAAACACTTGGACGCATTTTTGTGGCCTATAAATCTTGGTAAAAGTCATACAATGCCAAGATGGATTTCCTTATAAGGTACGTTAACTTTTCATTTCTTCTTTGGAATTTCTTCTTTCAGAACAGGTATTTATTCAATGCCTACGGCTACGGGTAGTTATATAAATTCTTCCTTCATACTTGATTAAAGGTATAGTAATATACATCCTATAAGTTATTAATTTCATGTATTTTCATCTTCATCTCTTTATTATCTTTTACGTAATGTATCCAGCAATTAGAAATCATTACATATTACAAAGTACAGTCGAACCCGGTTAAGACGCTCACGGTTAATACGCGATCCCGCTTAAAACGCGGGTTTTTTCAGATCCCTTGAGCATCGCCCATAAGGCTAATGTAAAAATACCACGTGTAATGCGCGAACGGTCATTACGCGATCCCGCCTAATACGTGATAAATTTTCTGCCCTCTGAGGGAAAAGAATCACGCTTAATACGCGAATTTACTGATCAAGATACGAATTCCTTCTCTCTTCTTGAGTGTTGACAATTTAGAGAATTTTTTTATACGGATAGAAAACACTATTTCCGAATAGTATTAGGGGAGGGTAGTACACAGTGAGACGAAAATTATTATTACCTAACAAATGTCGACGATTTTTATACTTTCGATTTTTTTTTTTTTTGCTACATATTTAAGCTACACAAATGCGCTACATAATAATGTATAAATGGTTTTAAAAAAGTAATTTTTAAAAGCACAGAAGCAGCATAACGGAGTATCGAAAATTGTCTTACTGTGTACCACAAGTAGTACACAGTGAGACAATGTATATATTTTCATAAATCATACATTTTACACTCTATCAATAATTTTCTGCAGTTTATGATTTCTAATTAATATTTCTAGATTATCAAAATATTAAAAATATGAGCCTCGTGTGGACAATGGTAGACCTTGGGCTATCTTCATGCAAATTTTCAGCCTCTTACGTTTAGTAAATTTCCCTAGTCATCGCACGTCCACACACACATAGAGAAAGATGGAGAGAGAGAAAAATCTTCTTTTATTAATAAATAACTTTTTAAACATCAGAACCACATAGTAGGTGCACAATGAGACACGTCTCATTGTGTACTTTTGTTACGTTGTAACAAAATGGATGCCACATCTGTTACATCAATTTCATCGCTTTAAAAAGTTTATGTCGTTTCGCCGAAATAGTCTATTATTAGATATAGCTAGGTTTGGTTAAGTAAATATATGTCACAGTGAAGGAAATAAACTCTAAAATAGACGTATATGTAACTTTAACCACTATAAAATAAGGAATTATTTACTATTTTGTTGGACGAGTAACTGAAGTGCCGAAACTACATCCATGTGTTGCATAAGATGAGGTCATTATGTATGTGTGCCAGTTTGAAGAAAAAGTTACAACTATGTGTTAAAGTGGCTGTCTTTCTGTGTACCATGTCTCACTGTGTACTACTCTTTTCCTCTCGTTTCGTGTATATTTTACTGTAGTAGAGAAATATAGACGAATTCAGTTTACTCAGATACATCATAAAAATTATTATGAGTAGAGATGATCATACATGTTATTAGTGAGGTTTTAAATGTACGTTATATCACTACTATATTTCATAATGCATGTATAGGCAACAAAATATGAAACTCGTAAAAATTAAACAAATACGATTGCGGTTGGATATTTATAATTCCCTTATTATTTCTATGTTTCCCTTACTTTTTGCTATGCGAACAGCATTTTTTTACGCAAAGAGGAAAAGGGATAGTTTTTTATTGCATTAAAAAGAAGGACAGAATACAATGGTACTCATTATTACAAGTATACTAAATATGATTTTAAAAACTGGGTTGTGCTTCAAAGATTTAACACTTTTTTCTCTCTGTTAAAAGAAATTAGTCTAGAAGGAAAATTATTTTTGTTGTTTTATTTTTGGTTGCAACGTAGTAATCAACAATAAATCCATGTTGGAATCCATATTTATTTTTCATTATCATTCCAGTCGGTTCTATAAAAAGAAACAATGAGTTAAAGGTAAATACAATTAAATTTTAATTTAAATATACGTAAAAGACAAAATTTTCGTCCTTAAGGATATAAATGAAAGCTCTAAAGTTCATGTAGACCAGGGGGGTCAAACTGTGGCCCGCCAAATACCACTAAAATTTTAAAGAAATTGTCTACAAGTTGAATAGCAGAAATTCGAAGATTAGATAAGGCAAAGATAACTATAAAACTTTACTGGTATCATGCGGGCCACAGTTGGATAACCCTGATTTAGACGATTAACCTTTAACGGATGTTTCCGGTCTCTCAGGACACGGCTTTTTTTTATTTTTATAGTTTAACTTGCAATTTTCAGTTTAACTACAAACAGTACCGAAATTTTGTTCCTTTTGGAACTTTAGCACTATCACCAGAGACTTTTGAATAGGTGAATTTTAATTATAATAGTCCTGTAAAAAAAGTTTAGTACAAAAACACCATCCTATGAGTTAATCGTGCTTTTTATTCTTCTTTCGTTGGAGCGGACTAACAGACCGCTTCAAACTAGTTATGTGACAATTTCTGTGACATCAGTTAAAAGTTAAATATATAAATAAGCCTAGTTTCTGAAACATTATACAAGTCACGTTTAATACGCGCACCCGCTTAATACGCGATCCCGCTTAATACGCGACTTTTGTCCACTCCCTTGAAACGCGTCTTAACCGGGTTCGACTGTAATTAAATACATGCGTTGGCCATTTGTTTGTTTTTGCTGCAAAGCAATAATGTGCTAGATACCGATAAAAGATCTGTACCAGTCATAGATATGTTGTGCAACTTTGCTACAGCTGGCTAACTACTTTTTTTTTTCTTATCCTCTTTCGACTATCTCATGCATGTATAAGTTGCTTCACTTTCAACACATGTTAAAAAAAATAACTGTTTTGTTATATTTCCACTTTAAAACGGAAATCTCATCATCTCTGTGTACCTCATCCCACACTCATTTTTTATTTTCTATATCAGCTCCCAATTTTTGTGTAGCAGAACCGATTCCATTTGACGTAATAGCACCTGATTTTTTTTTTTTTTTTTTTTTTTTTGCGAAAGGTATTCTGCACATTTCAAACTGTAAAAAATTGGTGTAAATTATATGGTTAAAATATTGAGGCACACTTAACACAATAATTTAACAATACCCTCACCTAAACGAAAATCTAACATATCATCTGAAGAAATATTGCCATTGCTAACATACGTATATACAGAAATCTAACACCAATCCATCTCTAACAGACAGAATAATTTTATTTTTTACTTAGAAGATTTGATTTTGAAGGTACATAATATGAGAAATCACACTGCACAGAAAGGGAATCATTTTCTAGTCCTAAGAAATATGTTTAGGTCGGGGTATGTTTAACATTTTTTTCTTATTAAATCTAAAAAGAAGGGCAGAATTTCCAACAAAATTCAAATTGTTCCTTAGTTTAAATAATCCATTTTGTCATTGTATCAACAAATTTGTTTTATTAAATTTAAGAATTGTCTTGCGATCAATATAATTTGGCTTGGGGAGTTTCGATATACCATTGAGAATATGCCGGCCTGTAAGCTTCATAATATCATAAACTGTAATATTTATACCTGTGCTCTAGATTTTTCATGGGATGTAAATTTCTTTGTCCAGATAGTTCCTCAAAAGTCTCCATATTCATAATAACTGAAAGAACTGAATGCATTCATAATAACTGAATAAAAATAACTGAAGGTTAAATTTTATCCTCCAATGTGTCTATGTATTTTCAATAAAATTGCAGAATTCAATCAGTATTACATAATATTTAATAAAAAAATATACAAAATCCTCTTAATATAGCTTAAATTGTAGTATATCCTGTTAAAAAAACACACATATTTTGAGTTAATTAAATATATGAGGATTTCTAAGCACGATAACATTATTCCCTGAGTTTAAGCCTATTTATAGTCATTGAGTACTAAGGTCCATGTGTGTGGACCTCAATAAAATTTTACTTTTAAAATAAAAAAAATCACAAAATAAACAAAAGGAAGTTACCTAGTGAATATTTATAATATTTTTAACAATAAAAAAATTATGACATCTTAATTAAAATTTTAATATAGATAAATATTACTTGCTTTTACGTAATAGCTGAATTGACTGACATTTTTCATTTGACACTTTTCAAAACCTCACTTTCAACCAGCGGCTAAGCAATGAAAATGAGTTAAATCTTAACATCTGTTTGCTTCATTTTGAAGCTCAAACTGTCATAAATATGAATTTCTAATCAAAATTTAGATATTTGGCGTGGTTTTGTTACAGTGGGAAAAGATCCGAGGTCCACATATGTGGACCTCAGTAGCGAAGAGGTTAGTGATTGTGTTCACAAAGTTCTATCCATCTCTTTAGGGCAACAGTGTTTACATTTCTTCATGATAGTACAACGTAGTTACGAAGAAATCTTCATTCATATTTCCGTGTGTGAAATACTCAGAAATTGTAAGTCTAAAAACTTTGCGGACATTATTCGAAATAATGACTATTAATGTAGTAACCTCTTCGCTACTGAGGTCCACATATGTGGACCTCGGATCTTTTCCCACTGTAACAAAACCACGCCAAATATCTAAATTTTGATTAGAAATTCATATTTATGATAGTTTAAGCTTCAAAATGAATCAAAACAAATTTTAAGCCTTAACTTATTTTCACGGCTAAACCGTTGGTTGCTAGTGAGGTTTCGAAAAATGCCGTCAATTCAGCGATTGCGTAAAAGCAAGTAATATTTATCTATATTAAAATTTTAATTAAGAAGTCATAATTTTTTTTTATTAAAAATCATATAAATATTCTCTAGGTAACTTCCTTTTGTTTATTTTGTGATTTTTTATTTTAAAAGTAAAATTTTATTGAGGTCCACACACGTGGACCTTAGTACTCAGTGACTATAAATAGGCTTAAACTCAGGGAATACTGTTATCGTGTTTAGAAATCCTCATATATTTTATTAATTCAAAATATGTGGGTTTTTTTTCACGGGATATACTACAATTTAAGCTAGATTAAGTGGATTTTGTATATTCTTTTGATTAAATACTATTTAATACTGATTAAATTCTGCAATTTTATTGAAAATACATAGACACATTGGAGGATAAAATTTAACCATCAGTTATTTTTAATCAGTTATTATGAATATATTCAGTTCTATCAGTTATGATGAATATTGAGACTTTTGAGGAACTAGCTCCAAAAGGAAATTCACATTCCATGAAAATTCTGCAGCACAGGTCAGTAAATATTACAGTTTATGATATTATAAAGGTTACAGGCCGGTAAATTCTCATGGGTATATCGAAACTCCCCCAAGCCAAATTAAATTGATCGCAAGACAATTTTTAAATTTAATAAAACAAATTAGTTGATACAATGACAAAATAGATTCTTTAAACTTAGGAACAAGTTGCATTTTGTTGGAAATTCTGCCCCTATTTTTAGATTTAATAAGAGAAAAATGTTAAACTTACCTCGACCTAAACATACTTCTTAGGACTAGAAAATGACTCCCTTTCTGGGCAGTGTGCTTTCCTACAATATGCACCTTCAAAACCAAATTTCTAGGTTTAAAAAAAAAAAAAAAATGTTCTGTCTGTTAGAGACGGATTGGTGTTAGATTTCTGTATATACGTATGTTAGTAATGGCAGTATTTTTTCAGATGATATGCGGGGTTTTCGTTTAGGCGTTGGTATTGTTAAATTATTGTGTTAAAGTGTGCCCCAATATTTTAACTATATAATTTACACCGATTTTTTACAGTTTGAAATGTTCAGGACACCTTTTGCAAATTATTTTTTTTTTTTCAGGAACTATTACGTCAAATAGAATCGGTTCTGCTACACAAAAATTGAGAGCTGATAAAAAACAGAAAAAAGGAGAGTGGGATGAAGTACTTAGAGATGATGAGATTTCCGTTTTAAAGTGGAAATATAACAAAACAGTTAGTTTTCTTTTTAACATGTGTCGAAAGTGAAGCAACTTATACATGCATGAGATGGTCGAAAGAGTATAAGAAAAGGAAAAAGGAGCCAGCCAGATGTAGCCAATATGCACAACATATCTATGGATGGTACAGGATCTTTTATCGGTACCTAACATATTATCGCTGTGAAGCAAAAACAAACAAATGACCAACGCGTGTATTTAATTACTTTGTAATATGATTTCTAATTGCTGGATACATTACGCAAGAGATAATAAAGAGATGAAGATGAAAATACATGTCACTAATAACTTATAGGATGTATAATGCTATACCTTTAATCTAGTATGAAGGAAAAAATTATATAACTACCCGTAGACGAAGGCATTGAACAAATACCTGTTCTGAAAGAAGAAATCCCAAAGAAGCAATGGAAAGTTAACGTACCTTATAAGGAAATCCATGTTGACATTGTATGACATTTACCAAGATTTATAGACCGCAAAAATGCGTCTAAGTGTTTTTAGAAGAATGTAAACGAAAAAGAAGAGTTATGTGTATAATGTGTAAAGTTTATTTATATATTTTGAAAAACAATTGTTTTAATTTTTTTCACACTAAGTAAAAAATAATGTAATAAAAATTAAATTTTGCAGTCATTTCTTAGCAATAGTTCACGACAAAAATTATTTTAACAGTTTGAGTGCGGAGTAGTGTTGCCAGTGGGCTACTTTTTTAAAATTCAGATTTTTGATTTGCACCACTTTTTTGAAATGGCAAAATGCGCTTTATTCAACCCCTTAACGCTCGAATTAAATTACGGTTTAAAAATTCCAATTGCTTATTGGGACTACTTTTATAAAAAAGAAATAGTCACCTTATTCAATGACAGGTAAAACGATACTAAAATATAGCCAATTTCATTTCACTATTTTATAAAACTGGTGGGAATCAAACAATCTGAGTAAAAGACACAGCCCATGAATATGACGGGAGCGAGAATTAAGAGGTTAATGACATATTAATTGAGGCGAAAACAAAGGTAATTTTACCGATTCAAAAAAGTGGCGGCAATCAAGAAATCTGAATTTAGAAAAAGTAGCCCACTGGCAACACAGGAGCGCTACCGCGCCGCTCCGCACTCTAACGGTTAAAATTTTGAGAAGTACTATTTAATTAATTTAATGCATTTGAAGCAATAAATATAATATTTAATTATGTTATATTAAAAAAACACATTTATTTTCGCAATTTTAAGAAGAAACAAATATTTATAATGATGTATAAATTTGTTGTAATTAAAATAATGTTATATAAATTTAATACGATTGTTATTAGGCCAATATATCTGAAAGATTTCTAAATAATAATAAACAATTCTTTGTCACTATTTGAAAATTAATAATATTTAAATTTATTTAGTTTCGACGCGAATGTTTCGGCCACTATACGACCGGCTGTAGTGTGATTTTGGGTTTGTGAATTGGAATTATTTTAGTTCAATTTGAATTTTTCAATTGGATTTCAGACTCCAATTTGCATAACCCAGAGTTACAGTACAATTATTATTGTTTTATCTAATTCCATAAAATACATGCATAAAAATCCACTTAACGGTTTTATTGGAAGATCTTTTTTGTAATTCAGAATAGTTGAAAAGATAAAAAAAATATATTTAAAAAAAGTTTTTATTAACTTCATGCTGAATAAGCTATACTAAATGCTGGAGATTGGCCAAAACGACCGTTTAGTGTTTGTTTTCGGCTAAAAATCACAGTATCGTCGAAACTTAGGTCGAATCAAAACTCGTTCGAAACTATATGTATTCCAAAATTCTCGTTTCTTTCGGAAATTTTCAACATTACTCATTTATACATAGCTGCCAACATCTTACGCTTTTTCAGACCACAAAAATTTTACAGTAAATTTTACCTTTTTAAATCGCCGTTATCTGCCGATTAAATAAAGCAAACATTTCTATTAAATTTATGTGGTCTGAAAAAGCGGAAGAGTTGGCAGCTATGCATTTATATGATCTGTATCCGCTCAAGTGAGACACACTTATTGATTGCTATGGACTTCATTGTTTATAATTTTCAGTAATGACTGGCTCAAGACGTGAGTGCGAATTACTATAAATAATGCATATATGCCTAACTATGACAAACTTTGAAGGCCCTTTTCATGAGCTCTTAAAAAGTTGCACATTTAACAGTAATAGAAAAATTTTAGTTCGAAGATGCAGAAGTTTTTCGAATACTATTTGAGAATATTCGAGTATAACGGATGATTACAAGCAGCGCCTGATTATCAACAGGACACATTCCCACCAGTAAAAAGAAACTGTGAAATTTTGCCTCATTCATGGCAGAAATTTTACATAAATACGGCGTTTAGTTAAGGCGAACATTTCTTTTAAAATTTATTGGAGTAATTGTGCCCCGTTCGTAATCAGGCCCTGATTACAAGCTAGTGTTAATCGAATGGAAACGAGTTTCTTGAATTTTTCGCTTCTCATTTGAGTCATTTTAATTGATTTTTATTTGCATAGTGTATCTGAGTTTCATGTTTTAAGGGTTCTTCTTATATTTATTCGATTATGGTTCCAGATTATTTTTTGTGGGGATACTTTCTATTTCAGAACATGTTTCGGAATTGAAAGTGTACCGAGAAAAATCACTCGCAATGTAACGATGTACCTTGCAATACATTTTTCTCAGGTATTGATCGCCCAATGCAGAAACATTATCTAAAAATATTGAAATTCCGAGAAGAAAATTGAATAAAAGCTCTTGTTGGTTTAGCCTGATCTTCAAAGTGTTTTCATGTTATAGAAATGACTATTTCCATGAGTACAGTTAGTGTAAGTCACATGCTATGATTTTTGGCTACCAGTGTTTTAGAATGGACAAATTTGACTTATTTTATGGGAGATATCTCATTAATTGAATAAGGCAAAGCAAACTTTTCGAAAATAATGCTGACCAAGAACCGTAGCAGTTAGCAGCTATGTGACTTACACTACAAAATCTAATGTAACTCGCCAAATATGTTCTTAATATGAATGAAATCAATATTTGAAACACGCTTTCAATTAGAATTTTTTCTCAAAAACTACTAGTTTAGGATTAAGGTATCACGCTACAATAAAAAGGGACACCTAGTAATCTCTGGCACTAACAAACGGATTTCATAAGTTATACATACAAATATTATACAAAAGAAATGATTGTTTGCGGGTTTGTATTTTTATAGGGTTAACTATGGAAATACCGAGCCGATTTCAAATTAATGGAGTAAAACTGATGGTGACCGTATATGCTTTAAAGTAGGCTATATTTTAAGTCAGTATGACTACACCTATAGGCTGCAGAGTTAAAACATTCTAAAGTTTAGATTTTCGTGATGCTGAAGCTGCTAGAAGCTTGAAATGTGGACGATGGTTACTTTAAAATTATAAATACTCGCAAAGTATGTTTTCTACAAAATTCGAAATTTAAACCCTTTGTTGCATACGTCAAAACTAGAAAATACCCAACATTAAATTTGTTATTTCCTATTTGCTAAGTTACCTGGCTTGTATTGCTATCTCAATTTTTCTACTGAAAGCATAGATGTCACAGAGTAGCATAAGCTTTAAATAGGAACTGTAAATGAAATACTTTAGATAGGAGAAAAAATAACATTTTTGTCCACTGTAGTGGACGCTATGCAACAAAGGGTTAATAAGTTGGAATAAGCAGAATAAACTCCAAAAACTTTCTAAGTCGAATTATATGGAAACGATAGGGTTAGAATCTCAAACGTGACATGATTATTGACGTAATGGTCTCAAAGGCCAATAAAAAAAATCTATTTGTAAAAGGTTGAAAGCCTATTATTGACTAAGGGACGCCGTACAGTGGAGTATTTTACCACTTTAGCCGGCCAAAAGTTATTTTTTTTTCAGTTAAACTTTTCTGGTGAGAATCTTGTTTAAATTAGGTGGGATATATTTTGTCCCACCGCCCCTCAAGGAGTTAAAGCTGATGTTTCCGAAAATCGATGCTGCTATATAATGATAGATAAATGTTGGGTAAACACAAAGTAGTTTAATTTAAATGTTTAGGCTTATACCCTTTAAGTGCAAAACTAATATAGTTATAAAAGGTGAGAAGAAACCCAATGAATATGAGAAGCTTATTTTATACATATAAGAAGAGATACATCATTATTAAGTATATCTTAAAACCTTATGTCTAATTATTTTTTAAATATAGAATTTACACATTCAAAAATAACTATTGAACTGCCATGATAAGGTGTAAAATTAGAGGAAACATACACTTAATCCCTTAACTGTCGCAATAAATTACGGTTTAAAAATTCAAATTGCTTATTGGCACCACTTTTTTGAAAAAGAAATATTAAAATAAAACCTTATTTAATGACAGGTAAAATGATACCGTAATAAAGACAATGATACTATTTTATAAAACTGGTGAGAAGGAAACAATTGAATAAAAGACGCAGCCCGTGAATCACGGTGCCGAGAATTACGGGGTTTGATAAAAAATCATATTTATTATCCTGCTCACCGAATATATGCCTCTTTATTATATGTAACGAAGAATAGAGTTTCCCAATATTTCATCTCTTAGAAAGTGGTGACAAATGACGTCTGTTGAATTAAACAGTTATATGGCCATACTTTAACTGCAACTAATCAACTGTATTCCGCTGTCCTAGTGTAATTCATGTAAAATATGGACAACATGAATAGCAACGTTTAGTGTGATTAATTTGTAGAAAACGCAGGGTTTATAAGAATCTAACAAATAATAGAAACATTTTTTGTTTATTTTCTGGAATTTTTGGAATATTCTAAATTGTAAGAGAAAATGTTAAATTTGAAATAGACGCGTAAAAAAGTTTTGCATTTAAAACAATACAACTGGTAATTTTATAATACATTACTAAATTCATATTTGTTCTCAAAAGCAAAAAAGTGGCAGTTGTTCTTGTTCAGATACTATGTAATCGCTTTTGCTATTTTTCGGTAAAAACAGAGTATTTTTCGGAAAATGTTGCCAAAGTTGAAGTTTTGAACCTAATTTCACGACGCGACAGTCCGATAAAAATCGTAAGTATCAATAAATCACTAATAATTAAACTTGTAAAAGATATTTAGAACAGGGGTGGCCAACTGTGGCAAGCTAGACACCTCTAAAATTTTATTGTAATCATTGCCTTATATAATCATCGAATCTCTGCGATTCAAGAAGTCGCATAGTGGGGCAAAATCCCGAAAAGCTGGCCATAAGTCGAAAAATAAAATTACTATTTAGGGAAATTTGACCATGCAGATGGCTAGAACGATGTTTGGAGGGTCAGAATCCATATTTTTAAAAATGTTTTCATTTTGCCTTGGCAACCTGTATCATTTCAAAAGTGACGCTTGGAGGATCATCATCTTAGGCGAACAAAAAGAGCAAAACAATGGTTCCTCTAAACAAGTGCTACATTTTTCCATATCATCCGATTTTAATGCTTTAAAATGGGTTCACATGATGATAGTGTGTAAATTATTTGGGACTGTTACAAAAACTTTTATTAAGCACATAAAAATGAATAATTTCATGGTTATTTTTGATAAAAATGTTGAAAAAAGATATTAATTTTTTGCTTTTAAGCATCAAAAAGTTTAAAAGTTCCACAGTTTTCCGCAACGACATATAATGGGAATAATAGCCTGAACTATTATCTAATGTATAGTGAAAAACCAGCTGCCATAAACTGCCATTCTGCATTCCGTGCATGTTTTTGCAACCACAATTAAAAATGTCACTTTTTTAGTCGCTTAAAAAACTCTGAAATTTATTACTTTTCACAGTAATTTAGCTGACAAACAGTTTTGAAAATTTTCGGTTATTCAGTTTTGTGATAGATTATTATGTATTATATTACAAATAAGTATTATGATCATAAGCATAAATGAATTTGATAAGCAAGATTAGTAAAAATATAATAAGAAGAATGATAAGAATTCTCTGTCATCGATCCGATAGAAATACATTTCTTATCTTTATAGCTAATAATTTTGTTTATTCTAATGTAATTACAAGTTTCGCGCACTCCTTGGAATTTCCAAGGACTCTGCCACCAGTATTAATGATAAGAAAATTTACATTTAATTTTTAAAAAACACAATTTGCAATCACTGCCTTTATTCTCCGATTTTGCAAGATTTTTCTGGAGTGAAATACTTTGAAAATACTGTTAAAATTTAGGGGTAAAACTGTGCGAACCCTGAATTAGTATAATTATCTTGTCAATTGCAAACCTTTGCTAGATCATACTGCTGAACGTATTTTATTAATGCAAACGGAAATTAATATTAATCTGACTTCCGAGAACATTATCAATCTGAATTTGATTTACAATTGGGGATGTGATGGCACCATCTGGTCAAAGTACCTTAAACAAAAAATTAGCTATGATGATGGTAGAAATCAGGTTCAAATAGCTTTTTCACTTCTGAAGTGCCACTAGAACTTGTAAGTTTTGCGAATAAATCAAAAATCGTTATCTGGAACAATTCAAGACCTTCATTGCCTCGATTTTTTCGGCCCACCAGAATCCATTTTTTGCACGAAATTACGGAAGCTACTGTCAGTGAAATGGATTATATTGCAGATCAGAAGTGTAAACTTATTACTTTTAAAACAATCATTGATAGAAAATAAGTAGGCGTTAATTACAAGCTAGCTTTAAGGATTATTGATGGTAAAATTTTTAATGCTTTTACAAATAATTTGTCAACTCAACGTTGGTACCTATGTCATTCTACTTCAAAACAGTTTAATAACCTTGATGAAATTCTCAAATTAAAAGTAAATGAAGGTCATTTACGATTCGGGATAACCAAGTTGCATGTCTGCATAAGCTGTTTCGAGTGTAGCTTGCATTTGGCATACAAACGGGATATAAAGGAATGCCAGGAGTACACACCTGACGAGAAGAAAAAAAATTAAATTGCAAAAAAAAAAAATTACAAAAAAGGATTTCTTTTACAATTAGGACTTCTCGTCGAAAAACCAAAACACCGATTTGGAAACACAAATGATGATAATACAGCTCGTCGATTCTTTAAAAACGCAACTATTTCTGCTTCCATATAGAGAGTAGACGGAGATTTGATCAAAAGATTCCACGTCCATATTAAAAGTAATTTCTTAACATTCATTTGATATATTTCGTGGATTATTGCTCACAAACAGCTTGAAAATTCGTTGAATTGTATTCCTAGTTCTATATGCCACCTTTAGTGCACAGACTATTTATTCATGGCAAAGAAGTAATAGCTTCCTCATTATTGCCAATTTGGAAAATGTCGGTAAATGCTCAAGAATTTAGCAACATTGATCAAAGGTACCCAGAAGATTTCTCGGTAAAATGCAGTAGGACGAAAACAATGGAAGATGGGGGAGGGGGGGTCGGCTTTTAATGTCATCTGATCCCTTTATTTTAATATTACATAAATTACGGTAGAAGAAATTAAGATCCTTGTCCTTAGAGACACAGCAACTTCTGTAAAATATTTCGACAACTCCCATTGTTGAGAATCTACTTATACTATACATGATTCAGAAGATAAATTTAAGAATATCCTTTCGTTTTATTTTAATAATATAAAAATTAAACCTTTTAATATTTTACTTTCCATTAATGTACTTAATTGCGTTTCATAAATAAAAATTCAACGTTTAATTTCGATTAAAATATCTTGGTTCCTCGTAAATTCTTTGTAACGTTTAATATCGAAAATTCATACTTTATTTAAATCTAAATGTTTTTATTTTTAATCCGCATTTTTTTTTTTAATTTATTGAATCGTTCTTAGCATCCTCAAAAGCACCTGTATAGGAAATGTCATAGAAATCGACTAACTTTCAAAGTATTTTCATTTTTAGTCCGCCATATTGGATTCGCCATATTGGATCCGCCATTTTGTTTTTTGGTATTTTAATTTTAGAATCGTAATCAGCATCCTGAAAAACACCCGTTTACGAAGTTTTGGGCAATTATATTAACATTTTCATATTTTGACCAGCTTTTCGGGATTTTGCCCCACTGTGAGTCGGTTAGATCTTTAAAAAATTAGTGATATCCGGCGTGCCACAATTGGCCACCTCTGCTTTAGAAAAGTGAGAAAAATCCATTGGATTCCAAATCACTACAGCAGTCATGCCTGCAAATAACATGCTTTAACGTTAAAAAATGAGTTTTTTAAAGTATCAGAAAAATTCGCCTTGTTGAGCAATGTATTTTTGTTCCCACTTAAGAACTGTGTTTAACCGACACCAGGCTTTAATAAAGAATTCTTTTTGGAAATTTTAAAACAATACAGACATTTTTAAGCTTTCGTCTCTAGAGAAAGAGTGAATCTGGGTAAAAAAGAATGGGAAAACCGCAAATTCTTACCCCGAAATTTGCAAAAAATGCGATTTGTTGACGTTCTAAGGACGGAATTAAAATGAATTGAAGCATGGTTGCCAGTTTGACCAATTTTCATTCGAAAATATATATTCACACGTTGTATGCGGGACACGTACTAGTACGTTTTTGTGGGTTGGGGACAGAAATTATTACTGGTACCGGAAATTTTGTACGGACGGATAAAGAAGGTGTAATCCAAGAATGTTTGCTCATAATTGGTTGTGAGCAGGTTTTAATTTACAGTGGCATTTTTGAAAATTTGCCAGCATAAAATGTGTTCATACCGTCAATTTCGAAAAAACAGTTTTTGCTTTGTCTGATATTTAAATGTCATTAAATAAAGCATAGAGTACTATTTTTTTTATTTCTGGTATGTATTGGAAATTTCTCTATGAAAAGGGAGGCCAAACTGCCAACCCTGGTTTGAAGTACTGATAAAATCACATAAAATTTAAACTGTAAATAATTACTCCATTAAAAAGAAACCTGCTCCGAAATTAGAAACTAAATCTTGAATGAACAATACACTTTGAGAAATAAAATTTTGCATAAAGAAAAGTAATCCGAAAAGTATAATTTACGCTTTGTTTTTTAATTTACATTATAAATATTGTTTCTAACTTGAAATTTAGTGTTTCTAAAATTAACAGTACATATAATTTTTCAAAACTAACAGGATAATTCGTGTGTGTTCGCGGAGCAAACTAAAACTCTCAGAGAATGAATGATTTAATTCCTTGAGCATGCAGGCTTTGTATTCTGTACGTACGGTTGCCGTTCCTAAAAATGGACTACCGTATCACAGGAGTAGATCTATGCACGGTCTAGAAACATTCATCTAGATGAAAGAGCTAAATATATACAGATTTTTGTTTAAAATAATTCCGGTCTGAGTAGAATATATTATTATTGCACTTAATAACAGTTTTTTTTTTTTTTTTTTTTTTTTTTTTTTTGCACATTGCAATTTTTTGAAATATCTAATATGTACAACTTTATATATAAATTAAAAATGAATGGCTTGCAAATGCTCATCCATTGACTTAAACATAACGTAAACAATACTGTTCAATCTATCTATATTATAAATTAAAAACATGTCCTGAAATAAAAACATGTATAAAAATCACTTATAAACAGATTAAGTTAAATAATGCTATAAAAAGGTGATAAAATTTATTAAGATTGACGATCGTTTCGTCGCACCAACGGTGACATTTTCAAAATCATTTATGATAGAAAATATTTTCACATAATTTAAAAACAATAAACATAGTAATAAAACCCATAGCCAGCCAATCCATTATCCCTCATAATGCTCAATCACCTTTTTCATACAAAGTTTCTGCATCTAGACATTCTATTCATAGAGCATTCAATGTTTGTACCTCCGAGCAATTAAATAATGAAATAAATAAAATATATGATATTGCAAGAAACAATGGATACAAAGAAAGCACCATAGAAAAATCAATTAAGTGCTTGAGGAATAAAAAGAAAAGAAATTTCAATCCACAAAATTCCATATTATCCACACAGTAAAAAAAAACGGGAAAAATTACAACTGATTTGGCTGTGAATCGCTAAAAAACAGCGTTTTATTAACTTCACTATCGATTTACAGTAAACTGCTGTTATTTCAACAACGCCAAAACCGCCCCGACAACATTCCAGATGAGATATCTACAGGCACAGTGTAAAGCCAAAGCCGGTTATCATTAGCGCTAGTAGTGTCGTACGAGTGTTAGAGTCGGTCTACGGTCTGAATGTGTGCTTATTATTGAATTCAAAATGGCGATTTTGGATACTTAAATACAGTTCTGGATTAATATATTTTAAAAATTCGGGGTAAGTTTTATTTTTATGTTTATTCTTATCATTGATTTAATAACTGTATCAAATAGGGCAGATCTCTTATATAATGTAAGATACAAATTTTGTATTTAAGCACATAATATATAGATATAAACGTTGAGACAGTAGCTTTTGAATAATTTGTATAAGGATTAATTATTTTGTCTTAAATTATAACAAAAGAAAATATTTCCAATTTAGATTTGAAAAAAATCATTTTTCTTTTTCTTTTCATCATAGGACTTAGTTATTATTTACTTATGTGTCAAAGTACAGATTAAAAAAAAAAAAAAAAATCCTTATTTTTTATATATGTTTTGCTTTGCTATTATATATTTTTCGCAATTCCAATTTTTCCGTTATTTGTATTTTAATATACCTTACTAATCTAAATTATACAATATTTTTTAGTTGTCTAAAAGCTTTAAGTACGCTTTTTGTACTAATTTAAATATTTTTATTTATTTAATGTATTATTATAGTTTATTAAAATTTCAAAAAAATCTTACGACCTATGGTCCTATTTTCCGTCGGAGTTATTCAGATTTTATAGGTTTTATAGTTTTTTTCGTGCATTTCTTTTCATTTTTTATATATAATTTTGAAATCATTTATTATGTGTAAGCTGGATACACTTCTTTATTAATCGATAAAATATTTCAAGAGTTTGCTTACTATTATCGCAGCATTCAAAAGCAGCAGATCGCATTTTGCTTTTGATAATTATCCAACAATAAAAAGTGATTATCACTAGATGCTGAAATTCGATATTTTGAATGTTCTCCATGTATGTTATACGCAGTATATTTGAAATTCACATAAGGAAAATTCTTTACAATGAGTTACAATAGATTGAAATTTCCGATTTATTGCTGTTTTCGGTGTATTTTCTTATTTTATGTATTATTTTGCTTTATGGTGATGCTAAATTTGTATCTTACACATGTATAACAGAATTTATTATATAACAATGTTATTAAAACAATGATATAAGTAGACATAAAGATAACACTTATAGTGCTCTTAGTTTTAAAAGATGTCTCATAGTAGACAAAAAAGAAAAATTCAAAGTAAACAAACATTGCAGGGCTGGCGGGGGGGGGGGGGATGCAAACGCATTTCTACAAATAATAATAATAATAAATAAAATAAAATGAATACAAAATGTATATATGAAAAAATATATATATACCGTTGGAATGTGGCATTCACCTTGAAAACTATATCGAAATAAAATTAAAACTTGCTAAAAAGGTGCATTTAATGTCACAAATATAAAAAGATGTTAATAAGATGTTGTTACATAATAAAATAGTTTTTAAAAACTTCCAAGATTTCATGCCGAGCGCATTCGATCACCTAATAATCGAATAGCGATAGTGATCGAAAGCGCTCGGCATGAAATCTTGGAGGTTTTTAAGTTTTTAAAAACTATTTTATTATGTAACAACATCTTATTAACATCTTTTTATATTTGTGGAATTAAATGCACTTTTTAGCAAGTTTTAATTTTATTTCGATATAAAATAAATAATAATAAAGGCTTAAAAAATTACTGTTATCTTGTTAAAAGTGCTGTAAAATTAACAGCAAAATATGCTGAAAAAATACAATTTTTTGTAAAATCTAAAAAACAAAATTACTGTAAAATTAATTGTAAAAGTGCTGTAAATTTACAAGTTTGCTGTTTACCCGAGAAAAACAAAACTGCTGTAAATTGACAGCAAAATTTGCTGGCACCCATATTGCCAGCATTTTTTGCTGTAAAGATACAATGATTTTTTTTACAGTGCACTTTACAATATTTTCCTGGTTTCTTCGAACTTTTGAAATATAAACTCAATAAATTCAATATCTCTCTAGTCGCAAAACCTTCTATGAAATTAAAAAATATAGTATGCAAGAAAATAGATCTAATAGAGTCAAACTAGTTATCAGGAGTATACGAAATACCCTTCACAAAAGAAGATGGAACAAAGCAGTTTTATATAGGTATGACAAGTAGAAAACTTAAAACCAGAATCAAAGAACATACAGCAGACATCAAGTACAACAGAAGAACCACAGCTTTGGCCAGATTATGCCGCGAAGAACCGTTACAGATCGATTTTAAAAATAGCAAGTTAATTTATACATCAAGATTTTATTTACCCTCCATAATCCGTGAATCAATAGAGATATTTTTACGCAACAAGAATATTTGCAATGATTCAGTGTCCCTTGATTTGCCTAAAATTTGGAAAGAGATGCTATGTAATTTTAATAACAATAGTAAAAATCAATCAAAACTCGCAAATAGCCAAGATAATTTTATTTTTATTTTAAGTTTTGCGAAGTTTTTCATTATGCATGTTGTCTCGTGACATTGTTTTGTTAAATTATATGAAAATTAATCCACGCTCACAAACAGCTAATTTAATTTTAATTTAATTTTATGTTTGCAATGTTTTTCATTATGCATCATGTCTCGTGACATTGTTTACTATGTTTATTGTTTTTAAATTATGTAAAAATGTTTTCTATCATAAATGATTTTGAAAATGTCGCCATTGGGGCGACGAAACGATCGTCAATCTTAATAGATATTTTATCACTTTTTATAGCATTATTTAACTTAACATGTCCTGATTTACACTGACTTCATATTGACGTTGGACACCTGAATACTTGGCCTGAGCGTGAGCGCTAACACAAAAATGGCAGCTGCCGAAGGCGGATTTTTTTAACGTATGTTCGGTCACCTAAATTTAGACACCAGTATTTTATAAAATATTTATATTTCTTTTTTATTCTCAGAAAAATAAAGCGGAAAAAATCTTAAAAATTATTGGTATTAAAATTCAAGATATCGTACCCACGCTGAAAAAAAAAAAAAAAATCCTTCGGCTGCCGCCAATTTTGTGTCAGAGCTCATGCCTGCGTTGGCAAAGATCTAAGCAATCCATTTACCATATTCTGCAAATTTAATAACACATTGCATAATATTATTTTTTACAAGGTTAATTAGGGGAAAATATACCTTCAAATGCAATTTGTTTAACAACCAGTGGCTGAGAGATTCTGCTCTCGAAGCTGGTAGACGGGAGGTGTTGGGTTCGAAAGTAATCGCGCCCGTCGGCCTAACCGTTTCTGAGTTTCCGTGGTTTTCTTCGAAGCCTTGGATTTTCCATGCGTAAATACAGATTAGGTTCCCTTAGAAAGACCCCCACGGAGGGCACTCCCCCTAGGGCCTATATCCCTCGAGTAGATAATCGGCCGTCAAAAATCAACTCAACTCAACTGGCAATTTGTTTAAAAACTGTGTCTCAATTGACAGTTTTTTTGTGGTTTTTAAAATAATTTTCATGCATGATTATTTAAAAATGTATGTCTATCGAGTGCAGCTCGACTACGGAAGATTTACCCGTTAGCATTTAAAACAATATAAATAGAATAGTGTTTGCTTCTAATACCGTACGCCAATATTCCATGACAATGTCAATACTTAATTAGTAAACAAATAAATATAAATAAAACATATATTTAACAAATATATATCTGAACAACGTGTTTAACCACTGAAATAATCAGAATAAAATTTGCAGCTTTAAATAGCAGAAAAACTTTGGCGGTTTCTTCGGCTATTAAACTGTGGCATGCGGCTAATAAAAAAGTATCCCTTTAAATAAATTTCAAAACTTTATTTGAATACATAATTGATATCATTTATACCGAAATGTTTTTGGCTATCTAAAAAATATATATTAAATAAATAAATCTATTTTTGCATTTAATATATTTCAATTAAATAATAATTTTTAGTTTTCAGTTTAAAGAAAAGTTTATTTCTGTATACAGGTCGGAATTTTCTGTAATCAGAGAAGCCCGGGTTGGATTATCTTGTTTATACAAAATAGAAGTACACATATCACAAACAACAATCAACTGTCCCTTTTTTTTAAACTGATCAATATTTACATGAAGTAGTTCACATTTTTTAAACAAAATTGTTTGTAGATTTTTTCGTTGAAAATTTATAGAAACCCACCCAGAAGGTTATTTCTACTGTAAATATTGTGGAAACCTAACACGAAAATTTTCTCGAGAAATTGTGATATTAAAAAAATGAACCATTTGTGAGTCATTAACTTACATTGTTACCGTAATTTCCGGTGTATAATCCGATTATGAAATAATCATTTTTCGACCCAGAATTTTTTTAACCTTCCTACCCTGTAGAAATTTTACTCAACCTTAATAAAAACACTTCACACCGGATTTTTCATTTAAAACTATCTAATATACTTATTTATTATTAATTTCCGGTGACTTTCACTCGCAGCCAGAGAGTTGGTTGGTACCTCTTGGAGAGAACAGACGTGTTTTCTGTTCGCTGGTCGTTTTATTCTCAAGAGATCGTATTCGCAGTTCAATGTTTTTAGAACTTGCGGGATCTTTTGCAAGTATCATCGAATGAGTTGTGGTGCTGATAGTGACACTTAATAGAAACTAGTTCGTACGAATAGGTGACTGTTTCCTGAACTTGATGCATCATAGTAGTAATATATAGAGGGTTCACCGACGACAATAATGGGTACTGAGGACCCATTTAAATTTTCTGACAATGCACTCCGCATCCTGAATGAAGAGGAGAAATCTGATTTAGCTGCTGCGTGGATGGAATTTCCCTGAGTAGCGGACGAAGTACAAAGACTGGTAGTACAGCAATTCTTGCAAGATTGTGATAGCTACATGAGACTTTTAAAAAAAGATGACTACCTGACGAATCCTCAACACTAGACTAGCGTGAGTAATCTTCTCAAAAATCTTATGTTTTTGTTCAATGAGCCATTTGACCCCCTAAAATTAAGTCAACTAAGAGAGTTTAAAACTGTTATCTATGATCATGACTATGATCTAATTGACATATTAACAAAACTCAAGGCAATTGCGGTGAACTCAGATGACGGCTTCACCCCTGCTAATACACTAAAACGTAGGAGAAATGATCTCAAATCTAATATTCCCTTAAAGAACAAATATGCCAATATATCTGAAAAATACCTAGACGATAATAACAGGGATTCTTCTGAGCCCTCTCAAGGAGAGTCAGCCGGTAGCTCCACTACTGAAGTAGTCCCTAAAAAACCAAAAATCCACCCCTTCTATACTGAGTTTCAAGGCAAGTGGACGGAACTTGCAAGTGAGATTAAAAAACTCAACGACAGCAATCCCTTCATTAAATTAGACGGTGAATTATTCAAAATCCACTGTAAAACTGATGCAGATTTCCGAAAAACACAGGACTATCTTGATTCTAAAACAATTCCTTACACAACCCTGAGCCCCGCGGAACAGCGGCCCAGGAAAGTCGTCATTAGGGGAATTCCCCCATATACCGACCCCCAGGTCATAATTGAAGCGCTTAAAGAACATAATTTCGTGGCCAATTGAGCCTCAATGATGAAAAGTAGAAAGACCGGTCGACCAATGCCCCTCTACGTCGTCAATGTTCTCCCACGTGAAAAATTCGAAGAAATCTACCAAATTCACGAAATTTGCTATATTAAAGTAGATATTGAGCGATTTAAAGGCACCAACATCGTAAAGCAATGCTACCGTTGCCAGAAATTTGGACATTCCAGCGAGATTTGCCGCCTGCCGCCAAAATGCGCCAAATGCTCGGAAGAGCATTTAACTCCCCAGTGCGATAAAATTGGAAAGATCATCCCCAAATGTTCAAATTGTTATGGTGAGCACGTGGCTACTTACCGTGGTTGCCCCAAAACCCCCCAGTTTCATAAAAAACAGCAGGACCCCAAAACCGTCCGTAAAGAAAACCCTAAAATCATTCCTAACGCAATGTCGGAACTGTTATCAACATATAATTATGTCCGTAAGCCAGAGGCCAAAAAACCAGAAGATAAACCTACTGAAGCACCGGCTCCGCTCCCTTCTCCCTCCCAAGACCCTAACCACGAAAACACTACACCAAATAAGCCAAATGACACTCAAAAAGCAACACCAGAACAACCCAGTAGTTCTAATTATGCTAATGACTTAAAAGAAATATTCAAGACCTTCAAGGAGATGAAAGAACTCCTAAAATTTAACAAATTCATCAAATGTTTCAAAAATATTGCTAACCAAACTAAAAATATACAAGATCCAATAGAAAAAATACTCATCCTTATGAGTGCTATAGAAACTTTAGCCATGGAATTTAACACATTTAATGATGAGTAATTCCTCTTTACCTTTTCCTCACTTATTTTTCTTTCCTGGAACTGTAACTCCTTGCAGAATAAATTTAACGAACTTAAACTCATTATGCACGAACATCCCCAAATTGATGTTATTTTCTTACAAGAGACTTTCAACCCCACTTTCAACATTAACATCCCTGGGTACAGGCTATTCCATACACCTCGTGCGGATGGTACGCACAGAGGAGGTACCGCTATTTACATCAAGAACCATCTTCCACACTACCAATCGCACAACCACACCTTTAATGATCTTGAGTATACCAGTATCAATCTTAAACTTCCTCATATCAATATTAAATTAGCTTCTATTTATGCTCCACCCACTGGTAACTTACCTGTTAATAGTCTTACACAGCTTTTTTCACAACATCACCACTGCTTTTTCGTAGGCGATTACAATGCCAAAAGCAGACGCTGGAATTGCCATGGCAATTCTCGGCGGGGTACCTCTCTTCACAACTTAGTACAAAACTTAAAATTAAATCTTCATGCACCACCCAGACTAACACACATTTCCAAATTGCCTGGTGCCCGGGACTCTATCATTGATCTTGCTCTTTCCAAAAATCTTCCTTGCCCTATCTACTCTACAGTCATTAATGATCTATCCTCTGATCACCTGCCTGTCTGCTTTAAAATAGATATTATTAATCCTCTTTCTCCCCCCCACCCTTCCGTGGCTATTGACTGGAATAAATTTACTAATTACCTTAACTCTCAGGACATCACCTTCCCTGATATTAATAATACCGATGACATTGATGCGGCTGTTGAACATCTCAACTCTCATATCACTAATGCTCAAAATGTTTCTACATTTAACACCTTCAAAAATAATTTTGCCTTTGTCCCACCCCGTTATATTTACAACCTTATCAAACAGCGTAATCGGCTCCGGCGACAATTTCAAAGTTCAAGAGACCCCTCCATTAAACCTCTTCTCAATAGGTTAAACAATAATATCAAAAACAGTCTTTATAAAGAAAAACAGAAAAGTTGGAACAACTTTCTCAAAACTTTATCATACGAGGACAACTCTCTTTGGATTCTGAAACGCAAACTGAATAAACATTACACTTCCATCCCCCCCCCCTCACATCTAATAATGTTACCGCTTATACTGACCAAGAAAAAGCTAACATGCTTGCTAATTCTTATGCCACCCAATTTTCTCCTAATCCTACCCTTGCAAACCAAGCTCACCTTGATCATGTTAACGAGACAGTTCGGAACTTTTTGGCTACCCCCCCTCAAGATCCCCCCCTACAATTCAACCTATTGTTATCCACAATATTATCAAAAAACTCAAAAAGCGTAAAACCCCAGGATACGATAAAATTACTAACTCTGCTCTTAGAAACCTTCCTCCTAATTGCATAATCTATATCACTGACCTCACTAATGCTATCTTAAAACATAACTACTTCCCTAAACCTTGGAAACTTTCTATAATCTCTCCTATTCCAAAACCTGGAACTAACCTGTCAGACCCCACTAATTACAGACCTATCTCCTTGCTACCTTCTATCAGTAAAGTGGTGGTACGTGTCATTCGTGCCCAGTTGCAGGAGTTCATTCAACAGCACAACATTCTCATGCCCGAGCAGTTCGGCCAAAGCGATATAAGTAAGCGTCCTATCTTAAATGGGAGAAGTAACTGCAAGATTAAAAGCGAGGTCACATCAATCAAGGTCATGCTCCACGTAGCGGATGGAGTGTGAACTACAGGTAGATACCTAACTGTTTTCTTACTCACACCACTAAAATTGTAAAGTTTTTTTTTCACTTTGATTTTTTCACCTTCATTAATAACCTGAAGTTTCTCTAATAAAGCAAAGAAAATTTCGTGATGTCATTATTTTGCAATAAATGTGGCAAACGAAATTCATTTCCATGAGTGATTAAATATTTAGAAAATACGCCTACACTAAAAGCCCGCTTATGTGGATTGTCACTCCGTCCACAAGATGGCGCAACTATGTTAATTTACTCCCGATTCCAGTATTAAGTTTGTACGCTTACTTATATCGCTTTGAGTTCGGCTTTCGCCCAAAACACTCAACACAACACCAGCTTCTTAGGGTTGTTGAGTTTCTCAGCGAGAAACTCAATGCAAAAATTCCCGCAGCTGCCATCTTTCTTGATGCCGCAAAGGCATTTGACAAGGTCTGGCATATGGGCCTCATTTACAAATTAATTCAGCTCGGTTTTCATCCCAGATTTATACATTTAATATATTCGTACCTTTGCGACCGCTCTTTTCAAGTCCGCATAAACAACATTCTTTCTATTATTCTCCTTATCCTAGCGGGCATCCTTCAGGGGAGCGTGTTGGGCCCATTCTTATTTAACATTTTCTTTAACGATATCCCACGCTCCTTGCACACTCACCTCGCTCTTTATGCGGACGACACCTGTATTTATGCTTCGGCACACCACCCGTATACTCTATACAGGTACCTACAGACACATGTTGATGACTTCATGAACTAGTGTATGCTTTGGCGCGTTGTCATAAATGAAACTAAAACTACTGCAGTATATTTCTCTCGCAAAATAATTTTCCCTAAGAGAATCATTATTAACAACACTTTTATCCCTTGGTCAGACCAAGCTAAGTATCTTGTGGTCATTCTGGACCGCCGCTTAACCTGGAAAAAGCACACTTTCTCCATCAGAGGTAAAGTCGCTGAAGCCTTTAACTCTATAAAACCTCTCCTTAACAGTAAAACCTTGTCTGTTCACAATAAACTTATCCTCAATAACTCATGCATCCTTCCCATCATAACCTATGCCAGACCGGTCTGGGGCTTCACTTGTAAGACCACTATGGACAACCTTAGTCGCTTGCACAATTCCAACCTGCGTACTGTCCGTAACGCATCTCGTTACCTTCGCAACTCCACGGTCCGAAGAGACCTAAAAACTACTACCTTACGTAAGCGCATAAACGACTCAGCCAAAAAATTTTATGATAAAATTTTTGACCTCCCTAATGAAATTGTAGCGGAGCTACCGGATTATGACGCTTTTGAACCCCACCATCGGAAACGGCCCAGGTTTTCCATAATTATGGACACTCAGTAACATCAGAGTACTCCACGCTATTTTTGCCTTCTCTTTTTTTTCTTTCCTTTTTATTTCCTTTTCTTAAATTAAAAAAAAAAAAAAAAAAAAAAAAAAAAAAAAAAAAAAACCTCTCTATATACATAGAGACCATAAAAATTGAAAAACTTAAAAAATAAAATGTATGGCCCTGAATTGTCCCTTTTTTGGTTGGATGTTGTGGTCTTGCCACCCTAGCTTTTCTTGCCCTTGCTTGGTGAGTGTTTCACTGAACAGTACTAACTTTAACTTTCTAAATTCCTTATAGTAGTTTTACAACTACAGTTTGACTTTACTTACTTTAAGACTCATGTATTTTTTAAGATTTATTGTTAACTTTCTTTCTTCTTAAGATTTTACTTAAATTTAATTTTATTCCTATTTTTCTTAAATTTCTTATTTTTCTCTAGATAACTTCTTTTTTTCTTATAGTAGCATTGCTACAGTTTAACTTTATCCCAATGGCTCATTAAAACATAAGACATTCTAATTTCCTAGTCTGGGTGTTAAGCTGATAACAGCTAGGAAACCCCTCAATGCTGATTACCTGTTCAGTACCTGTTCCGGTGACTTTTATTTATCTTACTTTAAGAAAAAAATTCTTGTTCGAATTGAATGAAATGAATTACAGGAATTGGTCGATTAGATCCATTCAGGGTAGGAAGGTTAAATAAAAGTTAGTAACTTTTTAAATCGCGGTAGATATTTGGCTTCAATAACTAAAAATGATTTCTGGGTCCAAACAGAATTGTTTAATCCGCGGATTATCCGCCGGAAATTACGGTAATGAAAAAAGTAAACAAAAAATCTGTTGAATGTTTGTAATTCTTTATTTTTATTTATTTATTTATTTTTTTTTTTTTCAAAATGATAGAAAATTTGATTTCTGATATTTATCTGTAGAACCAAATTATATAAAACTGAATTTAAATCATAGTAAGGTTTTGATTAGGGCAGAGTTATCGTTAAGTCCGGTATAAGTCGACCTCCAAATTCGAGATGGAAAACAGGTTGATTATCATTCCTTAATTGGACATTGCTTTAAGCTTTACGTGTCCATAAGGGGACAAAGTCGACCTTGTCCCCTTGCGGATACGTATTTGCATTATCTAATGACGGCTCGAAACGTGTCCTGTGCGTTGTTTTGATTTTATGGTGATTTATACAAAATTTTATTATTTAAACATGTATCCAGAGCTATACTTTATATTTTTGAGCATGCGGGTAAAAACGTGTACAACATTTTAACCAGGGGTCGATGCACAATTTTATTTTTGAGACTCATTTTGTGAAAAATAAAAGTTATTTATATAAAAGTGATTATATTTTTCGGAAAACCGACATAGCGTAACGAAAGATTAAATCGAGTTACTCAAATTCGAACCAAGCATATATTAATAATGATAATTTAAATACCCTTTGCTAAAGTTTTACATTCTGATGAATATGCTTTATTTACAAACTGCACATTAAAAAATCTAAATTAATAAAATTATTAATGAAGAGTACGTTTTTAATGAATGATTTTTTTTTTATTTTTATTAAGAAGAATTTTTGTGGGGTGTATCTGTTTAATTAAAGGAATTTTGACAGGAGGACTATTTTATTAAGAGGAATTTTGTGAAGAGGTCCGTTTCTTTTAAGAGAAATTTTGTGAAACGGCTGTAAATAAGTTCCAATTTTCTTTGGAACTACCCCTGTTTTAAGACAACTACATTATTAGAAGTGTATTTATAACCAAACTCTATTAAATAGGCTCATATAAACTAAAGTAAATATGTACTAAAGCAACAGTTTAATCATATGAGAATGTACAAAAATATGCTGAAAAAGAAGTTTTTTATGTAACAAGAGGAGATTTTTGTATTTAACTATTTTTTATTTTAGCAAACATTTCGAAAACTTCATTTGAAATATCAATTACTGCATGTAATTTATACGACACATATATACCAGACTAATTGTGTACAAAATATCATGCATAGTACACAACAAATGGAGAAAAAAAACTGGTTGTCTGGGAAAATTTTATAGTAGCCGGCAAAAAATATTTATGTTCTAGCCCCATTAACCCATTACCTGCTAAGATGGAATTAAAATCTGAACCTTGATAAAACAATTTACTTTTGAAAAATAACGTTTTGCCTGAAAAAAAAAAAGAATACTCTGAAAAATATAATTTTCGCAATGTTTCTAACTTGAAATTTTGTTTTTTTTTAAAGAATTGCCATATATAATTTTTCGAAATTGACAGGATGGTTCATGTAACAAACTACAACTCTCAGAGAAGGACGAAATCAACTCTCGGACCACGTATTGCAAGCCTAAGTTTTATGTTTACGGCTGCCGTTGGTAAATAGAAACAGCCGTATCACATGAAGTTAGCTAAATTAATCCCAATAAGTAATGGTTAGATGAAAGAACTAAATGTATACAGATTTTTCTTTAAAATATTTCCGGCCTGGATATAAATGTTTTATTATTGCACTTAATAATAGAATGTCTTTAATTTAATTTAATTATTTATTTATTTGTTTTGCACATTGCAATTTCTTCAAATATCTATTATGTACATTTGTATATATAAATGATACGTGAATAACTTCCAATTGCTCATCCCTTGCCATGAACATAATATAAACAATATTGCTCAATCTATCTGTATTATAAAAGAAAAACATGTCCTGAGTAACACTGATGTCCTATTGACGTTGGCAAGGATCTGAGCAATCCCTTTTCTGGAAATTTAATAACACATTGCATAATTTTAATTTTTACATCGTTAAATAGGTGGAAAATGTACTTTCAAATGTAATTTGTTTGAAAACTCCATCTCAATTTACTTTACTTGTGGTTTTCAGAATAATTTTCACGCATTATTATTTAAAAATGTATGTCTGTCGCGCGTAGCTAGACTATGGAAGATTCACCCGCTTGCACTTAAAACAACATAAGTAGATCAGTTTTTGTTTCCAATACCTTAGGCTAATATTCAATGACACAGTTATCACTTAATCAATAAACAAATAATAATAAATAAAACATAAATTTAACAGATATGAATTTGAACTGCGTGTTTAAACGCAGAAATAATCAGATTCAAATTGGCTGCGTTAAATAGCAAAAAAACTTTGGAGATTTCTTCGGCCATAAATTGTAGCATACGGCTAATACGAAAATATCACTTTAAATAAATTTCAAAAATTTATTTCAATACGTGTTTGATACTTTTTATACAAAAATGCTTTTTATTGTTGTTAGTTGGCGATCTAAAAAAGTATATTAAATGTAAACAATCTATTTTTACATTTAATATATTTGAATTAAATAATAGGTTATAGTTTAATTTTTTTTAAGTTTATTTTCTGTATACGGATCAGTATTTTCTGTAATCCTACAAGCCCGGGTTGGATTATCTTGTTTATATAAAATAGAAGTACACATATCACAAAAAACATTTAACTCTGCTTGATTTTTAAGTAATCAATATATACACCATTAAGTCAGTGTTCCAGATTGTAGACTTTTTTGTCCACAGATAGTTGATTGTCACCGCTTTTTTGAAATAGAAAATTTCAGCATATTAAAAAATAGATTAAAAATTATGAAAAATAAGTCGAATTATACTACTTAAAAAAAGTGGTGAGAGTCAAATAATCTGAATTAAAAAAGTCCCGAATCTGGCAACACTGCATATAGTTCACATTTTTCAAACAAATATCTATTTTTAATTTTTTTTTTTTTTTTTTTTTTTTTTTTTGTTGAAATTTTGTAGAAACCTTCCCAGTAGGTTATTTCTACTGCAAATTTTGTAGAAACCTAACACGAAATTTTTCTTCCGAAATTCAAATATTAAAAAAACGAACCATTTTAAAGTCCTCACTTACATTGTTAATGGAAAAACTAAACGAAAAAGCTTTTGATTGTTTCCAATTCTTTATTTTTTTTTCAAAACTAGGGGCGCTCCGCCCCCCCTGCTCGCTACGCTCACCAACTCCCCGCGTAATCGCTTCGTGATTCCATTCGGTATCGCGAAGAAATCCGTATTTTCTGGCCAATCCCAAATTATTGTTTGTGCTTAAAAATAATTTAAATACAGTACAGCGTCGATTATTCGAACAAGTCGGGACCGACCCTACTTTGGATAAGCAAAAGTTCGGATAAATGAATAGACAGTTTAAGGGATGTTCCTGACCATACTAAAATCTTCACACTTTATCCAGGCTTAGGACTGGCAGCACCAGTTAGTGGTAGCGTGTATAAAAACTGCTCTTTTTTTGTTGTTGTTTACTTTACTATCATTTAAAATTTTCTTTTTCTCTTTTTATCATTTTCTGAACTCCAAAGTTTATAATTTAAGAAAGAAGCTTTCGATTGTTGCTTGCTTCGAGGAAGACGTTCTTTCTAATTGCTGCCATATCTCGAATTCTTCTTAAATACATTATTTGAATAGGATCAGTGTTCTTCTGCCGTTCGAGCCATTTCATAGCTGTTTACAAACATTCAAAGGCTTCGTTATGTGATAGACCAGGGTCATTTTCAGAGCATTTGTTTCATTTCTTCAGTTGTTTCATTTCTTTTTCATGTTGAATCTCATCCACAATCTCATCATCATTACAAAAAAATTTTGAGAGAAATAGGCTTGTCGGATAAATTGAAGTTCGGTTAAAAATTTTTTTTAGAGAAATAGGCTGTTCGGATAATTGGAAGTTCGGTTAATTGGAGTTCCGATAATCGGCGCTCTGCTGTAGTTCAATTAATCTCTATTCATAAGCTAATATTAGTTTTTGTTGCATTGAAATTTCTCAATTTGTTGATTTTCTGCAAGCAAATAAACCCTACTGTATTTCAATGGAAGTGCATGTAAATTTGGCGAAGTACCGAAAACAGCGCCAAGTTGGCGTCACTTTTGGCGACTAGTTTTGTTCGCCAAATTTGGTGATACATCGCCATGTTAGCGACAAACTTGGCGAAAAAGCCGTGTCCTCTGTGACCTTTGGGCCCGTGGCCTTTGTAACACCACTTATAGCGTCAGAAAACTCTGACCAATCAGATTCGTTTCGCGGTATCTGCGCAGATTGTGACTGGTCCATTTCCAAAGCGTTACTTTTTTTATGTATAGAAAGATAGTAGAAAATCTGGCTCCTGAAATTTATCTGTAGAACCAAATTATATAGAAGAATTTAAAGCAAAGTAAAGTAGTGATTAGGGCAGAGCTATCGTATGTACTTCCGTATAAGTCAACCTCGAAATTCGAGACGAAAAACAGGTTGATTATCATTTTTTAATCCTTTTGCCAACTGTGGCACGCCGTATACCACTAATTTTTTTAAAAACAAGCCGACATCCTGAATTTCAGAGATTCTATGATTAGATAAGGCATCAAGTTACTATAAAATTTTAGTGGTGTGGCGCGTGACACAGTTGGCCCCCCTTGATGTTTATCTTCATGTGGGAAAATCCTTTACTACAACAAATTCTGTGAATTGCAGAAATAAATATGAAAATAATATTCAAATTATTAAATGTTGTAATGTTTTAATATTTTTAATAATTCACTATGTAAAAAAATAAGATTTTAATTTAATTTAAAAGAAAATTTTTAAAAAATCATTAAAATAATATTTTGACATTCAATGTTTTTAAACATCTAGCTGGCAAATCCAGTTATTCACACCAGAAAGTAGTTATATTTGTTTTCTACAATGAGAAAGATAAAATGTTTAGCATGATAAAAGACGGGAGCGAGATTTCTCCCCTTATTTGCACACTAATATATTCTTAGAGAAAATGTTATTTTATTTAATCGTAAAATACTGTGATTTAACAGAACAACAATATCTCTAATATTATACAAAAAACGGAGAAATCTTATCCCTGTAAAGACTTTGATAATCTTTCAAATCAATTCAACAGCAACGAACATTAATTTCTCATTCTACTTTGTTCATTCTCATACATTCTCATTGTATTTTGTCCTGTCTTTGATTTGTTGGAATAAAAACTTTCAACTTGTATTTATAACTCTTTTTTCCGTTTTTTATACATTTTTTAATACCATTCTTATCAATATTTAACTGTTTGGTAACTTTATCACATTTAGCAGATTATACTTTTGCTGCCCTCATTTTCTCTTTAAATACCATTTGTATTATGTTTTTAATTGTCTAGTTACTTTGAATTCTTCTCATTTATACTTTTTATTATCTCTTTTTGTTGTTATCTCATGCTTAAATGTAAAATGTTCTACTAGTAAGTATTTTAATTTTTTTTTCTCTTGCTATCCTGTTTCTAACCATTTCTATAATCTCTTAAACTAAAATGTATTGTCGCTGTAAAGAGTCTTTTTTTATGCTGTGGCATCCCTTCGGTAGCTTTTTTCGCCCGTTTATGGACTGTTTCAGATCTGACTGGAACAAATGAACATTTTTTTTTTTATTGTTAAACCAGGGGTGGCCAACTGTGGCATGCCCGACACCAGTAAACTTTTAAAGTAATCATTGCCTTATCTAATCATTGAATCTCTGCGATTCAAGAAATTGGCTATTTCTTTAAAAAACTGGTGGTATCCGGCGTGCCACATTTGGCCGCCCCTATGTTAAACTAACATGCCAAAAGTTTGCTAATACTTTTCTCTTTCATTTTATTTACTAGGTTGAGCAAAAAGTTCTGGGATATTTGTGAAAGTTGTGTTGTTACGCGCAAATTAAAAACAAAAGCAACAAGGACTATTCTTCAATGTAGAGACCATCATAATCGATGACTTTCTGCCATATTCTGTATTTACTGGAAGTACGAAGTGTGTTGCCGTACCAGTACCTTCACCTTCAATAATGTCATAGACGGCTTTCAGAATTGTTAGACATTTTCTCCAATAATGCCGCATCAACACACGCAAATCATACTGTTGCATAATGCAGTCTGCAAAGAATCCACTGACACCGCAAAATTTTATTAGTATTCTTCATCTAACTTCAGGGCAAAATTTTTGCGATTTTTGAAGGCGAAGAATAATATAAGAATTTAGTGGTGACAATAGCTGCACTGCTGCTGCTGCTGCTGCTGTCATAACTGCATTTTGGAGCCGAAATACCTGAACTGTTATAGATATACCACTAGTACTCCTATATACGATACAAATTCTGGTAAATATTAGATAAAAAATTTCCCAGAATTTTTTGCTCAACCTAATATTTTTAAAACTTTCTATTTTTGTGGCCATGCTCCGCGTCTTAACATCCTTCTGTGGCTCCCATTGCATTGTTAATCACTTTTACCTATATACCGGATGTAAATTTGCTTCGCAACTAAGTATTTCACAACACATCTATATTGTTCCATTATTCCACAGTGAATTAAAAATATATACTATTCGAAATTTGTTGCTATGAATTTGATATTTTTGATTCGCTAGTTTCAGGGCTGGGTTTACAATCTACCGCTAGCAAAGTGTTGATATGAAAATTAATAGTGAATTAATCTACCTTTAACCCCTTAATTCTCGCTCCCGTCATAGTCACGGGCTGTGTCTTTTACTCAAATTGTTTGATTCCCACCAGTTTTATAAAATAGTGAAATTGGCTATATTTTAGTGTCGTTTTTACTGTCATTAAATAAGGTTCATATTTCTTTTTTATAAAAGTGGTGCCAATAAGCAATTTGAATTATTCAACCGTAATTTAATTCGAGCGTTAAGGGTTAAGTATAGAATGCAATATCTGCGTTTTTATTTTCATAAATTTAAAATTGAATTACGTTAATAATATGTGTAGGTATGCCACTTTTCCGTTTTATTTAATATCAATATTTCTGAAAAAAAAGTCCTGCTATGTGTTTACAATGAAAATTAAGTCCTGGATAGGCTTCAACAAAATTTGGAAGAAAAATTTTAATCAGTAGATTTACCTTTGGAAAAAAATGTCATTAAAAATGGATCGAGTGGTTGGCCTGTATGTCATACAATTCATTATTCGAATATTATCTTACAAGCATTTAACATTCCGATATAGCTGACATTTTTCACATAAATTAGTTTTATTCATAAATTGTGTAAAACCCAAACATTTAAATCCATGCTGGCTGCCTGACTTATTACTGCTTCGTTTATAAAATTTAAGCAATTCTAAATTCTTCTTAGAAAGTTTGAGTAGTTAATTTTGCTATTATTCTGATAGATATTTCGAAAATAAAATACAAGAAAATCAGTATTAAAACATTTCTCATGTGAACTCGAAATTTCTGAATTAAAAAACCACCAGATATGGCAACACTGTTTTGGTCTGTACAGTGTTAAATTAATTATTTTATGTAAGCAACACAACGAAATTATCTTTTTAACACTTTCAAACACAGTTGAAACATGTTTATGAATACGAGTTGCCTGAACGTCTGTCTGAACGTGCTCTAACTCGCGTAAATATAGTCCAATTGTTCTGAAATTGATATATGTTATCGGGGTTTCTATGGCATGTTCGGTATTGAAAATGAAGTGTGTAGCATTTTCGCTTCATTGGCAATGCCACTCAAAAGAATTCCGTTACATTACGGTCTATGGGAAAAACCATTTGCGTATATTTTAATGATATTTAGTGCATTAAAAATATTGAAATTGACATACATCACTGAAGTGTACTACAAGGTTCTTATTATAGAACAGGGTGTGCATAGAACTTTTCGTTCATTTATGGGGACACACAAAAGAATTTGGCTATAGAAGAAAATGAGCAATAATTGATTTATTGAAGCCTACGAACAATAATTGCTGGAAGTGCGTTTTCAGTTGTGCTATGCGATTTTAGATTTAACTGTTTTTTAAATATTCCATGGTGTGTATAAATTCTATATATCATACACAGGATCACACAAAAGTTCTCAACAACATCCGTTTATTGGCTGAAATTCCTCAGTGGAAATTTTGAACTGCTATGCGTTTAACTGAATTGACCCCTTGAGAGACAAGCAATTGCGTTTGGGCAATTCTGAATTCCCGCCGGAAATTTAGAAAAAAATTATTTCAAATTAAGGAGAAGCAATTTTACGACGTTTTCCCACCAAAGTTAGAAAAGTAAAATTTCATAAATGTTTTCTGTTGCAAATCTTCATTAACCGTAGGTGGGATAAAATATATCCCACCGCCCCTCAAGGGGTTAACTATTATCATACTATACAGGGTGTCCGTGCTAAGATGTTACAAACTTCGAGTGGAGTTAGGGTACACCTAGATGACTCGGAATCACATGGGAAGGCCGGGTCCAAAACGCCTTCCTGATGTGGTAGAGGATTTTGAAGAAGTGTTGCCAATGGGCTACATTTTCTTTTAAATTCTGATTTCTTTGAAATGGTAAAATTCCTTTTGTTTTCAACTGAGTTAATAAGTCACTAAACAAGGAGAATTTTATCAATTCAAAATAGTGGTGCCAATCAAGAAAACTCAATTAAAAAATGGTTGCCAACTGGCAGCTCATCCAGGGCCAAAGACCAGATTTGTGTGATCCAACCTTTTCAATGCCCAATGTTTTCAGTGGGCTACTTTTTTAAAATTCAGATTTCTTGATTGGCACCAGTTTTTTGAAATATTAAAATTCGCCTTATTCAATGACATATTAATTATGATGGAATCAAGGGGAATTTCACCATTTCAGAACAGTGGTGCCAATCTAGACATCTGAATTTTAAAAAAGTAATCCACTGGCAAGATTATCAATGCCCTTACTGGGTCAGGAATGCGTTTCCGACGCGGCATTCCTATGTGATTCAGAATCGTCTAGGTGTGTCCTACCACCCCTCGAAGTTTGTAATATCTTGGCAAGGATACCCTGTATAGTATGCAGGCATATCTGTACGTCATATACAGGGCTGCACAAAAATTGTATTTTTTAACGACTATTCATGGTAATAGTAGAAAAAGCGTTTTCAAATGTTTTTCAAAATGTTCACTTAGACATCACCTTTGAACTAAAAAACTGTGGAGTTTGTTATTGTATTCTGAATGTGTTGAAAAGTGTTTCATAATCTATGCTTTACGTATGATTTTACATAATTGTATAAAAAAAATCGGATGTTTTCGAAAATCGATGGTGCTGTATGGAGATAGATAAATCTTGTGTAAACATAAAATCGCTTAATTTAAAAGGTTTATGCATATACCCATTATCCCCTTAATTCTCGCTCCCGACCGAGATATTCTCGGGCTGTGACTTTTACTCAAATTGTTTGATTCCCACCAGTTTTATAAAACAGTGAAATTGGCTATATTTTAGTATCGTTTTACCTCTCATTAAATAAGGTGAATATTTCTTTTTCATAAAAGTGGTGCCAATAAGCAATTTGAATTAAATAACCGTAATTTAATTCGAGCGTTAAGGGGTTAAGTAAAACTAATTTTTTTTTTTTTGTACTAGCATGAGAAACGCCCTCATGGAATTGCCAAGCATAATTTATGCATCTAAGAACAAAGATATCATTATTCAGTATATCTTAGCAAATCCTTGTAGGTCTAATTATTGTAAAAATTCAGAATTTAAAAACTCAAAACTATCTAAACAACCACCATGATGAAGCTTTAAATGGAAGAAGACAAACTGTTAAATACAAATATGATAAATGAATTACATTTCCTAACCTCCTCTCAGAATATGTGCCTCGTTATTACAGGCGACGAAAAATAGAGTTTCGCTATAACCCATATCTTAAAAAGTGTTGACAATTGATGTCCATTAAATTAAGTGATTTTATGTTCATATTTCAACTACAACCGATTAACTTTTTTTACGTTTCTAGAGTAATTCATGTCAAAGATAAGTCTACAATATAACTATAGTCTACAATATAAACTAGAAGGACGTGAATAGCAATATTTAATTTCATTAATTTGAAGAAAAACGATAGTTTGTATTGTAAGAATGTGGAAAATATATGGAACATTAATATTTTTTATTTGTTAGACATTTTTAAGAGCTATAAAGGAGAAAAAAACAGAAAAAGCTCTCAATAAATTTATCTTAATTTAGAGTCTATCGAAATCCCTAATCTTTTAATGAACGTTTAACCCTTTCAGGGACAAGGTACATGTATTTATAAAATGTTGAAATAATTTATTGACACCACTATTTACGAGAGAATTTATTTGTGAACAAGTTAATGTACATTTTCGCATATTAAAGAAAGGTGAAATTTTCATTATAAAATTCCACAGACAATGTGGCAATTAGGGATTAAAAATTGTGTGATCCCGTAACGGCATCACCGCCCTTCAAGGGGCTAAATTTCTGTCAAACAGCATTATGCCTTATTCAATTAGAGCATTCTTGAAATTGTGTACTTGAATGAAACATTTTTAAAAAAAGTGGTGTCAACCGAATAAAATTTGTGTAAAAGACTCCCTAATGGAAAGGGTTACAAAGTTGGCAAATTTTCGCATACAAGGATTATCTTGGAGAAAATGTTTTCTTTTAAATACCCAGCATGTTCAAATTAAATAATACAACATTTTCTGTATTAAAATACCGGTATCCAAAAGGCCGGAGACTTGGCAGCAAACAAGATAACTGAAGGTTGTTTTCAAATCCAAACTGATTACATTCTAACATATTTCAAAATTCATATGTGTTCTCAAATGCATGTATCTTAACGTATAACTTTTACTTAAATATTATCTAATCATATTGTGTTTTTTATTTTCCTATAAAGGAAGTTAATTTTACTGTAACACTTGGAATTTTCGTACGAGACAGCCCGATACAGATCGCAAATATCAATAAATCACTCATAACGAATATGTAAATAGTTATTTAAAAAAAAAAAACAACCATTTCACTTCAAATGATATCAATGGTCATGCATGAAAATATCATGTTTTTACTTTAAAAAAAGAGTTCGTAAATTTATTAGAAAGTTTCGCGTTGTTTAGCATTAATATATATATATCCTTTTATCAGAACTGTCTTAAACAGTTTTTTTTTTTATTAAGGAATGATAAAACTATATTTTTAGTTGATTATTAAAATCAAAATTAACCGTTCCTGATGCATAGCTGCTGCCAACTCTTACACTTTTTTCAACCACAAAAACTTAATAAAAAATTTAGATTATTAAATCGCCGTAAACAGTCAATTAAATAAGGCGAGATGTTCTATTAAACTTTTGTGCTACAAAAAAGCATAAGAGTTGGCAGTTACGTCATATTTAAGCAAAAGATAATTTCAAAAATTAAAATCGATTTTAATTTAAGACGTACATTGAACAAAAACCTATTCGATTACTTAATAGTTGAATCTCAGATATGCGCATTTAACGCCAAAATTCCCAAGAAAATAAGAACTTTAGAAAAATCACTGTAAGAGTAGCTTTACTATAGCATTAGAGCTTTCACAAAAAACTCGTTTAGATGATTTAATATTCATGATGTACGGGACGAATCCTCCTATATAAACGAATCATGTGCGCCAATCGGTAATTTCTGGTAAATTTACCATACGTTTTCTGGGAAGTTTTTCGATTAAATAAAGTCATGAAAATTATACGTAAAAACCTGTAGGTATGAGCATTCATTAATTGGTTAAAAAATATATCAATAACATGAAACTGGATTGGGTATGTCGGTTTGTAGATACTTTATCAGCCAATCGGGGAGAGGGTAGAAGGACGATCGCCCCATCCCAGATAGCACTAACTTTAGCAGCAAGTTTAATTTTCTCTGATATTATCTTGCCGTGACAAATTTGAATTGAGAAATTCGCAGCAAATTTCCCGCAAGGTATACCATCACCCACTTGCATGAGTAGTTTGTTGTGAAACTGTTGGTAAGACTGTCTTTAATTCCCGAAAGTGACGAAAGCAAAATCCCAGATAGCATGAACAGTAGCAGCAAGTTTGAATTTTTCTGATATTATCTTGCCTTATCAAATTAAATTGAGAAATTCGCGGCAAATTTCCCGCAAGATATACCATTCCTCACTTGCATGAGAAGTTTGTTGTGAAGCTGAAGGCAAGACAGTCTTTATTTCAGGAAAGTGACGAAAGCAAGAAATCCCACTGTTGAGAGAATAGACAATCAGCACATACGCAGAAATTGCAGAAATTTTATACGATTGGCACCACTTTTTCTAAACGCTATACTTATCAAATACCAAAAAAAGGCTCGTATTTAAGAGTACAATTATTACCGTAATTTGTTTATGGTGATGAAAACGATACATGCACCTTCTGCCGGTTTTCCTGCATGAATAGACTTGATCAGGTGTATGGACCACTCCGAAGGGGCTAAACTTATAGCGTAACAGTTTTCAACAGCTAAAGAGGCGTTGAAAGATTACTACTTTGCAGTAAGTTTGCACTATTTTACATGAACTGTTTGCAATAAATTTGATACAGCATTAATTTAACTTGCACGACAAGTTAGCTGCAAATTCAAAGTGTGGTAACTTCGGCGTTTGCGTTATCTTGCTGCAGTCTTGTTATGAACTTTCAGTCTTGTCATGCTGAGCTTGCTGCAACTTTGCAGGTTTTCCAAAGCAACACTGCTGCAAATTTTCTGCATGTTAAAAATGCTATCTGGGATATCCCTCTGTTGAGAGAATAGACAATCAGCAAGTAAACAGAAATTGCAGAAATTTTATTCGATCAACACCGCTTTTTTTAAAAGTGATACTTTTCAAATACCAAAAAAAAAAAAGGCTCGGATCGAAAAAGTTCAAATATTACGCTAACTTGTGTATGGTGGTAAAAATAATGCATGCACCTTGACGGTGCGTATACATCAATACACTTGAGCAGGTCTATGGACCCCTTCGAAGAGGTTAATCTTATAGTGTAGTAGTTGTAAACTGTTAGTGTGGCATGGAAAAATTGCTACTGTGCAGTATTTTTGATTTCCTGTTTGCCGTTAATTTGCAATAAATTTGATACAGCATGAATTAAAACTTGCACGACAAGTTAGCTGCAAGTTCAAAGTATGGTGACTACGGCGTTTGCATTATCTTGTTGCAGTCTTGTTATAAACTTTCAGTCTTGTCATGCTGAGCTTGCTGCAACTTTGCAGGTTTACAAAGCAAGACTTCTGCAAATTTTCTGCAAACTAAAAATGCTATGTGGGATCACCTCTTAGGTTCGCCATTGCCCTTTGCATTTAAGTGGTGGATACTCATTGCCCCCAACTATTCTCAAAAATTGAATTTAAAGAAATGCATATTGTAATTTCAATTAATTATTTTTCAAAAATGGCTCTTAAAACGTATCATAAATGTGCTAAAAGTAAAATGAATTGTTCTGTAAAAATGACTTTGTTTGAATTGTAAAGGACTCAACTCGCTCCTACTTCTGTTAATTTTTAAGAAGACTGACACGATATTTTAGATTAACAAAATTCTATTTATTATTTAAGTTGCACAATTCGCAGTCGCCTCGTTTAATCTTAGAAACAGTAACATTTTTTCGCTATTAAATAAGGTGAAAAATTCTGTTAAAAACTGTGTTGAAAATGTCCACTTTCTCTGTAATACATTTTTTAAATTTAAAAAAGTAAAACTTGTTTTTTTTTATATAAATTTGTTAGAGATACTTCATTTTTCCTCCGCCAAATCTGAAATTAGAAATGAAATCTTAAACAAAAAAAAATACTTTTGTCAAATGACGTTTTGCATTAAAAAAAATAAACTGAAAACCGTAATGTTTACATTTTTTTATCTACATTGTAAATATTTTTTCTTACATTAAAATGTAGTGCTTTACAAATTTAATGGTACATATTAATTTTGTAATGAACAATAACATTGGATTCCTTTTCATCTCTAGAAATCAAAAGATTTCGTGCAATTAAACACATGGAGATGACACTAAGCTAGTATATACATATTTTCTCCGAGATAATCAGAAAGTAAACCATCTGTGACTTTTAATACGGAAGTATCACGATAAAACCAAAAGAATCATGTTTATAAATATGAATGTGCATTCATAAAAACTCTGTATATTTATGTATAAATGAATACGTTATTCTGTAGAAGTTTCCATGATATCTCTGAGCAGAAGGAGCCATTGTCTTTTAAAACATTCTTACACTAAAAACAGTATAAAAATTAAAAAGCGGAGATCGTGTATGCGGTAAGTGGAGCAAAATTTCGGACTATGAAGGAACCTAATTTTAGAGCATTTCTTACATATCTATTATTTAATTATTACAGCTGTAAAAGCAAACAGCAGTACGACAAGATTGTTTGAGGTAGAGAAAGCAGGCAGTACTAAATCTTTTATAGAACTAAACCTATAAATATTTTCTGTTAAATAATTCGGGTGTGAGTAATAGATATTCTATTATTGTCGCTAATATTTGATTGCCTTTTATTTCATTTTTACTTTCTTCTATCTTCAGAAGAAGAAAGTATTATTTATTGGATTCCTGAAAAATTTCTACTTCCGGTTTTCGATGGATTTATACGTTTTAGGCGGTCCTGAACATGATTTGGCGGTTTTTAGAAAATATCTGTCTGTGAGTCTGTCTGTCTGTATGTAACAAACATTTTTTGAGCGCTTTATCTGAAGAACTAATTCACGGAATTTCACAATACTTTAGATTCAGTTAGACCTCGACATAAACTGGTGCTGATTAGTTTTTGGTGTATATCGCCCAACAAATTTCACTGCTATGCTGCATTTTTCTCGATAACTCTATCTCAAGAACTAACTCACAGATTTTTATCAAACTTCAGACTCATTTACAAGTTTACTTATGTAGATGCTTATTAGGTTTTGGTGTATATTGCACAAAAGGTGGCTCTGCTATGCTGCAATTTTCACGATATCAGATATAATTCTATCTGAAGGACTAATTTGCGGAATTTAATAAAATTTTGGATTCAGTTAGACCTTGATATAAACTGGCGCTGATTAGTTTTTATTGTATATAGGTCAACAGGTAAGACTTTTTGCACTGACTTTTTGCCTGAGACAGGGCTCCCAAATGGTCTGCCAACTGAATACCAATATTTTTTTTTAGAAAAATTTTCTTTTTAGATTTTTCTTACAAACCGCCTCGAAACTACCTTTGAAAGTTAATTCTCGCGCAAACCTATCATACAATTTTTAGTTAAAATTTATTGGTTTTCAGTTGGCGGACCATTTACGAGCCCTGCTGAGAGGGGCACAACAATTAAAATCCAGGAATGCCAGAATATACCATTATTTTTTATAGTATTATGTCGTAGAGAAATATTCGCGTTATATAGTTACACATATTTTATGACCAAATCAATCGACTAATAAAATATTAAAACAGCTGTACTTAAAATAAAATTTTGTTATTTGTTTCATGCGCTTCTCAAAACTGTTTGAGATTGGCTTTATATATAAAACAGTATATATGGTATCCTCTCTTATACTTATCAAGCACAACGTAGTTAAGTTATTAACATGCTAAAATATTAAATATTAACATGATTTACGAACAAATTGATTTGAAATTAAATAAATGTTTTTTCTGCACCTACATTACAGGGAAAAAAAAAAAATATTGAAACTTTCGTACACTATTAGGTAGTTCAGGGGTAAAAATAAGTGCTATAAATGATATAGATATTTTCTTCATAGGATTACTATTGAGAGCACTCGTTAACCCCTTCGGGACGGGAGCCTTTTACGAAATTTTTAATCTTTAGTCACCGTTTTTTAAAAACAGAAATTTGTGTTTTCTTGAATCGAGAAAATGCACTGATTAAATAAGGTAAATTTTACAGTAAAATTTTACTGGTGAGGAAAAACAAGGATTCTGAGCGCTTCATGCGGCACGTATACGTGCCGCTCGTCCCCAAGGGGTTAAGCTTACGTTTGTATCATAATTTGAAAGAAATCATAATTTTTAGTCAAAAGCCTGTTTGTGTTTCAATTGAACAATTTGGTGATTAAAATGTCTAGGGTGATCTCTCTTTCTCTCACCTTTTTTTGACGAGTTTTAACTAAAGACACTGACCCCTGAATATTAGGCGAAGACCGATTTTTTATGTACGTACAGTCCCTTAAATTTAGACACCAAAATTTTATAAAAGATTTCTTTGTCTTGTTTAATCTCTGAAAGCGGAAAAACTTTTAAAAATTATTGTTACCAAAATCCAAGGGACCGTACTCATGCTGAAAAATATCCCTCTTCGGCATCCGCCATTTTTGTGTCACCGCTGAGTCCTAGTATTCAGGAGGCTTTGGTAAAGAAAGCAATTATTTATTTTATATTTAATTCGATCATAAATTATGTTTGAAGTAAATAGTATCAATATTTTTCTGTCACAATTACTTTTAACAATGAAATGTTTAATATGTTTAAGAAAATATTTGAATGATATTTGCAATTAAAAGTATATTTCTAAAATTACAAAAGTTTTGGAAGTCTTGTTGTTACGATTAGCTATTGAATAACTATAACAATTATCATCAACTATTCTTTCATTCTTCCTGTGTTGGACTCCCACTCGGAACGTTTTTTAATACAACTTTTTCTAAAGATTAATCTTCTTTTTTACACTTTCCAATATAGTTGATAAGTGTTCATGAATTCGGTTTGTCTGTCTGTCTGTCTGCCTTTCCCTCTCTCCGTGCCCTAACTCGCGTAATCATAGTCAGATTGTCATGAAATTGGTGTATGTTATTGGGGGTTCACTGTAGCAAGTTCTCTATTGAAAAAGCACTGTGTAGCGTGTAAAGGTTCAGTAAAAAGGACACTCAAAATAATTCAGTTACATTACGACTTTTGGAGAAATAAGGTTTGCAGTGTGTTCTAATAATAATACAATATTTTAAATGTAGCACTTATTGCAGAATCTGTTATGCATATAATGTATCGTTCTTTTACAGGGACTCACAAATCTAGAGTACTGTCTATGAATAATAATTGCTGGAAGTGCGTTTGCAGTTGTGGTCTTCATTTTAAAATGTAACTATTTTCTGCATATTACTTGGTGTGTATAAACTCTACAGATAATCTAACGGACTAGACAACAGATCTGAATTACATTTCCATTTATTGACGGAAATTGCTGAATAGCAGGACTCGAAAAATCACATGCCCGACATCAGTATTGCTACTTTTGTTTTCACCACTATTTTGGAATGACAAAATTTGCTATATTTAATGAGAGACTAATTAAGGTGAATTTCACCATTCCAAAAAATTGGCGAACTTTATTCTTTCCCTTTATATTTTCACATTGCACAATTAAGATAGATACTGACTTAGAACGAAAATACAGTTCAAGCCAATTGAATCTACTCGATTTTCACCTTGTACGAATTACTCATACATGACATTTCTTACGGCTACAATCATTTGACTTATTAAGACTAGTCTGCGCTATTCTATTCATATTACTAATAATTTATTATATGTTTCATCTTACACTTCGAAAATTTCTGAATTATCATCCATCAAGTTGTTTAAAATATTAATATATTTCTGTTTTTGTACAGATGTAGCAGCAAGATGAATCAAAACCGCAGAAAATGTCTTTATCATAAATGAATGATCTTAATGATTCACCCTTAGAACAAGTAGAGTTACAGAATAATAAATATGTGAGTACTTATATGGGAAATACTATAATTTATATATGAAACGTAATTAGAGTAAATCTAAAATCAAATATTTTATCGTCTGTATTTTAAGAGTTGTTTTTAATCGTTGAAGAAAATTCTAATTGTTTACATTTTTTTCTCTTACAGACGTGTTATATTCGCTACAAACCCTTTTTAAGTAAATGGAATTTAAAAGAACATACACAGATCCATACAGATGAAAAACCCTATACTTGCGAAGATTGCCAAAAACCGTTTTTAAGAAAACATCGATCAAAAATGCATACTACGCCATATAGTGTATCACCAGTTGTATGCAAACTTTGTGACAAAATTTAAAAAAAAATAGACATTTGAAGAATTTAACAACCAAGGAAGAGATTTAGACTATGTATAAAACCTAATTGCATAAGTGTTACCACAAAAATTAAATTATTACCCAAAATTAAATTTCGGAAAGCATACACGCTGTGGTAAAGAAATTTCTGGTACCCGTGATTCTTCTACCGATAATTGTCTTTTATATTTCCCATTTAACACATTTCATTTGCATGACTAGCGCATATATGCTTTCATTTCAAGATTTGTTTTTCAGAAATTAAAAATTTATTCCAGAAATACCGATCGAAAAATTTTCAATGTAACGTAATACTGAAAATCTCTCAAAATAAAGCAAAATTCATTTTTAATTGTTTCCGGTTCCGGTATATCTGAATATAAAAGAAATTCTTGAAATACAGGTATACACGCGCTATTGTTGCAAATGGGCTGAACATTCCGATTTGTTGCTGCTAAAGAACTTTAGAAGTGTTCGTTTAACCCCTTGAGGAGCAAGCAGAAATGTCTCTACCTACTGAATTATAACAAGAATAATCGAAAAATTTTATTTTTAAATAAGGAAAAGTAATTTTTCAACGTTTGTCCCTCAAAGTTAAAAATATAAAATTTAGTTAAAATTTTCTGGTAAGAATTTTGTTTAAATTAGGTGGGATATATTTTATCCCACCGCCCCTCAAAGGGTTCAGCAAGAAATTAAATTTGTATCGAATAAATATATATTTAAAATTAACGTAAGAAAAGCTTAAATTTTATTATATCGCAAATCCGAATTATTTTGTTATTTTTTTCTTCCTGCTTTTCTTTTTCATCATTCTTTTACCCTTTCAGAGGCATCTGCAAACAAGTTTATTTAAGAATAAGTAAAAGGTTTTATTCGCATACCTAATAAAATAAAAATTTTCATTTCAATATTTTGGTGCCAATGTGGCATATAGGAATTAAAATTAAGTGATCCAAATATGAACCATCTTTCTTGAATGGGTTAAAGTAAAAAAATACTTTCATATTTTACCAAATATGAGAAATTTAAAATTGCAAAACATATTTTAGTTTTTAAATAGGTTAAAATGAATATATTTTTTATATTTCTTCCTGATTTTCATAATCGACTAAACTTAGAACTGTATAAAATATGATAAAATATAAAAGTATCTGATAAAATATGAAAGATTATGATAAAATGTAAAAGTATTGTTATTGTTAACTATTTTCTTCATTCTGAAATTTAACAAAATGCGAAAATATACAAATTTCGAAATATGTTCGATTCTGAAAAATAGAATATAAAATAAAGTATTTGGTATCCATTTAATATTTGAAAACATACAATCCAAATCACTCGTTATTATAATGGGAATTAAAAGAAAACTCAGAGATTACAATATTGCTATAAACTCTCATAACTATTTCAGATTTAATGGGTTTAGTGAAAAGTGCAGAAAAAGAAGTTCCATAATCTTATTTTTTTTTCATGTTTTTCGAAAATTTTATTTTCGAAAATTTTTATTTTCGATTGTCATCATTAATTTGCCAACATTAATTTTGAATTCGGTTTGTTATTACCTAATATTCCATAAAAAAACGTTACATAGAAAGATTTTAAAGGCTTTTTTAGAACGTTTGTTGTTCCTGCCAATATCAGGTGATAGTGGCACCGGCATAAAACATTGACTGTGGTAGGATAAGAGACTGCCACCATTACTGCCTCTCTACTAAAAATTTCGTCATAAAAATCCCATATTTTTAGAGAGTAGAAAATATGAGAAAATACCAAATATCATCTCGCTATATGTTTTCATAAGTATTTCATACTAAATTGTTAGAATGGGACATTACAAGATATTATCTTCTTATTTCATTCCATTTACCAATAAAGAAGACATTAGTAGATAAAAACAAGCGCAAAACTGCAATTTTCCTGCGCCATTTATTGTAAGAAAAGCCTTATGTTTTGTAATTAAGTAATAATATACGATAAGCAATATCGTAAACATCAAGAGACAGGAAACAATAAAAAAAATGCTAACAATAAAAAAATACCTAAGATAATCTTAATATTGAAGTTTATTTCCTTATTTGATTGATTATTTCATAGATGAGGGCTCTCACTGACACGTTATTGTTATTGTTCGACCTATTTAATGTTTTAAATACATCTTTGATTACTACACAGAAGTGATGAACCATAAATTAGCAATTCTTATTTATGCATTCGGTGTCAAAAAATATATAATTTGACAGAAGAGTACCAGAATTAGACAACAGTAATTCCGAAGAAAAAAAAATTCTGTTAGGTTTTTACACCATTTGTAACACAAACAATCTTCACGGCAGGTTTCTGAAAAAAAAAAAATACAAAATAAATAAAAAATAATAATATTGTTTTGTTTCATAATTGCGGTGTTCATAAAATTCCAGATTGGAATACTGCATGTCTGACATATTTTCTGCTTCTGTTACAAAATTTAATATTTTTTATGTTGTAAAGTGGATATTCGCTAAGTTCGAATTTCTTGTGGAAATACACAATCTATTCTAAAACATCGTCTGAGCAAAGTTTTTCTTTCAAGTTATATAATTTTGGACATTTTGACATCGTTGTTATATTTTCTGTGAAGTAATCGTCGATTTATTTAATCTCTTATTCCTAACCTTAAATATGTCGAAGATTAATTAAAAGTATAAATGTGACGTAAAAAAATGTACCAGGACGTAACATAATTTTTTAGAAAAATAATTTAGACATACGCACATATAGATGTGGTTTATTAAAATAATTTATCCCTTCATGTCCAAAACTTTTAGTGCTCTACTACAATCATGAAACAAATATAACTCCCATTCCATCCTCTATATATTTTGAAAATTGTATTTTTAAAATGATACTGGTACTAACTGATCAATGTCTACTATTAAATTTTATGCACTAGAGTTTGTGTTCTGTCTACGTAATAAAATGTATACCTATTTAATTTCTGTCAAACGTAAACACTCACTTTTGACACCTTATTTCAGATACTTGAATTAAAGCATCCAGGAAAATGTACAGTTAATGTACTTTTTTTTTTAGCCTTTAAAGGGCAAAGTATGTTTCTGGAATGTTGAAATCCTTTAGTAATACCAGGATTTACGAACAATGTATTTGAAAACAAGTAAGAGATTTTCTCCGCGAACTTTCTACACGGGAAATATTATTTCAAAATTCTGGTACGTTTATGGCACTTCGGATTAAAATAAAGAGAGATATGTAATATCTCAACACCCTTCAAGTAGTTAAATCTTCGTAGATAAAGACAAAATGAAGGTGCAAAGATGTGTATAATTGTACCGCAATTGTAAATCGCCTTTTGCCTTAGTTAGTCGCAGAAAAACATTATATATTTTGCAATTAAACGAGATGGTTTCATCTTCTGCAGATTCTAATCTGAAAAATTGGCTTCACACATATTGGAAATTTTAAGGAGTGTACGCACTTCGGTGTGCTAAAGTTAAATCTAAGTAAATGTTTTAACTTGTATATACCAAAATATCAACAATTTCAATTATTGCTTTTTTAAATCGATACTATAAACTACCAAACAGAAATTTAGATACAATTTTCTGAAAATTGAAATAGTGCGAATTACAAATACTTGATACATTATAAAAAGCAGGAAAGTACTCTAATTTATGAATTTCCTGAACAGACATTTTACTATTTTTATGCGTATATTTTGTAAAGCCTTTTTCTGTGAATTCAGATAAATATAAATTATTACACCTAAATAAAAGTTACTTTGCAAACATTGTATGGTTCTTTTCCAGTATATCTCCCTTGGAGGGTTTTTTTAACACCTTAATTCTCGCTCCCGTCATATTCTCGGGCTGTGTCTTTTGATTCCCACCAGTTTTATAAAATATTGAAATTGGCTATCTTTAGTATCGTTTTTCCTGTGATTAAATAAGGTGAATATTTCCTTTTCATAAAAGTGGTGCCAATAAGCAATTTTAATTTTTCAACCGTAATTTAATTCGAGCTTTAAGGGGTTAAATCTAGGCACAATTTGAGCTACAGAAAGAAATATTTGTTGCCAAATGATGTAAGCATCTATGAAAACAAATCTGATGAATTTTTATGCGTGTTTTTATAAGTATTGATATATCTATACAATTTATTGATTTTTATTTATATATTACTAGCAAAACATGCTGCTTTGCTCGCGTAGTACTAGGTTGAGTGAAAAGTTCTGGGAAATTTGTGAAAGTTGCGTTGTTATGAGCAAATTAACAACAAAAGCAGCAAGGACTATTCTTCAAAGTAGAGACCATCATAGTCCACAACTTTCTGCCATCGTTAGCCAGGTTCCAGATTTACAGGAAGTACAAAGTTTGTTGCCGTACCAGCACCTTCACCCTCGTTAATCTCATCGACAGTTTTCAGAATCTTTAGTCCTTTTCTGCAGCAACGCTGGATCAACACACGCAAATCATACCGTGTAACAGGCATTTTGGAGCCGAAATTCCCGAACTCCTAAAGATATACCACTAGTACTCCTATATTCGAAACAAATTCTGATAGCTATTAGATTAAAAATTTCCCAGAACTTTTTGCTCATACTAATAGTTGAAATATGCCAAGTGATATTTGTATGTCTACTTTTTATTAGATGAAATTACACATTTAGGAATAATTCAAAAAATACTAATTAAGCCAATTTTTGGTCTAAACGTCATTATTACACTGCATTAGAAAGAAATGAGACTTAAATTAATTAGAAGAACTTAAACTAATTCTAAATAAATGATAATTTAGAAAGTATTTTGAAAATTTTATGTTCATTTCATACTCTCATTTCAGTATTCATTTGAAATTTCTAATTTTTTAGAAAAAGTTTTTTAGTACGCATATACATATTAAAACTATGCATCATGTCTAATTCCAAACTTCTTGTCTATTGATCGACCACCTCTCTAGTGGTAGTGAAACCAACGAAAAATGCCTATGTTGAAACAGGGACTGTCATCATTAATTTGCCAACATTAATTTTGAATTCCGTTTGTTATTACCTAATATTCCATAAAAAACGTTACATAGAAAGATTTTAAAGGCTTTTTTAGAACGTTTGTTGTTCCTGCCAATATCAGGTGATAGTGGCACCGGCATAAAACATTGACTGTGTAGGATCAGAGACTGCCACCATTGATTCACAACCATTACTTTTGTAATCGGATTTTAATATTAGCTGTGATAGCATAGAAATCGTAATTCAGGCCTTTTTAGAATACTTTTCGCTCATTCCCTTCGTTTCACCCCTTTTAAATTTCGATTTTATTTTCGACTGTTCTTAGAAGGCATTTATATTTCATAAGTAACTAACATGTCATAGTTCAAATTTTTAGCTTCTTCAGTATCACAGAAATTCCAATTAGAACGTTTTTTTGCTCCCACAATCCTCTGGCGGTAGTCGCACCGACATAAAATATAGCTTATGTTTGACCAGTTTTTATCACCACAAATTTGCAACCATTATTTTTGAAATCGGTTTGGGGTATTTCATAAGATTGCATAAAAATATTAATTTAGAAAATTTTTAAAACGCTTTTCGCTCACTCCAATCTTTAAGTTTGGAAACTTCTTTCGAAGGTTATTAGAAAGAATTTGCATCTTTAACCACTTCACCGGTTGCCCCGAGATAACTCGGGGGTAAAAGCACTGTTTCCCCATACCTGTCGCCGGTGAAGTGGTTAAAGTAATTAACATGCCAAATTTCAAAATATTACGCCTCTCAGTATAACAAATATGCACTTTTTTTGCTCCTGCAACCCGCAGGTGGTAGTGACAACAACATAAAATATGCCCTATGTTAGGGCAGGGACTGTCACCATCAATTTGCATGCAATGCTTTGGAAATAGGATTCGTATAATTCGCTAACAACATTCGCATAATTTCGCAACAATCTTAGCATACTTCACATGACTCAACGAAAATTCATTATCAGATGTAAAGAACATGGCGGATATAAAATATAACAGAGGTAATAGTGTTTTATCCCGGCAGAATCAAATAGAGGCCATTAGCATAATTTTTAACGAGAGTAGATTAACACTAGAACAGCCGGAGATTTTACTCAAGTTTATAAAAAAGTATTGCACACCAGAATTTTTATTTGAAACTATTAAACTTATTTGATTAGCCTGTTTCTGTGCTACATATATTTAGTAAAATTTTATAAAAAAAAATGGTTTGAATCGACTATTATCAATTTGGAAATGGTCAAAATGACTCCTAACGGCGGTTCTAGTGTTAATTTACAGGTCTAATTTTTATTTACCATTATTTATGAGAGAGTCCATTGAGATATGTTTAATTTTTTCAGAGATCTGTAACGATACGTTATCTTTTTGCATCCCGAATATATGGATTGAGTGGTTGCGGAACTTGCGAAATTGCGACATAGAAGGAGCACGTGCTAAATCGAAAATGTAGGTGGTGTTTTTGTTTACTTTTTTGTATTCGGTGATTTTTTCCCGGTTTTCATATGCATTGTAATTGTAATTTCTCTTATACATTCTGATGACGACTCAGTAAAGGAGTTGAAATTTGCCAATGTAGGTTTTTAATCCTTTCCGGCACAGTGTGCCCGGGCCGGGATACCTAATTTTAATTCCAAATTTACAAACGGCGCCAAGAATATTTTAATAAAATTTTGCATTAACAATGGAAGTATAAAGTAACAAGTTTTTAATTTCTAAAAAAGTCGTATGTAAATTGCGGTGGCAGTCGATGATTTTATCATCTTACAAAAAATTTGTCTGTGCCGGAAAGGGTTAATAAACTTTCAGTGTGTTTTTATTAACGTTTTTTAAGCAAATAAATATTTTAATATATGTTTTGACTTTTCCGTTTGGAATATACATTGTGATATGGTACTGAAAGGATTAAATATTCAGTTTCTCATAATCCTATTGTGTTTATTAAATTGGTAAAACATAATGCTCGTGAGCGCCCATTTGATTATATTTACCGGGAAAGTTCAGTACTTCCAGAGTGGAGGGAGGGGCAAAAAAATGTGACTACACTAAAATGTAGATCACTCTCTGTAGATCAAATCTCTAGATCCATTCGCACCCTCTTCTTCTTATATGGGACCCATGAAAATGATATTTTTAAACAAGTAAATATATAAAATTTCATTGTTTACGTCCTTTGTTTCGTATTAGTGGCAACTAATTGGCACTAAAAGTGGTTTTTCTTTACACCAGTTGCTGGTATTTCATTGCACCAAGTTACTGGTGGTGTTTCATTACATAACTTGTTCCCACCACTATTTATGTAAAGTCACATGAATATTTTTTAAAGTGTGGGCATAAAAATACGTCTTGACATATTTCATCAACCATGCATGCGAGGTACCGCGTTTTGCTAGTATATTTAACCCTTTCCGACGCAGTGTGCCCAAGTTGGGAGACACCTAATTTTAATTCCAATTATGAACGGCACCAAGAATATTTTAGTAAAATTTTGCTTTTACGGTGAACATGTGAAGTACCATGTTTTTAAGGGGTCAGGTAACCTTTCAGGCGTCCAAAAATCGAATTTTTTTTTAACTAGCTTATAATTAAATATGACTCTTTGGGAACATTTAAAATCAAACCCCATACAAAAATTCGCATTAGAAGAGAAGTTATCTCTAAAACACTTTAAGCTTTTGCTATATGATCAACGGGTTTTTCAATCTTTAAAACCAATTTTCTCAAAACAGCGATTTTGATCATTGCGCGCACGATTTCTGAAAAACAGTTGCCTAGAATTTCACGAAATTTTTAGTGGATGTATTAAACATACAGAAGCACAAAATCACCTATTATTATGGTTCTCAAGTAAGAAGTTTATAATTCACGGCTACTTTTGTATTAAAAAAATCTCGATATTTCGAATTTCTCTCATTTTTTTTTTTTTCTCGAGATCTACAAGTTTTATTTTTTTCATTGTAGGTCATTTTGAAAACACTTTATATCTGTACTCTTTAAAAAGATCTTGGCTTTTTTCAGCCATTGAAATGGGAAAAATCATGCGCGCAATGCATGCAAGAATAATTCTTTCGTAAAAATTTTATTATCTTTAAAAATAAATTTAAAAAAAAAACTATATATGTGTATACCTTTTCTAACAACTTTTTTTGATAAAATAAATTGTTCCTAACATGTGTTTTCAATTTTAAAATTAAAAGTTAATTAGTTAAAGAATGACTGCAATTCTTACAGAGGTCACTTTTCCATGTACTTTATTGATTCAAAGGTTACCTGACCCCTTAATTTCTAAAAAAAGTCGTTTGTAAATTCCGGTGTCAGTCAATCATTTCATCCTTTTACAAGAAAAAATGCCTGTGCCGGAAAGGGTTAAATTGACAGAAAAATTGATCTAAATAATCTCTAGAAAAATAGATTTAGAACGATTAATTGAGTGTTAGGATGAAAAAATAAGATCTTTATTCTATTCTGATAGAGGTAGGACACCATTTAACGTTTGAAGAAGAAAGATAAATACTTTGCAAACGCTTTCCGTTTTCATCGTATTAGATGGTACATTTAAAAAGTTTATTTCAGTAATTAAAGAAGATAAACTAAAAATATTAATTTTTAAATAATCCAGATATATATATATATATATATATATAAGTTTCGTGAGTAAAATGTATTTAGTATATATGATGCATTCAGTTTTCAAATATATATGTGCTATATAAATATAACAAAAAGAAAAAAAGGTCAATTTTGAATTTAAAAAAAAATAAAAAAAAATTAGAATATAAAACTATAGGAAATGTATAAGAACTGAAATTCGTTGGAGATCTCTATTTGTAAAGATGAAAATTAAGAAGATATTTTTCTAAGCATCAGAATATAATTTTTCTTAGTTTAAAGAAAGTTTTTTGGCACTAAAATTGTACCATAAAAATCATATCTATATTATAAAGGACAAACATATCTGTGCGTAACGCATACGTCATTTTGTGAATGGCAACACTTTGAAATTTGAAATAAAATTTCGGTTTTGCAATTTTCTCTGTTATTTTTTTAACTTTTAAACATCGCACATTTAAAATTTTTACACCGTCGTAAGAGGGAAACAATTCTCTTATAACTGCAATTTGTTTGAAAGCTGTATCTCAATTTATTTTTGAGATATTAATTTTTTTTGTAGTTTTTAATACCATTTTTCTAATCGTGGAAACAAAAGTACCCCATTTCTATTGAAAGTAAACGGAAAATAGTCAAAAATAGGAGATTACCATATCTTTATGTTGCCATTTTCTCATAAAACATGAAAAAAGAAGTTTAAATTAAAATACAGGCTATGTCAAGAATATTGTCTGTTATTCCGCGATATTGACGTCATATGCATACTTTTTTATTAACGAAGTTTAAGACTGGATTGCTTTAGCAGATGCAAATGACGTCATTTTATAAAAAAGCGTGTATTTTAATTCTTAAAACTGAATTATGTTTTGTAGAAGTGCGTCATTTTCACAGCCCAGCTGCTTTGAAATTCTTCACAGGCGAAAATGCTTCACTTTTGAAAATAATGTAATCGAAATTACACACTGCAAAACGCAATGTTTTACAAAAATTTAGAGTGTCTTTATAAAAGAGAGATGACATGCAAATAATAGCGATTTATATTAAAGAAATTGATGATTCTCGCCTGGATGGATTTGCTTCGACCAGTTATACAAGCAAGCAAATAATTCGAGGTTTAAAATTTTTCATACCTTTATATAATCTATATATTTAAAACACAAGTGTGCTCTTTACTCATCTGGCCCGATCTTTCTGCTGAACCGATTTTATAATTATTATTTTTTTTTAACTGAAAGCTGTTCATCTGTAGATGTGATCGCACTATCAGTTTCTTTTTTAAATATCCCCTCTTTTATATCTTAATTTTAAAAGCATTTTATGAAATTTCTTCAAAATGGTGAAAATTAGATAGCTTTCATTGTTGCAGACAAGAGAGAAATAATGAGGTATCTTTATCTTTATTCATGCCATTTTCTGATAAAAATTCAAAAATGTTGATAAAAATTGTTGTATAGGGTTTAGTGGCGCAAAATTCCATTAGGAGCCATGGTAATATGCTAGGGGACTAACAGCGGGAAATGACATAGTGCATTTGAAAAGACGCATTTTTCCTCATAAATTTTTATATTGTTTTTCCTTCTGAATGTGTACTGATACTAAGTTTCAGACACTAGACGAAATGCTTATTTAATTGAAAATTAAGTCATATTTAAAAGAAAAGAATCATTTTCTGAGATAAAACTAAACATTTTAACCCCTTCGGGACGGTAGCCTTTTAGGAAATTTTTTATCTTTTGTAACCGTTTTTTAAAAACAGAAATTTGTGTCTTCTTGAATCGAGAAAATGCGCTGATTCGATAACGCAAATTTTACAGTAAAATTTTACTGGTGAGGAAAAACAAGGATTCTGAGCGCTTCATGCGGCACGTATACGTGTCGCTCGTCCCCAAGGGGTTAACACAAATGCGTCTAAAAAACATAAATTAGGGAAATTTTTACTCTCCGGAATTGAGATTAGAATCTCAAGTAAAGAGTGCGTCTGTTCACATAAAATATATTGCTGACAATCGAGACTTCAAGTTTTGAGTTAAAATAATTTTTAAATGATCAAACAAAATACAATTTTTTTCTTAAAAAATAATGAATATGGATATGAGAAGTGTGTATGCAAATTTTGAGAAGGTGAAAATTGCTGTTTTTCATTGCGGAATACCAAGCATAAGAATCTCAATCGATAACCACATCCTTATAACTGATCTTTATTATATTTTACTGATTAAGTATTTATATTATAAAGAACAAGCGTATCTGTGCGTCGCGCTGATGTCATTTTGCGAATGGCAACACTTCACGATCAAATTTTGGTCTTGAAATTTTCGCTACTGCAATTGTTTAATCTTCTGACCATCGTACATTTTCAGTTTTCGTCGCATTTTACTTTCAATGCAATTTGTTTAAAAATTGTAACTTAACTGACTGATGTATTATATTTTCTAAAATAATTTTTAAGGATGATTTTTTTTAAGTTTATCTTATCACGTGCCGGTTTCATTACATAATAATAATAAACATTTTGCACATAAAGCAACAAACCTTTTTCAGCATTTGTTTCTATTTTTGCATAACGAAATTAATACTTCCTTTTTTAAACAAATAAAAGAATAATATTAAAAAAACACCAATCTAACATATTTGTGAAAGACAAATTAACGAAATTAATACATCTTTTATAAACAAATAAAATAATAATATTGAAAAAACATAAAACTAACAATTTGTAATCGTACAATTTAAATTTTTAGATCACCAAATAGGATTTTTTTTTTCAAACGGAATTTGTTTGCAAAGTTCATCTCAGTTTACAGATTGTCTGTGATTTTAAAAACAATTTTAAAGCGTGAAATATTTTTTTTATTTATCTATATCGCGCGGAGCTCGATTATGAAAGATTAATCCGTTTGCCCTTAAAATAAAATAAAGAGTTCGTCATTTTCTTACGGCTAATATCGATTAAAAAAACTTCCCTATGATTAAATAAATAAAATAATATAAATAAAACACAAATTTAACAGACATGTATAAGCTCTGAAATTATCAGAATATAAAAGGATGCCGTAAGCAGCAAAATCTTGGTCAAATAACTCTTAGCATGCGCCTAATAAGGAAATATCGCTTTTGATAAATTTCAAATATTTATTTGATTGTATAATTCGTATTTTCCATATTAAAAATGCTTTTTTAATGTAAGTGGGCAATCTAAAAAAATTATTGCAGATGAAAAAAATATTAGTTTTCAATTTTAAAAAAAAAAATGTTTCAGCTATATACTTTAACCCGGGAACCCCGGGTACGATCCCCTAGTATATTTAATAAGAGCAGCTAAGCCATTAACAGAAAATTCAGACCATCGTCTTGCTATAAATTCTCGTAATGAAATCATCGTAAATTGCTATAATGGGGCGTTACAAGATGTTATCTTCACATTTCATTCCATATATCTATAAAGAAACAATTCCAGATAAAAATAAAACACAGAGTGACATTTTTCCGAAGCCATTTACTAGGTAGAAAGCCTTTCATTAAGCTCTATGTTATGTTATTAATCAATAACATAAGAAAGGAGTATCAGAAAACACTGAGATACGGAAGAGTGCTTCAGACAATCTTGTCTCTTTCAAATCTGGGAGGAATGAAAAAATGAGATACGTGGGTGATCATATATACGGATTTTTCTTAAATGTACATCAGAAAGGAAGAAAATCGAAATATTTAAATCAAAACAGAATATCAAACATTTGAACAAAAGATTTTCGATTTAAGCTAGATATTGACTTAATTACTAAGGGTTAAGTAATTATTGAAATAATTACTTAACCTTTTGAGGGGCAAAGTAATTCGTTTGCTAAACGTTAAAAAGATTGACTGCTACCAGAATATTTGAGCAGAATGATTTCTAAATTAACAGGTGGCTTCTTCTCTGGTAGTGGTAGATGGATTTAAACCCTGAAAGAAAGAAAGGTAAATACTTTCGAAACACAATCTGTTTCCCTCACATTTCATGATACATTTAGTAGGTTTCTGATTACAATGAATGAGAATGTATTAAATTTTAATTAATTAGGCATTCAATAATTTTAAGAAATCATTTACCAAACTTTAAAAAAAATTAATTATCGAAAATATGTTAGGTATATAAAAATATGTACACTACCTAAAATTAATACAAAGAAAAATACACAAAGTTTTGAATGTAAAACGGTATGTAAGCAGCACCTGATTACCAACGGGGCACATTCCCACCAGTAAAAAGAAACAGAAAATTTTGCCGTATTAATGGCAGAAATTTTACACGTATACGACGTTTCGATAATACAAACATTTCTTTTAAAATTTATTGGTGTAAGTGTGCCCACTTGGTAATCATTTATTAATGAAATTTGAATTTTGAATATTAGAAAATAAAGAAGATAAACCTATAAAAATATAAACCCATCATTGTTTTTCATATTTTCTCAGAAATTCTATTTAGACTAACTTTTTAATTAATCTCATAGTAATCGTTTTTATTTAGTAAGGACAGTTAAGCTATAATCAAACACTAAGATCATGCACACATCTAAACATGCATCACAAAATATCATTGCATACTTTTCCCTAACTATTTCACCGTAAATTGCTCGAAAATTCGATATTAAAATGAATTCCATAAAAACAGTTATTATTTACTAAGGAAATCTAAGGACCTCTTCAGACCCGAAGCTAAAATAATGTTAGATAAGACAAGAATTCATTGATTTTTCACAAACAAAAGGACATCATAGATGACAGAAAAAAGAAATTTTCTGAAATTGATCCTTTACGGGATGGATCTAAAATCGCAAATACCCTTAAAATATCAATTTAATCATCACTAACCTAAATTCATACAATCACAAATTTTTAAGAGCTTTAAACTAGTGTATGATATTCAAATCCTCAAAAATGTTTCTTGTAAAGGATGTATGTTAAATACTTATGAAAAGTTTTCACTTATGTAGATTAAAATGGCTGAATTTACCGTTATAGTTAAAGCAAAAGTAATTTAAATAAACTATACAAAATTGATTCATAATGAAATATTTTGTCTATCTTGCTTCTTCTCTGGTAGTGTAAATTGTCTTTATAATAGGCAAAAAAAAAAAAAAAAAAAAAGAATAAAAAAAGAAAGATAAATACTTTCTTGTTTACATCACTTGTTATGATACATTTAATCAGTCTCCGCGTATAATATATTAGCTAAAGTGCCCGGCGTTGCCCGAAATTTTAAAAGTGTTTGTTTTGAAAAACCAATTTCAAAATTTAACATACAACAACAACAAAAAGTAAACAAATAAAAAAACTGTCGAAGACATGACATCGTACACATGAATCAAATGAAAACCCAATATAAAAATATGTACACATTTATATAACAGACGCAAAATAATATAAATGAACTTATTTACATTCATCATTGGAATACGCCAATATTTCCATAATCGAGTTTTTATAATGCTTCAATACATTTTTTCACATTTATATGACGTTGTTATTCACCACATCCTTTATATTTCAAATATGACGTAATATTCCATTTTTTAAATTCGTCAAATTAATTAAATAATTGTTATTTTTCACATGGAAATTAAAACAGAAAAAATATGACGTAACATTCACTTTTTTTTTTTAATTCGTTAAACTATTTATTTTATTTTCATTGTTCACGTGGAAATCTTGCAGCAGAAAAGTTATGATGTAATATTCCCCCTTTTTTTTAAATTCTTTAAATCATTTATTTCATTTTTTCACGTGGAAATCTTGAAATAGAAAAACAATTGTTGTGGTAAGAATTTTATTTTTCATTTTTAGTAGTTGGCAACAGCATTAACAAAGCATCTTTAAATTTGATAGGAAAATGCTGTTAAATGGGTGTTTTTTTTATTAATTAAAAATTAACTATCAATTATTTTTATTTCGGATTATTTTAGTTGTCTCGGGCTTTTTTTAATACAGATGTACGTAATACTTCACAATTCTAACTTATAAACTGTAGTTTCGTATAGAATTACAGACAGACAAATTTTCATTTTTATATATTAGATGTGAATATATTAAATATTAATTAGTTATCATTCCATATCAATTTTTTAAGAATCTTTAACCCCTTAACCCTTCCATTCCCATGGAAGAATACGTTCTAGAAATTACGTATTTCAAAGAATCCGACTTTACACCAGAAAATTTTAATGTTAAATTTCGCATTATTCAAATACGGAAATGGTCTGTTATTAAATAAACCAATTATTGCTATTTTAACTTTCTGGTATGAACTTGGAATATCCGAATTAAAAAAATCCACTAACATCATGATGCCATTTGGACTCACTGGGAGTGAAAGGGTTAATACTCGCTCCCGTCAAATTCATGGGCTGTGTCTTTTACTCAAATTGTTTTATTCCCACCAGTTTTATAAAATAGTGAAATTGGCTATATTTTAGTATCGTTTTACCTGTCATTAAATAAGGTGAATATTTCTTTTTCATAAAAGTGGTGCCAATAAGCAGTTTGAATTTTTAAACCGTAATTTAATTCGAGCGTTAAGGGGTTAAAAAAATTAATTATAGAAAATTAATTCATTATAGAAAACACATTATGTATGTAAAACTATATGCATTACGTAAAAATAATCCAAAAAGAATTAAACGCAGTATTGAATATAAAAATGTGTGTAAGTAATTTCTACCATGTGGGAAGTCAAAAATATTTCTTAATTCAATTTTTATATTTTAAAAAATAAAGGAGATAGACTTATAAAATTCCCATCATTGTTCTTCATATTTTCTGAGAATATTTATTTAGGCTTTTTATTAAAATGTATCCCATAGTAATTGTTTTAAATCAGTAAGGACCGCTCAGGCATAAACAAACACTAAGATCATGCAAGCATCTAAACATGCAGCACAATATATCTTAGTATAATTTATCATGACTGCTTCATCGTAAACTATTCAAACGGCACACAGCAACATATAATGCTCCCATTTAGTGACGTTGAGTACGATACCAGATGAAAATAAATCCCAAGGCTACATTAGTTATAAGCCATTTACAGCTTAGAAAACCTTCTGTTTTTTACTAAATCTATTACATAACAAAGAGTACAAAGCCCTGATAGATGCAAAAACGATATTAACAAAAAGTGTCTCAGCAAATTTCACAATAAATGTTATTTAATGCTTGTGTTTAATAACTATAGTATTTCTGGAATTCTTTGCCCGCAAACTATTGCTACACGCGTAATCATCATCGTATACACTTGAGGGAAATTCTATTTAGCGTTTAAATTTTAAAAAAAAAGCTATTCTGTAACTTGAATGATTTAATTGAAAAGCCTCAAGGAAGGAAACATATTCGTTAAATTAAGTGAACTTAAGTTTTTGAAAATTAAAGGGAAAGAGGTAATTTTCGTTGATCTTTTAAAACTTGGGAAATGATTTCTTAAAGAAGGAGTTAAAGAAATGGGTAAATAAGCGTGTATGAATTTCGCAATGGAATTTGTATGAAAACAAGATAATATTCATAAATATTCATATTCGCAAAAAATATGTTATGAGTAAAAGATTAAAATAAGTGCACGTATGTTATTAGTAAAACAAATCTCTATCATCGCTATTGTTATGTGCTAATATTGTCTATATCTTTATTGTACCTTTTACGATATTTAAAATATTGGTCTGAAATATTGCCTTAGCCTTGAGGTATTCACATTTTTCACATATTAACACAAGTATCTACAAGAAATGAAACTTTATTTTATTGCAAAGAAATTACAACTCTGTGATATTAGTACTTGTAATCATAAGCAATATAACCATGCTAAAAATTTAATATATTAAATTAGAAAATGTAAATAAAGTACGAAACAGTAATTTAACATTAAATGTAAAAATATTTGAATACTTAAAATTATCTTTTATAAAAATTATTAAATAACAGCTTCCCGACAGTCGTATTTTTCAAGTGCAGATAATAAGCCTTATATTTTCTAATTTATACCACTTTGACATTTTTAACCCTTTCATGCAACGTTTACCAGGGACTTGCACCAATGCAGATTAACAATTAACACAAGCCTATCTTTATATTTAAAGAATTACACCTATTTAATGTGGACAGTTAAATAATTTAAGTAAAATATTTTTGTAAAAGGTGCTTCTAATTATTTAATGTAAGAGTTAATTGAGATGAAGTAAATAATTTTAATGTTCATGATTAACGCTGTTGATATTTTCAAAGACTTTTTTTTTTAACTTCTGTATAATAATTAAATATAATGAATGTGAAAAAGCATTATGGTTGGTTGGTTGGTTGGTTGTATTTATGTCGGCCAATTATCATCACGTGGGATATAGGCCCTAAGGGGAGGAGTGCCTTCCGTGGAGGTCTTTCTAAGGGAACCTAATCCGTATTAACGCTTGGAGAACCAAGGATCGAAGAAAACCACGAAAACTCCGAACGATTAGGCCGACGGGCGCGATTGGGATCGAACCCAGCACCTCCCGTCTACCAGCTTCGAGAGCAGAACCTCTCGGCCACTGGTGGGGCGAAAAAGCATTATGATATAACACAAGTTCATATAGCTGTTAAGAGAATTCACTCTATTTCAGGAATATAATTAAGATATCGTGTGAATGTAGTTGGTGAAGAATGTGTTTTCGTGATTATATATTGCTGGAGTATATTAAAAAAATAATAAAGGTATTTTTTCAAAAACTTTTGGAGGTTAATTTCCTTTATCGTATATAATTAGTAAGTAATGGTATTAAATAGAGTATATATAAATTTTAATATAATATTATACGAAATATAAACGAAAATACATGAAAATTATTTAAAGTCACAGGACGAAATGTTAGACATATTTCATGACAAATGCAAGTAAGTAGGTAAATTGTTATACATACTATTGATTAAATGGAAAAATATAAATCAAGCATATTTATGAATTTTTCATATTTTACAACTGCAATATGAATACTTTATCTTTTTTACATAGCACCAGTTCGATTCTGCCCTTTTATGATTCGATCCCTTATAAACGACAGCTAATAAGAAGTTCAACCGACACATTAGAGATTAATACGAAGTTATCATAATGTTAAATAGTTAAATGAATGCTGGTCATTTCAGGAAAATAACGATGGAATTGTATAGGAATATTTTATAAGTATGACTATTTCTATTTTTTTAATGTTAAATCGGATTTAAAAATTAAAGTAAAAAAGAACGTTACATTTTAATGTTTAATTGAAACTTCTCTATTCTTAAAATACAATGCATATTACTGATTAGATTTTTTAAAAAAAGTAATTTTAAGCTATTAGAATTTCTCAAGCACAGCTTATAAGCTATATTTTTCTATCTAATACCATTTCGAATCTAATTAATCCTTTCCCACTTCATTTTTAAAGGATTCCAGGCAAAATATTTCAGATTAATACAGGGTTCTCTTAATATTAAAAGAATGCCAGACATTTCAGGAAGATAATTAAGAAATCATGTGGAGATATGTGGAGAAGAAAGATTTTTATGAGTATTGAATATTAAAATCGACTGATGAATTTACTTTTCAACGAAAGTTTGAAAATTCTTAGTATTACAGGCCGTAATTAATCTGCACTCTGAAATAGCATATATTAAGAATTTTATGTAAAGGTATAATATACAGGGTGTTGCACATAGGAACTCTAACTTTAAAAATCAATAACTTCGAAACGGTGATAGACAGAAACATGAAACCAGTAATATGTTCATTAAAAAAATCGTAAGAATCTTATACATTAATCTCAAAATTTAGTTAAAAATAGAGCCGATAGATGGCACTGAGATCATTAAGAATCATTCTAAAGAGAGTTGAGAAGTATAGAACGACTAGTCGTTGAAGATTTCACCATTGAAATCTGACCGGCATAGTGAAAATAATTCCGAAAATGTATACCGTGGAAGAACGTGTGTTTATTGTTTTGGAGTACAACCGATTAAATCAGAGCCATACTGACACAAGGAGAAGTTGTCAAATGCGATTTCAAGTCGCAAAAGTCCCAGATGGGAGAACAATTCATGAGTTTTTCAAAAAATTTCAACAGACAGGCAATGTGGCTGATGCGTCAGTCGGAAATGTGGGTCGGACCCACCCCGTCGTTACTCCTAAATATCCAACGACACTTGTTGCAGTTATTGAGCGTAATTCGAATACTGTCCGCAGGCTTGCAGCTGAATCCGGATTCAAACCATCCAGCACGTACAGAATCCTGCGGAAAACATTACACATGTTTCCTTACAAGATTCAATGCCGGAACGCCATACCAGTTCGAGATGAATGACAACGAGAGGATTTCGCTAACGAGTACTCGACAAGATTGATTGTTCTGTTTACGATATGGTTTACGGATTAGGCCCATTTTTATCTGGATGGTGTCGTTAACAGACACCATCAGCGATTTTGGGGTACAAAAAATCCACATTTGACGTACGCACGACTACTCTATAGCCAAAAACTTACAGTTTGGGCTGCAATCATTCGCAAAGGCATTATTGGGTCCTATTTCTTGCGAGAAACGGTGACGATTGAACGGTATATTGTGCTTTTGAAACAATCTGTCACCTTTCAACAAACGTTTGAAGATCGACCAGACACGGCGTGGTTCCTGCAAGATGGGGGTCATCCGCATCGTACACGAGACGTTTTTGACTTTCATGACGAATATTCGACGAAAGAGTTATTGCGTTGAACTATTCGACAGCGAAGGGAAAAGGCATGGAGTTGCCTCCGTATTCACCGAACCTCATTCCCTGCGATTACTTTTTGAATCTAAAGGACATTGTTTACCGGAACAATCCTTTAACCCTCTCACTGCGCAACCCGAGAATTTATCGGGCATGCATTTTTCCGTCTAATTAATCCTGCGGTTTATTCTGTTGAGCTGTCTACATGACAGACCAGATGTTATTACCAATAAGGTTTTTCTGAGCGAAATATGCTGGCTGGTTGTCGGCCCAGTTAGCTTAAACGGAAAAGCATTGGCCTTGTAAGCCAAGGATCTGGGTTCGTTTCCCAGCCTGGGCAATTTTTCGCTCAGTTGGAAATATTCAATTCGTATAATTAATCCTCCTTGAATATTCCCACAATTTATTTATTTATTTATTTATTTATTTATTTATTGTAAATTTTGCCTTATTTAATCGGAGTATTTTCCTGATTAAATTAGACCAAAATTTTTGTTTAGAAAAACCGGTGGCAAAATAAGTTATTTAATTATTTTGAAGCTATTTTAATAAAACAATTACGCAGCGAGAGGATTAAAACTTGGCAAGCTCGAAGAGGCTATTTATCAAGTTTTTGTGTAGATTTCCGGTGACACACTACACAGACACACTGACAATTTCATTCTGCGTTTGCGATATGTCTGTTGTGTAAAATGTGCACATTTTGAATAACTTTAAATGTGATGCAGCCTATTTATCGCAGCGTCATCTTTTGGCGCAATTTGTAACTAAATTTTGAGGTTTATTTACAAGATTCTTACGAATTGTTTAATTAACGTACCACTTGTTTCATTTTCTATCTACCACCGTTTATAACTTATTGATTTATAAAGTTAGGGATCCTTTGTGAAACACCCTGTATAAATTCAATATATTAGACCGTTTTTGCATCAGTAGATTAATTTGTTTCTATTTCAATCAGTAGATAAAAAAGGGGAAAAATCAATATGAAATATGACGGTGTTGTCGGATCTGTCTAATTTGTATTTGGGCATTCCGAATTCTTAACGGTAAGTTTTAATACTTCATTTTGCATTATGGCAGAATAAATCTCTTCATAAATAAATTAAAACAAATTTGCTTTTCAAAATTTTTTGAGGCGAATTCAATATTTCAAAATAAAAAATCCGCCAGATGCGGCAACATTGAATACGATGGGTTATATCAATGAATAAATTGGAGAATGAGTTCGTATTACTACAAGGCTGCTACAGCGACTATTTTTCAATTCTACCTCACACCACTTTCTCAAACCAAAAATATTTTACATACGCATTGACGAAATTTGCAAAAGAAATATACTACAAAATGTATTTTTTTTTTCAATAGTGATGTGAACAGAATATAAAAATAGTCATAGTATATAAGAATATAAATATAATACAGAATATAAAAATAGTCATTAATTATATAATACAAATTCATTAAATAATAAGCCTGATCAGATGAATGGAAGAAATTCCGTAAGTTTAAAACAGCACCCTCTGACATCTGGTATTCATTTTGAATACTGTAAAATGAAATGTTGATACCAGACAATTTATAAAAGAAATTGTAAAATAATAATCCAAAAATGTTTTTAGTAAGGTGATGAAGCAGTAAAATGCAAATTAGAAACTCACGGCTGAGCCTGAGATACGTGCGATGGATTTTGGAATCTGAGAACCAATTTGCAGCTCTTCTGTTTTCACTCTGCTGCTTTTTCATTGATAACTCGCAGCAGAAGATAGTATCACAAATATCTCCAAATGAAATTTGCATAATGTACGTTTACAGATCATTTATTTTTTGCACACCAGACGCAAGGGGATGAAAGTGTACGCTAACAAATTTCACACATTCTACCCGCTCAACGTATAACCACTCTACCACAGAATCATCTGTATCTGGGATGAAACTACGTGCGAGGAGTGGAGTTGTCAGTAAAGAGGAGGAGACATATAGTGTATTGTCCGCCAGTTGCGAGTGAAGGGAGAGAACTGAGGAGGTTGTCACAATAAGGTGGGTGATTTTTTTTTTTTTTTTTGCATCGTGTAAATAGTTTCTGATAATCGACGAAGCAAATTTCCACCAGAAAATTTTTCCTTATTTCATTGGGCTTTTTCCATGAAAAACTTCTCTTAAAAATATAATTAAAATATCTATTTGTTTTTTGTGGTGCCAGTTTGACCATGTATTATAATCATTTTCATTGACACTGAGAGGAGGTGGTCTAAGTTTTCATAATATGGAGGAAGCACAGGGCCTGACAACCGCCGAAGTAAACTTCTACCAGTAAAAATGAATAACTGTTTTTGCCATTATTTTTGACCGAAATCTTGCGTTAAAAAAGCCTTTAAATAAGGAGAAAATTACTATTTAAATTTCATGGTGGAAGTTTGACTCAGCGGTAATCAATTCCTGCGGAAGCGGTTACAGTTGAAGCTTAACTATTTTAACCCCTTGAAAAGCGGTGATGCCGACACGGCATCACAAAATGTATCCCAAATTGCCACGTTGGCACCGGAATTTTATGATGAAAATGCTATAGAGGAGATTTATTAGAGAGTCCAGGTTCATGGATGAATGAAAAAAAAAAACTCCAACACTAAGATTTCGAGGACTTACTTCTTTATTATGAAACTTTTTAAGAGGAGGGCCATGATGGTATAGTGGTACGGGAGGAGTCAAACGGAAGGCTGCCCGACGGGAGCGACCCCGAAGGGCAGCGAGCTGAGGTCTGTCACACTCAAGTTCAGAGGCAGTAGTAGTGGTCAAATATTCATTACAATCACTCACTCATTGGCGAGATGAATAGCAACATATGTACTAAATTGGCGATGAATATTGGTGGCGTGGACAAAGGAATCAGAAGCATCCTGAAGTATTACATAGAATTCAAACTTACGCCATGGCGCGGCTATATGGTTACACGTATCTTAACATTCTTGCGGTAAGGAAAAGTGGTTAAAGAAATAGGAACACGTGATTTTTATATGCACGTTACAGACCTAACTACAGCTGCAAATTAGTCAGCAATGGGCATATGGTTTGTATCCGACAGAGTACAAGGGTGAGAATTGAATACTAATGCAAGCCCAGAGGCTGGGAAAATATGCATTAGATAACGTCGGCTGCAAAGCGAAAAGAGATTCATTTGTATTTTATTCTTCTACTTTATTTCAATGGAAAATAATTGCGGTTAAGATCTTTTTCTATCGTGTGAATTTGAAAGACAGAAAAAGGAACCGAGATAAATGATGTCTGCATTTGAAAAGAACTTTAAAAAGTAAAAGCGAAACTTACAGTAGTGAGAGGGGGGGGGGGGAAGAGAATGAATAAAGACATATGAAATTAACTCTAAAATGTCAAATTTAAACTAAATATTTTATTTGAAGGGGGGGGGGGGAGAATAATGACAATTTATAATAAACCAGTAAAGTTAAAAGTTGATTTTTTGGGGGAAAGGAGGAATAATGAATATATAACGGTAAAGCCGTTATATATATCACCCATTACCACCAGAAAAAAAAACTGTGAATCTTGTAGAACAGTTTTTTTTTTATATTTGAAGATTACTTTGTCCACCCCATACATATAAGTATTTAAAACAAATATAACATAATAAGAAAGATAAGCCTCCATATATATATATATAACATATAACTGTGTGCTTGCAATTCTTTAAATGTTTGCATAAAGCAAAAACTTTTCAGGTCATGATAAATGGCGCCTTTTTATTTTTATTCATTTCTTGGTATTCATTAGTCTTTACAGTCACCAGAAACTGCAAATAATAATTTTTTGATTTAACAGGATCCTTTTTAAATATCTTTTTAGTATTTGATTAAGAGGCTGGTACCAGCATTTTTCATGACCAAAATAAGAGAAGTAAATATATATTTTTTTTTTTAGTAACTTGTTATAATATCTTCTCAAAATAAAAATAATATAATATAAATGCAAGCAACAAAATACACAGATACTACTTTAAAATGAAATAGAAAATAAATGACATATGTATGTCTGTGAATAAAAGCTAAATGAAGTAATATATAAAAAATAAAAAAGTAGAAAATTGGTTTTCGTGCACACCGCACAGGACTACAAAAGAACGGGATGCATATAGCATGCCTATGAATGGGTGTAGCCCTTAATCTTGTTAATAAACAAGTGTGATGGCGTCAGTTTAGAACATCAGCCCTAGGGGGAGAGGGAGTTATGAGACCCAGACACCAAGTGATACCTAGGTCCCTGCTCCCCAAAGATCACATTGATCTTCAAAGGAGCATGCGTCAATGTATCATATAAAAAATTATGTTTATTGAATTGAAACAACAATTCAAGGGTTTTGTCTCTCTACACAATGAAGTTTGGACCCTTAGGGCAAACATTTTGAACGGGAACAAAACTTCAGAGGGGATAAATTAAAAATAATAAAAAAACTGAGATAAATATCTCACATATCAAATGTAAAAGGACAATCCGAGTGTGTGGAGAGACTGGTGACATGATCGGGTAAGTATAACAACCACAATTTTTTTTATTTATTTTATTTATTTATTTATTTTTTTTTAATAAATTCTAACTTTGTATTCCTTGGAATGTATCGAGCAGTATAAGAACTGTATGTGTATTGTATGACCTTAACTAATGTTTTAAACATTTAGTGTAACTGCACTAGGTTACTAATGCTATAAACGAAAAAAAAGTTTTTGTTATTGTGACGTTATGTTATTACAAGAACGACATAATATCTTAGACGTGTGTATTGTCTAAGTGAAGCTTAACCAGAGATTTTATTTAATCTCCAAATTTAAAAGAAAACATGTAATTATGTACATGTAGAAAACCAAAACAAGTGTGATGAAAACAATAAAAACATCATAAGTTTGAAATTTAAAGAAAATGCATGTGAAGGGGTAGCATCCTGTAAACTGGGCATTCTTTGTTGTGAAACAAAGTGATGGTGACATGAAATGTCATGGTATAAAAGAAATATAATAATAATGGAAAAATTAAGAATGTGTTAAAACTTAACCTTTTAATAAATGTTTAATTTGTGCATATCATGTGAGGTCAAAAGTAGTTCCTGGTATAATGAAAACAAAAAAAAATATCCTAATGTGTAACGTTGAAACCTAGAAACAAAATAGTTTCAATTGTGTATGTGTGTGTGTTTTTTTTTTACCAAACAAAATATCAATGAACTCAATTGTAATAACAATGAACTAAGTTGTAATATCAATGAACTAAATTGAAAGTGTATCTCTATGAACCAAAGAAAAAAATGTGTATTTCAATGAATGAATCAAAGAAAAAGTATTTCACTATGAACTAAAACAGTGTATGTCAGTGAAAAAAAGGAAAATTTCAACGACTTAGATGTATGTTTGTGAACACAGCAGTCTAAGTACCTCAATGAACAAATTATGAGCAAGTATTTCACTGACTTAAAGTGTAAAAGCAATACGATGAACTCAAATGTGTGACAAAAAAGAAAAACTTACAATGAACTCATGTGTCTATATAAAAAAAAAATTCCAGTGAACTGAAGTTGTCTACCAAAACAAAAAATTGGTATGAACTAGTATGCAAAACAAATCACAAGAAAGAAAACAAATTATGAACTAATATGTGTAAGGAAATATTCTATGAACTAAGTATTGTCATGAAAGAAAAATGATAGTGCAATTGGTCCCTGAAGTACACAAAGAATTGAAAATGCTATGAACTCGTGTAAAGTGTTTTATCTATGAACTCGTGTAAAGTGTATTTTCTATGAACTCAATGAACTATGAACTCAGTGAACTATGAACTCAGTTGTGTAACCTATGAACTCAGTTGTATGACCTATGAACTCAGTTGTATAAACTATGAACACAAACTCATTGTGTACATATGGAACCAAGAGCATTGTATCACAAGTACAATAATGCATCACCTAAAGTTAAAACAAATAAACCAAAAACAAATTGTTCTTTTAAGTAAAGGAAAGTGAAAAAGGATAAAATGTAACCAGTAAACGCTACCTGTGTGATGAAATGTAACTAAATAAACTTAACTAAGATTAACAAGTGAAATTATATCCAAATTTCTAAAAAAATAAATCTACAAACTAGTGTACTGATGAATTTTTAAAGTTGAATTAATGTGTACTCTTTCAGTAACATCTACCTCAAATGTGAAAATCCCAATGTCTGATGACCTGCATCAGAAAAATTTTCACAAATGTTCCATTTTGAGATTCATTTAACTATTTGCCGGCTAAATAATCAAATGAAAAAGCAACCTACTGTACACTTGTGTTTATAAAAAAATTCTTGAAAGAATTAAGTTAATTTCAAACTTCAAATCAGTATAAATAATGCTGTTGAAAACTGACATATGTGTGTAAATGTATAGGAAAATATAAAAACTTTAAAAGGAATGCTGTAGATAGTAACTCCTTCACAGTAAAGTGTGTTAAATAAAAACGAAAAAATGTAAAATGTATGTTACATTGTTTTTTTTTGTTTTTTTCAAAAAGGAAACTGTGTGAGATGTTTATGGGAATGTATTGCAGTTGTATACTTTTTCTTGCATTTGCTTGATGAATTTTTTTAATGATGGACAATAAGGTGCAAAAGCACTGTGGAAAATGTCAAAGTTGGTGTTATTGCTATCATTATTTCTAATGCAATTAATGCATTTTGGAGGATTTCTACACTGAGGGTCAATGTGTGGCAAGGCACACACAGAGCATCTAATGTCATTATAACATGAAATTGCAAGATGATCATTGTATACCTGACACTTAAAACAACGTTTAACATTTATATATGGTTTAACAGGGTACGGTTTTGATTGTATGATAATTTCCCTATGCATTAATAATTGCCTAGCACTAGCATCCTGTGGTGCAAGCTCAAAGATCCAATTAAAGGAGTTGATATGTAGGAGTTTGTACTTTTTAACTAAGTGTAACTCAGGATCAGGTATATGTATTAAATCTGAAATATCAAACAAGATATCAGGAATATTTTAATTTTCAGGGACGTTAAAAATAATGACACGGATAGGTTTAGGTACATTAAGTTTAGCAGGGGATAAGGACTTTAGAGAGGAATGGCTAATATCTGTAAATTTTTCATTGTGCTTACCTTGAGTGTGCAGGTCGGAGCTAAGATATGTGTTTTTTTTATCATTTTCCAGTTGTGGTAACTTTTCTTGTTTACACATATAAGAGGGGATAGTTTGTGTAGATTTATCTAGGGCAGATGGAGGGAGTTTGTTGTTGACATCTACCACCTGATCAACCATAGTCATACTACATTTAGTAAGCTTCTTCTTACATATCTGTTTGCCTGTGATTTCATGTAATCTCTCTATAAGTTTCTGATTCACAAGAAATAAATTATCTTTATCCTGTTTTAATTTGAAATAATCATCCTTTAGAACATTAAAGTTTAGTTTAAGCACATGAAAATTGAATTTAATGATCTGAAGGAAATCTATAATATTTTCAGACATGGATGCAGCATTTTCGGTCTTAAGTGAATTTTGAATAGATGTGGCTTCCATATTAATGGAATCCGAATATCCTAATAATATCTCCTCAAAATAATCTACCCATGGAGATACAGAAATGGGGTGATTAAAATCAGTACTAGATCATTTGCTGCCATATTGTAAAAAATAGACTGGTGCAGTGTGTGTTATCTCCAAAACCTTTTTTTTATTTTCTGGTGTTTATTTAATTTCTGTTGTTTACTTTTTTTTTGACAGCCAAAATGGAAAAAAAGGAGGAATTCTTTTTTTTTTTTGAGAGAGCAATACAAATAATGCAAAATAAATAATACTAGTATTTCAAAAAGGTGTATGTATGAAAAAACTCTAGTTATCAGAAATGAAATGCATGCACATAAAATAAAACACAATAAGTTGCATAAATAAATTATACACAAAAGAAAAATGAAGGGGGGGGCGGGGTGAAAAAAATAATATGAGTGTATCAATCACAACATTTCTGAAAGTTAAATTTCTGTCAACATCCAGTTGGATTAAAGTTTCCGAAATTCAATAAAATTAAAAAAATGTAATTAAATTGTAATTCAGGTTTAAAATACAAAAAAAAAAAAAAAAAAAAAAAAAAAAAAACAAGGTCAGAGTCGAGCAACACATGCTGAGAATAATTGTGCAAATGTCACACACAAGTGAAAATGTGCAAATGTTGTGAGCGAAATATACACATATTTATATAAAAATATCAAATACTGCAAAACCTGGAGCAGAGAACTTTTTTTGTTGCCTATCGGCAGAATAAGTGTACCTTCAAAATATACAAGTGGGGCTAAAAGGTTAAACTCTAGATTTTTGAATGCATAAAAATCATTTTTACGAAAAAGAAAACATAGCATGTTTATGTAAATTCACGGAAGCAACAAAAATGAGAAGTATGTCATGATTTAACCATAAAAACATTATAAGTGAAATATTAATAAAAGTATAATAATTTTATCATTTTAACTGCAAAAAGTACTTAAAAAAAACAAACAAACAAACAAACGCAGCTTGGAAGAAGATAATAAGGAGCTAATATGCTATCACTGTTAAAAATATTGTAAAAAAATAGTTCAGAAGTGATTTCTTCGTTCAAGCTGACTAATCAACAAACTTATGAAAATCCAAATGGTAAAAGTACAAGTATGAATAGGGAACCATAACATGAATGGAAACTGATAATATTTACTGATATTAAAAAGAAAGAAAAAAGGTTATAACAATTTAGAGTAAATAATTTAATGTAAAAGTATTCCCTGTTCATACTTACATGCAAACTGTGTTTCTTTTTTTTTTGTATAAAGTATTGTGACACAAGTGTTATTTTTTTGTAGAGAGCATTCATTTGGAGTACAAAAACAGAGCGATGGGAAAACAACGCTTGTTTTTTAAGAAAAAAAGAGTTAAAATAAAAAGATTTTAGTGACAATTTGCAACAGAAAAGAAATTAAAACAAAATATCATTAACGTCCTATTTTCGTACTCTGAATGCTATAAAGATGTTGAATGCTAGATGACACAACGTGTGCAGTGTGATTTAGTAAACTCTTTTTTTTTATGCAGAGTGGTTCTTTTTTTTTTTTTTTTTTTTTTTTTAACTGAAGCACTTTTACATCACCAGGGTAATTTTTTTGCATCTTGATAACACACCACAAAAGGAAAACATTTTTCCTCGAACTCATGGCACCCTTTGTGCATTCTCTATTTTTTTTTAGAAAAATTGAAGATATCACTACAAAGAAGCACAACGTAAATCGAAATTTTTTTTTTTGACTATTGCTTCGGACACAATTTGTTATATTAACACAAGATGACACTTTCACGAAATTATATATATTTTTAGCATATTTCACTCTTTTGTCACCAAATCTGTGGGATTTCTGGACACTTTGCACTGCAAATATTAATCATGAGATCACAAAGCGAAACGGCGCACACTTCCTGGACTTGTTGCACTGAGAACTTTGTTTAAAATGTGTGTTACTTGTGCGGATAATTCATACCACAGCTAGGTGAGGACTTTTTCACAAAACATTTCCCTTTTGGGAAAGTGTCTGGATTGGATGTACGTTCAGATGATACTTTTTCTTTTCACAAAACCTTTCGCACTCACACTGGTAGCACGAACACGTTTGATTGAAGGTTGAAGATCGCGCACAAAAAAACAGAAACTGTCTTGATTTTTGTTTGGAGTACTGACAGACCCTTCCGACAGTAATGAGCAGGAGTACGAAGCCACAACTTTACGCAGGGAAACAAGTGATGCAGGTGTGATATTTCGTAGAAAAAAAACCGCTGCAGGAGGCGACGTCGTTCGATGACCCCGTTGGAGCACCGCAGTCTAAATCTTGCTTCTCGTTAGGCTAGTGTAAAGTCCGGAAGAAAGAGGCACTCTCCAAATCCGTTGGGGTAGCGAGAAAGGGAAATCCCCTGAAGTTGACCTCGGCGAGCGAACACAGAGTAGGGCAGCCGGAATTCCCGTGGGAAAAAAAGGTCTATGGACATCTTTTCACGTCGCTGGTAAAGGATTATACGGAAGGAGCGATACTTCTCCTCGTAGTTTTTTTTTTTTTTTTTTTTTTTTTTTTTTTTTTTTTTTTACTGTTGGAGAAAAAAATCTGGGCAACGGCGCCAATTTGTATAGAGGAGATATGAGGATTCCCATGAGAATTGAATGAATGAAAAAAAACTCCAACACGAGGATTTCGAGGACTTACTTCTTTATTATGAAACTTTTTAAGAGGAGGGCCATGATGGTATAGTGGTACGGGAGGAGTCAAACGGAAGGCTGCCCGACGGGAGCGACCCCGAAGGGCAGCGAGCTGAGGTCTGTCACACTCAAGTTCAGAGGCAGTAGTAGTGGTCAAATATTCATTACAGTCACTCACTCATTGGCGAGATGAATAGCAACATATGTACTAAATTGGCGATGAATATTGGTGGCGTGGACAAAGGAATCAGAAGCATCCTGAAGTATTACATAGAATTCAAACTTACGCCATGGCGCGGCTATATGGTTACACGTTTCTTAACATTCTTGCGGTAAGGAAAAGTGGTTAAAGAAATAGGAACACGTAATTTTTATATGCACGTTACAGATCTAACTACAGCTGCAAATTAGTCAGCAATGGGCATATGGTTTGTATCCGACAGAGTACAAGGGTGAGAATTGAATACTAATGCAAGCCCAGAGGCTGGGAAAATATGCATTAGATAACGTCGGCTCCAAAGCGAAAAGAGATTCATTTGTATTTTATTCTTCTACTTTATTTCAATGGAAAATAATTGCGGTTAAGATCTTTTTCTATCGTGTGAATTTGAAAGACAGAAAAAGGAACCGAGATAAATGATGTCTGCATTTGAAAAGAACTTTAAAAAGTAAAAGCGAAACTTACAGTAGTGAGAGGGGGGGGGGGGAGAGAATGAATAAAGACATATGAAATTAACTCTAAAATGTCAAATTTAAACTAAATATTTTATTTGAAGGGGGGGGGGGGGCGAAGAATAATGACAATTTATAATATACCAGTAAAGTTAAAAGTTGATTTTTGGGGGGAAAGGAGGAATAATGAATATATAACGGTAAAGCCGTTATAAATGCCATCTTTATTACGAACGCGATAATGTACTTTTACTTGTTTACAGATAAAATCTCATGTTCATACTGGTGCCATTAAATTATTTGAACATTTTACGAATACAACTACCTTGCACCTGAAAGGGTTAAGGATATGTCAGTTCCTCTTTATTAATAGTTACAAGGTGCGAGGTATCAATATGTTACCATTCAACCAAAATAGTAATATTCGCCTTATTTATTTGAAGTAATATATAATAAATTTATAGATTTAAAAGTGTAGAATATTACGATTCAGAAATAGTAGAACAAGTGGTATTTTGGCATGCAAGTTTGCAAACGCTGTGGTATGTCACGAACAACTATTTCCGAATAATAATCTTAAATTTATGCGATCTTAAGTTTCTGTATTAAATAAAGCAAGCATTTTTATTTAGAGATAGTGGTACTCAAAATAAAAGAGACTTATCAGGTATGTACAGCCTTATACTAACTAAATTTGGACCACAAAAGATTATAAAAAATAAATCCTATTCCTAAATGGTTACTACCATAGTACAGGGTTGCCAGTTTTGCCTCCAATTTTAATATGAAAATTTAAATTAATATCGTAAATTTCGAAAGAAGAATTTTTACTTTATATGATCACAAAATGTCTCTCATTTAAAAAAAAGCATTTAATACTATTCTTTATTTCTGCTATGAACTGGAAATTTTCGAAGAAAAACGGAGGCCAAATTGGCAATCACGCCATGGAATTATTCATAAAAGCGTTTATTTAACAAGTGTTTCAACAACAATTGTCGAAAGATTAATTTCCTTGAAAATTATTTTCGATGCTTTTAAAAACATGATGTACAAAAGTTAAACTAGCGCTTTATCAGCATATAAAAACTAAAAATATCTCACTAAAGATGAACAATGTTTTTTTTAAACCTTTCTTCAAAGCATTGCAAACAACGTTTTTTCTAATTATTTATAACGCATTGAATGCTTCTTTACAAAATACCTTTTTTATCAATTTTTTTATCTATAATCGTGCGACGTTAAAAACCTCAAGAAATATTTACTTACATTAGCCGTTCTGTTTACAAGTGAAAATTATTAATTTTGTAAATTACAGAAAAGAACTCTTAGCTGATATCATTATGAGATAGTGAATTTATATGTAAATTTATGTTTCTATAAAGTTAAACAGTTTACACTTCAATCAGCAAGTAAAGAAAAAATGTTTATACAGTTACAATATTACTGAAAGTATACTAATTTGTTAAGAAACATTTCACACATTGTAAACGTTTATAGTACCATTAATATGTCTGTATTTTTCTCATCAAAAATATTTAAATATTAAACTTAGTTCATCATTTATATGTAAATTTATGTTGCTATAAATTTAAACAGTTTACACTTTAAGTATCAAGTAAAGAAAAAAAGTTTATTCAGTTACAATATCATTGAAAGTTTACTAATTTGTTAAGAAACATTTCACACATTGTAAACGTTTATAGCACTATTAAAAAGTCTGTATTTAGTTCATCAAAAATGAATCTATTTTGAGCTTGATGCAAAATTTTAAAACGTTATTCTTGCATGTAGGAAGCATTGTTATTTTTTATCAAGACATAATAATCGTTGTTCTATATTTCGAGCCCATCTAATTTGGTTAGGGGGGGGGGGACATTAACATGTAACTTAAAAAACCCCATAAAATATTTAATAATCATAGTTTTTTTTTTTTTACACAAGATGAGGTATTGCATGTGAAAAACGAATTTTTGTTAAATAAGGCAAAAAAAAAACTTTTATGAAATACTTTTGGATGTTTACACCTACTTTAACCGGTTTGGGCCTGCTCCATTATTTCAGATTAGAAAATATCTATTTAATATTTAATTCTCAGAAATTTAAAAGCTTTCTGCTGTTAAATAAAGCAACCAATCATGTGAAAAATTTATCCTAATGATGTCATTTCGCACTAAAACTAACATATACTGTACCATTCAGTCATGTGCGAATTATGATATTAAAACCGGGCATGCTCTTTCCTACCAGTAATTTCTAGTAACTTTTCCTAAATAAGTCTTTTAGGAAGTTTTTACTCTTAGATCCATGGAACTATTAGTAAAAGGGAACTGACATACCCTTAAAATAATGAAGCTTCAACCGCTTTCGCAGGGGTTGGTTAACACTGGGGAAACTTTCCAGCAGCAAATGTAATTAGAAAATTTATCCTCATTTAAAAGACTTTTTAATGCAAAACTTCAGACCTAAGTAATGGCAATTCAGATATTCACTTTTACTGGTGGAAGTTTACTTCGGCGGTGGTCATGCTCTGCGCTTCCGCCATATTGTGGCAACCTGGACATTAGACAACATCTTGTCAGCGTGAGTAAAAAAATATAAAAGGGCAACTGTCACCAGTAAAAACAAATCGTATTATAATTGTAATATAAAATTTCTATTTAAATTCACCGATGATAGTTTCTCCATCGATAATCGTAAACTGTTGATCCTATCAAAAAACAGTCGACATCTTGTGACAAACTTCTTAGTTACCTCACTCGTAACAGGTAGACGATTTACTACAAGAGTCCCCCTCTTTATTTATAAATCCATTGTTAGATAAGGAGATGGGAACTATATACGGAAAAACTGTTTGTAAAGACCATCTCTAGATTGGGTAGCAGGATCTGCCACAAAAGTCATTAAATCAAAACACAAAATCAAAATCAAAGTAAAAAAAAAATTACAACATAAAATATTGCATAAATTCGTAATATTTATGCTTTAACCCTCCGTCTACCAGACGGGTCCATTGGACCCGACAGGTACATACAAAATATTCATTCAAACCAGAAATTTCTTTAAAATAAACTAAGTATATAAACCAGACAAAAATAAGGTAAATAAATAAGTTAAATAGTTTTAAATAAAAATTCTGGTGTAGAACGTTTTATTAAAACTTGAATAAAATTCCCGGTAGATCTAGGGTTAAGCAAATCTCCTTATATGTAAAGATAGTGCCATAATCCGTATTCGGACAAATTCAAATCATAACGCTGTTTCATTTTTCATCGAATTCCATATTGACTTTAACAATGATTAAAAAATGCTACAAAAACTTTTTTAAAGATATGTTGTAAAATAAAACGTCGTAAATTTGAACGTTATTGATACTGCGAAAAGCTGATATTGTAAACGGTAAAGCGATAGTGGTAAAAAGTAAAACGATAATGAGGAATTTTTTTTTAATGTTATAGTTAAAACACTGCTCGCGAATCCCCTACTTTGCTTTCCAGAAGAAGCTTTAACATTGTCTCGTCTCAGTGTCATAAAATTCGTTGGATACTTAAAAATGTTTTACTGAAATCTGCTGTTATGAGAGAGCAGATTGTCATAAACTATGAAAATACATAAAATAAATTAATTGTATCGACTAGTTTGTAAGTTTAACGTATTTCATTTTTAGAAATTCTACTTCATGTAAATCACTAAATGGCTGTCATTAAGTTAAAAAAATCAATTCGAAAATTCTCTATAAAGAAACAGCACTAACTCTTCTACTTAACAGGGTAGTCATTTTAACATTTTTTTTTTTTTTTTAAATTCAATAATTTCGAATTCATCCCAGAAATTCTGAAAAGAGAAATTTCACTTTAGATAATTACAAAATGTTAATCATTTTAAAAACAATAGATTAATATAAGGATTTTCCGGTGTGGATAAGAAATTTCGGATATAAAATAATCATCCACCAAACTGGAATCCCTGCTACTTAATTTCAAGAAAAAAAAAACTCGTTTAAAATCAAATTTATTAAATTTTCTGGGAAAAAAATTAAATTAAATTTTTTATCACAAACTGTTACTGATATTTTTTAATATTCCCTTGTCAAAGCCTATTTTTCTAATATGAAATAAATTACTTACACACTGTATACGACGTATTATTTCATTATCATTACACCAAAATATTATTTCGAAACTGTATTATCATAAAAATCATGTTGGAGGCATACTAAATCAGTTTTTAAGCATACTTAATTATCTTATGACAATCATTCTAATTTGGTAAGAAATCATATGGTATGTAAGTTTTCGAACTGAGTGAAAAATGCTTAGGTCGAAATTTGGCTTAACACATTGCACTTTTATGTCCAGTCTGACTGGACATCATCTTTCTTTTCAAAATTTGTTTTAAAGGAAAATAAAATTTTCCTCATTTAACCCTAGAACTACCGGAAATTTTACTCAAGTTTTATAAAAACATTCTACACCAGAATTTTTACTTAAAACTATTTAATTTGTTTATTTAACTTATTATTGTCTGATTTATACATTTAGTTTGTTTTGAAGAAATTTCTGGTTTGAATAAATATTTTGAATGTACATGTCGGGTCCAATGGACCCGTCTGGTAGACGGAAGGTTAATTTGAGCATTTTTGAAATCATGTACTTGAAGGAAATTTATTTTTAAAAAGTGGTGTCAACCGAATAAAACTTGTGTAATAAACGCCCTAGTCGAAAGAGTTAACCATTTCCGGCACAGACAATTTTTGTTGTAAAATAATGAAATGACTGACTGGCACCGGAATTTTAAAACGACTTTTTTAGAAATTAAAAACAAGTTTCTTTTAATGTTCATTGTAAAAGCAAAATTTTACCAAAATATTCTTGGTGCCGTTCGTAAGTTTGGAATTAAAATTAGGTATCCAGACTCGGGCACAGTGTGCCGGAAAGGGTGAAGCCGCTAATGGGTCAAAGAACCAAGCTACCCTGACAAGTCCGGACGATACAATTCACTGAGGTAACCTTTTAACAATAGCATCTGGTCAGTTATATCAAACATCTCAACAGATACACGCAGAGGAACTCCAATAAACTTTGGATACGTAATTACACTTTTGAATTTTAACACAAACAATCTGATTTTTAACACTAGAAGCGAGGGAAATTTGACTGAAGTTTTACTTTAAAAATGTACACCAGAAGTTTTATTTAAAACTTTTTAACTTATATTTGTGTCATTGATATATAGATGTATATATTTAAATATTTTTTAAAGAAATTCCTGTTTCAATTCGAATTATACATATTTTGTAGCAGCCAAGTTGACTGCTCTTGGAGCTTCTAGTGTTAAAGAAATCATACGAGTTGCTCTTTTTCGACTAATTAAAAATCCCAAATGGGACACTTTTTCACTAACTTGTAATCGAGATCAAAGTGGCAAAAGTATATGCTGACCTAAATGACTATTTATAAAAAAAAAAAAAAAAAAAAAAAAAAAAAAAAAAAAAAAAAAAAATCTGCTCATCTGGTGATACTTTCCAGCGTGCGCTGAACATACTCTATAACCTACTATATCAGCTTTTGTCAACAAGCAGATTTTCGTGAAAATCAAACGCAATTTAGAAGATTCTGCATAAAACACAAACAATTTGAAAAAAAAGAAAGTAACTAAACAATTTACATTTTCCGGTGCTAAAAGTTTTTTTTTTTTTTTATTAAGACCTGGCAAAATCATTATATGTAGAGATTTGCAATATAAATTTATGTCGAAAAAACTTGTTTAGAAACAGCGGTAGTGAAAACAATGATCCTGTTTTAAGAAATAATTACTCATCGATGAAAAACGGTTAAGATTTCACATTGGTATTATACGGAGGGTGGGTGGTGCTTACATTTGACTACCGCTATATCCGACTAATAATCTTAGTGATATTAAAGTGGTGAATTTTACAATTAAATAAGGCGAAGACTAGTATTTGGTAATAGTAAATGTCTCTACCCATCTCGTGTTATATTTAAAAGATCCATTTACATAAAGTATAATTTCTAATATGCTGCACCTGAGCTATCATTTCATCATTATTACTAAAAATGTCATGTCAAGTGTATTATATTTTTATTTTAATGTGTAAAATATTAATATGCTTTGAATTAATTATAAATGAATAAAAACAACGTTAACAATGCCAGAATTTTTAAGTTTTAAATCATCCTACTTTCGTTAGCATTAAGCGTATCATCCGCTGTGCAAAGAATGACGGAAATTTGCTCCAATATATAGGAGAGAAACGGATTAAAAAGAAAGGACCAATAGGAAAACAAGGGATTATGTGTAACAGCGAATAGGAAAATATAATTAGCGATAAATCAGAAAATGTGAAAAATTCTGGAAGTAATTAACCCGGGAGAACGCGCGCATAGCCAGGGTATGAGTGGTTTTTACTTAGTCACCAATAAATACAAATAATAATCTTCACCTTATTTTATCGGAGACAATTTTGCGATAAAAGAAGTTGAAGATTACTTTTAAAAAGATAGTGGTGACAATTGTAAAAACCGTACACACTCCTGGGTTAAGAAAATGATTGGTACACAAACGGAAAGTTCAATGCTACCGAAATTCGTATGTTTAAAAATTTAAAAGTTCTGGCGCTATTAACTTTTTTTCATGTATAATATATTGCACCAAGTATCATCTTATTAATCATGTTTTGAATTTATTTCTGAAGTTGCATCGAATACTAAATTTGATTCTCGAAATCTTGCCCATCGAATTAGTTAATCAAACACAAAGCTATTCAAGAAATCACTGAAATATTAAAAGATATGTATGTAAATACATAAAGCTGAATATTGTTTTCATTATGCTTGAATAAAATAATAATTACTATTAATAACATAAAAATATCTTTCATCAAAGAGGCCTTCATTTTTATTGTTTCGTGTAACGGAAACTGCATTAATAATCTGAAAGATAAAATTTGTGCATTCAAACATTTGACTTTGTGAATAAAAATATCGTAACCTACGATGAGACATTTTAAGAGTTACTATTTTTTCTTGATTTTGAAGTTCACTTTCAGAAGAATTTGCTTCCTCCGTCACTGAAACATTTTTTATACAAACAGTTTCTAACTGTAGCCTTCGCTTCATATAATAACAGTAAAAAACCGATTAAATAAAGCAAATTTTTTAGTTCGGAAAAAAGTGGTGTTTCACAAATAATTTTAGTTTATTGCAGTGATGGGAACGTTGCGCACCAATAGTCCAATTCTCTGCTGTCATTTTTAATAGTATTACCGTTGAACCCGAATCGCTCGAAGCACTCTTCCGACGCACTTATGTCTCCTAGACGAATTTATTCGGATTTTTTAGTCTTTTTTTTTTTTTTAAGAAACATATTTACTTGTACTCTGACAACATGTGCAAGAGAAATTTACGAAAAAATGCATTTTTAAAATATAGTGGTACGAATAGCATGCAAAACTAGAACCATGTATAAAATGTTTGCGCGATTGTTTGCTGACTGTCGACCGCAAATGGTCAAATTTCAGAATTTTTGCAATTAACCCCTTGAGGGGCAAATAATTGTAATTCTGTAATGTCGAATTCGCACCGGAATCTGCAAAAAGATTTATCGCAAACTAAGGAAAATCAATTATACGGCTTTTCTTCTATCAAAGTTAGAAAAGTAAAATTTAAAAAAAAAAAATCTGGTGGAAACCTTCATTAACACTAGAACGCCCGGAAATTTTACTCATGTTTCGTAAAAATATTTGACACCAGAATTTTTATTTAAAATTATTTGACGGACTTATTTAACGTAAATTTGCGTGGTTTAAATGTAACTTATTTTCTGAAAGAAATTCTGGTTCCGGTTGACATTTAATCATATGGTTGCAGTCGGATCGGCGGTCTCCGGGTGTTCTAGTGTTAATCGTAGGTGGGATAAAATATATCTCACGCCGCTCAAGGGATTAAATAAGGAGAAGATTACTATTTAAATTTTGTCGTGATACCGGCTTGCTTCTGTTGAGTTTTTACATCACTATTATTGTTTAAAAAAGGGGAAAGAACATCCACGTCCCATCAGGCAATGTGTTTATTATCTCTGTATTGCTTATTCTAAGATAATCTCTGCCGTACCTTTATACTAGAAATTGTGAACTGTGGTTGAGTTCAGGGACTTCCTATTTGAAAGGTAGCTCCTTACTTTGGCAACGGTAACACATATCATATATACAATGTATTAAATGGGCAAGTGATTTTCCTCATTACGGATGATATCTTAAATGTTTGGGAATATTTTCATGAAACGTAACTCCTAATATAAATCGAGCACGAGAAAACTATCTGCCTAGGTCCTGAATTCGACAAAATTAGTTTATACAGGTTAAAATAAACTCAGCAAGTAAAATTCCGATTACTATATATAAAAAAAAAATGCTCTTGCGATTTACACGATAGATGCTGCTTAAACCGTGGCGTAAGATTAGATAAAACACAGTCAACAATGGAAATATACCAGTATTTTCTTACATAAAAATCCATCTCATTTCATTGCGGAATAATATAAGTTAAATTGTACTATAAGAAAATACTGATATGTTCTTCTGTTTTGACTGTGTTTTTCCATGATTTGTAGATACCCCGCGCTTACATTAATTTGAGTACGAGAAAACTATCTCGAATTCAGAAAACATTGTTTCGAGAGTTTGAAATACTCTCAGCATGGGAAATACTGCTATATATCGAAAACGGCTCTAATAAATTTCGAAAAACGTGCCTCCTATACTAATGAGATCACTTGAAAATTATCTAGATAGTTCTATAATTTGTGAAAATTCGTTTTGTGTGATGAAAACAAGCTCATTACTCAGAGGTATGTGTTAATCGAAAACATTTCCGACGGTTTTTATGAAATAAACTTTATTCGAATACCAGAAAACCATCGAACGAAGTCTCGACTTCGGAAAAATTTATTTTGATAGGTTTAAGTAATTTTTATATATTTAGCCCTCGGTAATCAGAATTCTCGCCAATACTATTAGTCATACTGGCATGAACAAGTCAAATTAAAAGATTTCAATAAATATTGATTCGGCATATTTAAATGTTTTTAAAAACATTCTTTAAATTTACTATTTCTTTACAGATAACTGCGTTTATACGTTTTCTAAATTTAAAACCACTGCAATATTGTTTCAAGTATCGTGACAGTTTTATGCTATGGCGATACACCCTGGTTCAAAATTAGCTGCAATTTTAAAAGCAAGATAATTTTTCTGCAATACTTACCACATCGTTGTCAAAATATCTCATATTTTCCGCCACCTATTTTCTTGGACAACGATTTTTCAAAAAGAATAATGGAATTATTCATAAAACATGAAGAATAGCACTCGGGACATAGCCTGACCTGGTCGCATTCATTAAAAAACGCTTATTTTTATAAATGACAATCCAAATTTCGTGCTATATACAAAATATATTTTAAAATATGTTTTTAAAGTAGTACAATGAACGTTTCTAAATCCTACATCCTCCGCCCCCACCCCGGAAAAAATTCTATTATATTTAGAAGAAAGACAGTATTTTTACATTTAAAACTACTGGAAAATGTCATCACTTTTACAAACCTATGACATTATTTTCACTGAAATTTTGCTTCCGATCGAATAGTAGTCAAATATCGCATAAAAGTATTCACGAAAATTTCAAAAATCGTTGAACGATATCCAAATAAATTTCATTCTAAAGAAGATATTATTTACCATAATAATCTAAAATATTGAAACCGTATTCGTTTTAAGAATTTAAAAAACTGCCGCGAAATACGACAAACGCTAAAAATGGAATAAAAAAAATCGCGAATAATTGAAAAAACCGTTATTGTAAATAAGTCAAACTTTACTATATCATGGAAGAAGATTGAAACATACTTCTTTAGATAAATCGGGAAAAAAGCGACTTGAAAAATGAATAAATCATAAAGAACTCATAAAAATTTTGTCAAAATTAAAAAATCGCTGAGGACAAAATATGTTGTATTTGGCTAAAGTGTTGAAACTGAATTTTTTTTCTTTTTTTCACGAATGTATAAATGTCGTCGCAAATTCAAAAAATACGTTATAATATTCTATTTTTCTCGAAAAAAGAAGAAATCGATGTACGATTTCAGAATATACTTTATAGATAGAACGATAAAATTTACTATACTGGGCTGAAAGTTTGAAAGCAGATTCATTTTACGAATGTTGAAAATCGATATAAACTGCAATAAACACTAAAAATCACATTAGAAGTTCGCTCAAAATTCGAATATCGACGAGGATAATATTTACTATGTTTAGCCAAAAGATCGAAACTGGATTCATTTTGGGAATATCAAAAACCGCCTCAAATATTAAAAAAAGAAGAAGAAGAAGGAAGAAACCTAAAATTTTAATGAAAACATTTTCGAAAAAAAATTAAAAATCGATCCACGAATTCCAAATACACTTCACTGAAGAGAAGATAATATTTACCATAATGATCTAAAAGATTATATCCTGATTATGTGTACGAATGTCAAAAATGGTCGCGAAACTCAAAAAACCATAAAATTTGAAATAAAAATCGCAAATAATTCATAAATCTCTGTACAAAATTTCAGCAAATGAATTTAGAATTCGCTAAGTGAAATCCAATTCTCTTTGTTGAAAAGTGTATAAAATTTACAATATTGAGCTAGAAGATTTAAACCATATTTCTTTTGCTAAAGTGGAAAAAATGGCGGACACAGAAAAATACGCATAAAAAATTCGCGAAAAAATAAAAAATAACTGAAGGTAAAGAAAACTTACCATATTAGTTTAAAAGATTGAAACCAGATTATTGAAACAAATTTTTAAAAACCGCTGAAAAATGTTAAAAAAAGTTTAAAATTCCCATAAGAATATTGGCGAACAATTAAAAAATTGCTTTGCGAATTCCTCAAATAAACATCATTGAAAAGAGAACAACAAGTTTTTACTGTATTTATATAAAAATTTTAAACTATATTCCTTTTACGAATGTCAAAAAATCGCCGTGTAACGGAAAAAAAATGGTAAGGATCGAAAAAATCCCCTGCAAATCCTTTAAAATTATCTCTAGAAAATTGTCGAAAAAATTAAAAAATCGATGATTCCGATTACTTTTTTCATTGAAACCTGAGTCCTTTTACTAATCTAAAAAAGTCACTACCGACAGCGAAAAAACGCTAAAAATCGCGTAAAATATTCTCCATTAATTCAAAAATAGCCAAAGGAAACATCTATCATATTGAAAACAGATAAGATAAACCTGATAATCATTAGGTAGAACAGGTTACTTTTACGAATGCGAAAAAAATGGCCACAGAATTATAGAAATAAACTAAAAATAGCATAAATATTTTCGCAAAAAAATTAAAAATCGCTTTATGAATTCAAAATAAACTTTATTTAAAAGAGGGCAAAAGTTACTATACAGGGATATTTACTATATAAAAGATTGAAAACGGATTCATTTTATTAACCCGCAAATTTCGCCAAAAAAACGCGAAAAACAGCTAAAAAAATCTAATCAAAAACTGGATTTAGGGTAAATAACGTCAGACATACAAATTCCCTTCCTACAAAGCATGTAGCCTTGCCCGCAGCAATCACTAAAAAAATCTTTGGCGGCACTACAAACAGGCAAACACACAAATTTCTAATTTTACTGTAGACTAATTCCATGGGGCTTGGTAGTGTAAGTCACATAGCTGATAATTGCTATGTTTGTTTGCCACCCTTATTTTCGAAAATTTGCTTGGGCTTATTCAATTAATGAGATATTTCCGACAAAATAAGTCAATTCATTCTAAAATACTGCTAGCCAAAAATCGTAGCTTGTGACTTACACTACAAGTACTCAAGAAAATAGCATATAATAGTATAATGCATTGCATAAATAAAATGTATTCATTTTTTACTGAAAAAGCTGTTTATATATATATATATATATATATATATACAAACACACGCTGGATGAGATTATTAGAATGATTTTAAACAATTCATTATAAAAGCTTACAATTTTAATCATTGACCTATATTATTATAATAATATTTCCTTTAAACTTTATCCCAATCTTAAGTATGCAATATGGTTAGTTGGGGTAACTGGAACCACTTTTATGAAACAGAAATATTCATGTTATTTAATGACAGATAAAACGATACTAAAATGTAGCCAATTTCACTATATAATAAAACTAATGGGAATCAAACAATCTGAGTAAAAGATAGAGCCCGTGAATATGACGGGAGCGAGAATTAAGGGGTTAAACAATCTTTTAAAAAAAAAAAGATTGGACATATAACTTCATTCATATTAATAGGTATCTATACATATTTACTTCATGTTTCAAATGTAAGCCCGGTGTACCAATTACCCCATATATTTTTCAAGAATCGGGTAACTGGGACATGTATTCGGGTAAACTGGACCATGCTTCATGTAGTTACCCGAATAGTTATAAATAATTTTTTGAGTTTCTCTAAATACGGGAAACGAATTTCTCCATTGTTTTTTGCTCACAAAAAAGAAAATTGTAAAATACTTTATTAAAATTACGTACTAAAATTTAAAAAAAGCGTATTGGGTGGTATCAAACCAAATTTCTCGACCCCTGGAGAGACGGTGATGCCGTTATGGCACCACATAATTTTAAAGCCTAATTTCCACATTGGCACCAGAATTTTATAATCAAAATTCCACCTTTAATAAGTACTCGAAAATATACTTTTACCTGTTTACAAACAGATTCTGTTGTAAATACTGGTGTCATTAAATTATTTCAAGATTTTAAGAATGCAAGTACCTTGCCCTGAAAGCGAGATAGCCAATCCTTGAAATTGTACGATACACAGAGGTCGCATTCTATAGGGAAACTTTTATTGTTCCTACCACTATTTTGAAAATAATATCTTCATCGCACCTTTCTTTAGAATATGTTAAATAAAATTATCATGAAGGTAACTCATTAAGGGTTTTGGTAGGAACAACAAAATTTTCCCTACATAATGCGACCCCTAGATACATATAAAGGTACATACTTACGTAGCCTTTTGTTCATAGATTTACCTTGCTATTTTTATCCTTAAAATACCCATGTGACTTTTATTCTTATTACCTATATAGTAAAGTACATAATTACGTACTTAATTTTTATGTTTTTTGTATAAACAAATCTAATATTTTCACTTTCAGTGCTTTTTAAAGACACATTGACAGTAAAGTTTTCCCTTACAACGCTCTTTAGTTGATATCTAATTTACATGATCTGCCTGGTTTAATTTTTTTAAGTTGATTACACTTTTTGAAACAGGACCTGATATACCATATGAAAAAAATAAATAAATAAATAAACGCGTGTGGCACATAGACCTTCCTGGTCCACTTACCGCATTTTTGTGGGGCAACTGGACCCATGAGGAAAGAAAGATGAATTATGCATATTTTTATATTTTTAAATATTAAAATGTAATTTTGAGCATTTCTGTCTGATAAAGGGAACCTAACTGAACACATTTACAGACGTTCAGACTTTAATTCAAATGAACTTTAGCTTTTTGAAGCTGAATTGTCAGAAGCTATAGAGTCACATTGTAAAATCATGGCCCAGTTGCCCCAACTAACCTTATGTAACGAAAGAGTCAAGGAAGACTGTTACATTGTCTTAATTATGAACTCTTCGGTTTAATTATTAGAAATTCACACTAATTAATGCATGTTCTTTAAAGTTTAAGGTGTTATTGCTTTTTAAAACGAAATATTTTTAATCAAGCCTAACTACATGCATTAAATTAGTCTTAAAAAATATACATTTTAATTTTTCTCTGAAAACCATCTTCTTAGAAGCGCAAAGTTTAGAATGCATTAATAATACAACAACTTCAAAGAATGATTTATTTAATTTAGTCTCAAAAATGCTATTTAAATACTTCTTTGCTGAGTATTATATAATAGGTAATTAACTACGATGTATTTTTTTTCTTCTGAGACTGACTTATAAAACAATGAAAGTGAGATTAAACACTCATAAGAGATTAAATTAATAAATGGCTGTACGGTTACAATGACTCTTAACTGCAGATAATTAGCTTTCATAATCAACTGCCAATCATACTTAAATATATTTATTCTTCGTCGGAGTTTCTTTCGCATGCGATTTATAAAATGATCTTTTTCATTTAAGTGCTAAGTTAATTACTTCACTAATAAAGACACGTATTTTTAACTATAAATGTCCTTAGAAAGCGTTTTTTTTTCTATTTAAAATAAATTTGAAGTAGTACATTTTATTTAGAACATGTGTTAAACTCCTCTTATTCATTTGAACTCATTTCAGGAATATAAACATTTAAGGCATTCATACCAATAGACTTACAAAACTAATTACTTTTATAGTAAAACACAATTTGATATATATACTAGTAATTGAGTATAATTGCAATTTATTTAACCCTTTGCGCGTTATTTTTAGTATGGGCTACCAGCAACTCCGCGTCATTTTGACTGTGAACTACCAGGAACTCCACAAATATTTTTTTTTCGATCGGCACCACTTATTTAAAAGAACCTTTATTTAAAAGATGAAAAAGTACACAAACAATTGCTCTGATTAAATAAGGCAAATTTTATTTTATTTTATTACTGGTGCCAAAAACAAAATTTTCAAGGCAAGACGATGTCGCAGCAGCGGCGACAACGGAGTGCAAACGGTTAATATGTTTGAAAAATAAAACAATGTTAGTTACTCCTTTTCGTCGAATGTTTCTAATACGTGCAAAGTTAAGCCTTTAAAAGTGAGTCCAATAGAAAATATCTAATTTAAACGATAATAATAATAATAAACTTCATTCTTGCTGACTTTAAATTATTAGCAGATATGAGTAAAAATTAACAAAAATGTAATTTGGAGAACAAATTAAAAGAAATAATAATAATAAAATTTATTTCCTACATTGTTTAAGCCCGAGAAGGGATAGATATTAAGATGTTTCATTCAATTAGTTCTACATTTAATGTTAATTTTTTTTACAGATAATTTAAGCCAATTGAAAATTTGAAAATAAAAATAAAATTCATGCAATATGATACTCAAAACACACTGAAACATTAGATTCCGTTTCAATGAAATCGAAATAAATCTTAGATTTCATCCACTTTTAATTGAAAATATTTACATTGCAGATTTTGTATTTTGTTTATGACGATTGTACATTTAATGATAAGATGCATGCAAATTACCAAACTTTAAAAAAGTCTAAAATGTCTTCACTATTTCTGGTCGCATCACATCAATCTATTTTTTCTATGTATCCATCAATCTATATCTCAGCAATCTATTGTTTAGAATTTTTCTCTCATCCTTTAGCAACATCAGTGTTTTCTTTAATCCAAAAGTTACTTGCAATATACACACTTTGTTATCATTCTATCTTACAAGTACTATATCTTTGTCCTTACCATAGAGCTCTTCTATAAAACAGCTTCCATTTTTCTGTTGTTTTCTCCAGAATGAAAGATGGATTTCCAAATCTATTCACTCTTGCTCTGCAAGTTGCCACTTTTCAAAATCTCCAACAAAGCAAAAGATGAAATATAATTATAAAAATATATTTACACATACTGAACAATTGCACCATAAAATATAATAAATAAACAGACAATCTTACTCAATGGTGCACAAAATACGAACTTTAATAAACTAACATTTAAAATCTACGTTTTGAGCTGTTTCTACGGCCGTCTTCAGGAAAATATGATGGTTAAAGTAGCTCTTGCAGCGAACCTGCAAGCCTTCGTTCGGCGATATAGGCCTCTGGGGGCTCAGACATGCGCGCAACTGACACGGAGTAAGCCCTCCCTATAGAAATTTCCTTGCCGTGCGCCCGTCGTCAGTACGCCATCGCCCAAGGACTTCGCGCTGCCCAACACACGCCACGAAGCGCTGCGCCCAAGTGTTAGACTTCCGGTCGGAGCAACAGAACCTCCCACCCAGCTAAGACGAGCCATATGGTTCCTTCTCTTGGTCACCCCGCAGTTCACCCGACGACCCGCAGGGTACGGAATCCTACAAAGGATCCCAGCCCACGAGCCAAATCCGAGGATCCCTACGAGGGGGTTACTTTACGGAGGTCCCTCAAGATCAAATACCATTAGGCGCATCCCACACTGAGACGACAAGCGACATGTAGCGCAAAAACTGGTCGAAACAAATAGCGAAGTTGTTTCAAACCTGATTTAAACCAGTTTTTCCAGCGAATTGAAGCGACATTTCTTATGTGTCGCCTTAGTGTGGGATGCGCCTTATCCGGCAAAGACATTTATGAGGAACAACCAATGCAGTTAGTCAGAGAAAGTTATTGTTAGAAGCCCCTAATTGAAAACCCAGGAGGGGCGGGGAAACCCCCCTCCGGACGTAAAGCGTCCCTGCTCTGGGCTTTCCGCCCAGTCCTCCCACCTCGACCGACGGAAGCCCTCGTGGATCTCGCCGGGAGTCAGTAGGACCAGACAATTGCCATTAGCGACACGATGTGGGCACGGAAAGCTCCACCTAGGCGGGATAGACTCCTCCTCGCTACGGGTTGGATGGTCCGGAGTCCCGCCCACGCACCCCCACAGCCCATCTCCACCCGAGGGCGGAGGGGCCGCTGAACGCGGGCAGAAGCCCGGCCCACCTATACCTTACCTCACGGTCGCCGAGTGTTCCTGAGCACGAATGCCCCTCGCCTCGTGCAATAGCAACCGCTACCATGTTATTTCGCCGAAACACAGCTTCTGTCGAGGGATACGAACACGAACAGGCCGACGAAGCTGACTCACGATTCGCGGACCCAGCCAACGACTTTCACTGTGTTCCGAAGTGGCTCAAAGTTCAGAGACGAAAGATTCCTGTGCAAGAGATAATTAGCTGAAACTTGACCAATGATTTGAATACAAAAAATGTAGTGTTGCCATCCAGTGAAAATAAATAGTTATTAATGAACTGATATCAAATGAATCAAAGGTCGGTATAAGAAACCAGGAGTGACGTCATCTACACATGAGGGACAAAACCGCGTTCAACTGGATTTTCATTCAAGTTTTTGGCAACATAATATAAGTTTAAGCTTAAATAATGTAATTAGATATAGAATTCTTGTCTAGAATGATCACTTTTCCACCCCCTTACCTCATTGGCATCGTGAGTGATAAGATCGACAGGATCCCAATGGATCAAAAAGCTTTTATATATGAAATCCCTATTACTTTATCTAACAATATTGAAAAAGTCTACATTGGCATGACAAAACGTAAGTTTTCAGTAAGGATTATGGAGCATCGCAAGGATATTATACTGCATAAACAGAATACGGTCCTTTCTAAGTTCTACTTGGCTAATGAAGTATGCTATATTAACTTTGATGAGGCAAAACTTATAGTTCCGTGCAATAACCCTTTTGAAAGTAAAATTAGAGAATCAGTCGAAATCATTGCACGTGAGGATAAACCTTGTAATGATAATTTATCCTATAATATCCCAAAAATCTGGAATAATATCATAAAGTCATAATTTTATATCGAATTACAATATTTCAGCTTAAACTTGTATTAGGTTGCCAAAAACTTGAATGAAAACTCAGTTGAACGTGGTTCTGTTCCTCATGTGTAGATGACGTCACTCGTGGTTTCTTAAACCGACCTTTTGGTTCATTTGATTTCAGTTCATTAATAATTATTTATTTTTACTGGATGGCAACACTACATTTTTTTATTCAAATCATTGGTCAAGTTTCGACTAATTATCTCTTGCACAGGAAGCTTTCTTCTCTGAACTTTGAACCATTTTACCATCATATTTTCCTGAAGACGGCTGTAGAAACAGCTCGGAACGTCGATTTTAAATGTTAGATTATTAAAGTTCGTATTTTGTGCACCATTGTGCAAGATTGTGTGTTTATTTATTATAAAAATATAACTGTGTATTTTCGGTGATTATTTATTTACTGAAATGCAACTGCCCCTGCTTGACCAAATTTGTTTTGTCGATCTTTACTTCAAGTTACTCAAACCTCATCCTTTCCTTAAGAGATCAAGACATTTATTTTCCATAGATGGACTTAAAAAAGTTTTTATAAGAAGAACGTGAATGTATGATTTTATACAGATATATTATTATTATTATTTCGTTATATAAAAAAGGAATTTTCAAACAGTTGTTCAAAATTTTATAGAGTTGAAATTTTTTTCATATTATATTTTATGGAAATCTTATTGGAGCGAACAAACAGAAAAAGAATACACTAAATGAACTATACACAATGAAAAACAACTAAAGTAATCAATATCATAAAAGCGTCCGTACACTGATATAAACACTGTTTAAAAAAGTTTGTCCATATTTCTGGACTTGTGTTTTAAAATAATTCTATAACAAAATTATAAGTACCTAGAACTACCATAACAAGATTAAATAAAAATGTTTCTAGTTTTCTTATGAAAATAACAAATATATTTAACTACTGCTGGTATTAAATTATTCCAAAGTAATATAATTCTTAAAAGGCTTTCCTGAACGAGAGCTGATGCTTCCTTCCATTTTCATACAAAAATGTCTAGGCACTGCCAATTATTGGTTTTATTTCTAGATTTGTCCGCTTTTGGTAGAGAAATGGTTAAAAATGAAGACAAAATTTGTAAAATTATTTTAAAATAAATTAGACTTCTTAAAAAAAATTCTGAAAGGTATGTCCTCGATGAAGGACGCCGGTAGTGAAAGGTTTAATTGAAGAGTTCAGATGATAAATGTAATACATGGCAATTTTTTAATGTAATTTTAATTGATACAAGTGGAATGTGTATTTCCATTAAATACATAGCAATTTTATCAACTGAAACAAGCAACACATTGAAAACATAAAAGTAGAACAAAAAAGAGTTTTACATACGGGCATTTGTTACATAGAGACACTAAATGTAACCGCCGCGGCGAGCGGCCCATGTTCATCCGCAGCCCTTTATTCTTCTATTCTAGTCCGACTCTTTTGCGGAAGCAAGATACCTACCTCCCCAGCCACGTCCCGACTGAAAGACTCTCTAGCAAAAGCAACGTTAAAAAAAAAAATTCAAAAATTGAAACCGGACAAATTTAAAAGGGAAATTACACAAATTAAAGACACCGAAAAGAGGCAAAGGGTTGGGCTCAGGGCGATGAAGCTACCGAACGACCCCTAGCTACCTCGAGCCCATCATTAGCCCACTATCCTCGTCCGCAGCCACTTATTCCGACTCTTTTGCGGAAGCAAAGTTTTATAGCTGCCCAGCCACGTCCCGATTAAGAGACTCTCTAGCAAAAGCGAGATTTAAAAAAAAATCAAAAATTGAAACCGGACAAATTTAAAAGGGAAATTACACAATTACACGATGAAGCTACCCGACGACCCCTTGTTTCTTCTAGCTTATTATTAATTGATACAAGGGGAATGTGTATTTCCATTAAATACATAGCAATTTTATCAACTGAAACAAGCAACACACTGAAAACATAAAAGTATAACAAAAAAGAGTTTTACATACGGGCATTTGTCGTGTAAGTCACATACTAGATCCTTGACTACCAGTATTTTAGAGTGGCTTATACGACAAGTGCTCGTGGAAATACCCATATACCTTAAATGCAAATAAATATATGCAGGGCTGTCATTGGCGATTATATTTTATTTCTGTCTCTCACCACGATCACAAAACAACATACTTTCACATAGATATTGACAACATATCCAAGAGAAATTTGCAACAAGTTTTTTTTCTTTCTTTTTTTTTTAAAGTGGTGTGAATAAAATTTAAAAATAGTCACTTTTGGCAACCCAATTTTAAACTTTACGATCATTTTTAACACCTTGCGGGGCTGTGGAATACATTATATCCTATCTAATTTTAACCCTCTGAGCGATTTGGGCGTATTTTTCCGTCTCCCCTTAAATCTGTTGTAGAAAACAGTATTGTAAACAGAATTGTATTTTAAAATGTATTTCAATTAAAGCGGCCTGAAGTGTATTTTAGAAGCAAACATTTTAGAAACAAACAAAAAATTTAAATTAAGATTATTTTTATAAACATTTTAATGAAATTACAGGAAATGAATTGCACCAAAAACTTTTAATTATAATTTTCTTTTTAAACTTTGGTGGAAAAAATTACTTTTCCTTATCCCGAATTTTATTTTTAGAAAATTACAGTGTAAATTCAACATTACAGAAACGCAATTGCTTGACCCTGAAAGGGTTAAAATGATGATTGTGTTTCTTGCCGCGTTTATAATCTGAGTTCTTCCAGCCATGAAAAGGACTATATACGTATGCATAGGTGACAAACTCAAACTAATCTTCCGAAATACGTGCGTTAATTTGACCCTGGTTTAATACGTTTCGAACCAGAATTTTTTTTAAAGAAATGAAATTAAATATGTCACACCTAGAAACAGTGGATGAAATAAATAAAGATTAATGAAACAAATTTTCTGGTTCGAAAGTGGTTAACCTGGTTTAAATTAATCCAGGTATTACGGAAAATTAGTGGAAGGTTGGCAGCTATGCGTATGGCAATTTGCTACTATCTAACCGGTGCGAAGGACGGATAGACAGCTTGAGTTAATTAAAAGTCAAAGAAGACAACAACTGTAAGCGTTTTGGGTTATTTTACCAAATAATTCCTCTTTTATTTTTACGGTAACGTGTAGAAGTTTTTTAACTATAAAAAAGAGCAATCTCTTTGCATAACCGCAAAATTTTCAATTTTTTTTCAAATAGAATAAGCATATTTCCAGTTAAAAACATTACTCAATGAATAAAATCAAATAAGTGTGACACAGAAGCGAGAAACATTTTATTAACAAATTATCTACTTCAAAATATGATTGATAGACTTGTACAAAATCCCGAACGTTTGCGAGGTATCCACTTACCTTTCCTTTATAACGTTTTCCAGTTTCATGTAAAAGTAACGGACTCGGTGTTATGGAGATGATTCTTCAGCTGTACTACCTGAGGGGCCATATACTTTGCACGAAAATCTGACTGCATAGCTACCAACTTTTACGCTTTTTTACTACCACTATTTTTGAACAGAAAACATTGTCTTATTTAATCGTTGAAAACTGAAGATTAAACAAGGCAAATTTTTCCATTCAGAAATGGTGGTAGGGAAAAAGCGTAAAAGTTGTCAGCTATGTGACTGGGTCAAGGCTGCCACTGGTAGCTATTTTTATATTTTATTCACATCACTATTTTTTAAAAAATGAAATTTGTAGTATGTTTTTCCTGCACGTGTTGTCAAGGTGTATGGAAACGATTTTTGTTTTGAAAAAGCTCTGCGCGATAGAATTAAAAACAGTAACTATGTAAATAGTAGGGCGAGCTTTTTTTTTTTTCTTTTTTGATTTACTATACCGCGGAAAACTTGGTTTTAGGGTAGGTTAGTAAAATGCAAAAACAAATTAACCCTCCGTCTACCAGACGGGTCCATTGGACCCGACAGGTACATACAAAATATTCATTCAAACCAGAAATTTCTTTTAAATAAACTAAGTATATAAACCAGACAAAAATAAGGTAAATAAATAAGTTAAATAGTTTTAAATAAAAATTCTGGTGTAGAACGTTTTATTAAAACTTGAATAAAATTCCCGGTAGATCTAGGGTTAAATAAAGTTTTACTTTTGACGGTAGCGCATCGCACTTGAATGTTTGAAATTTATTGAAAAAAAAAAAAAAACAATTGTTTTCTTTCGTTTTTTAAACTGAAAACTGAAAATATAAAAACTGCTATGATGAAAAAGTTTAAAAAGAAAGATAAGAAAATACATTATAATAAAATAAGAAACAAAATTACTTCATTTAGGGTAGCGCAAAGTAATGGAAGATATTCCATCTATGTTATGATCACGTGGTCAAGGTAAAAACTTCTAGCGTAAAGAAGGGAATACTCCGTAGACATAATGTAAATCCCCGCCAGCCAGTGAAAAAGTTCATGAGGAAAGCAGTAGCAGCCTCCCTCTTATCAGTTAGAAATTCTTTGGTAAATGGAGGACATTCCAAATATGGGTTCGAAGCTGAAAGAAGTCACGTGGTACTGGTAATTTGCCCAAAGAATTTCTAACTGATAAGAAGGGAGGCTACTACTGCTTTCCGCATGAACTGTTTCACCGGCTGGCGGGGACTTAAATTACTTCAGCAGAGTCATCCCTTCTTTACGCTACACGTTTTTACCGTGATCACGTGATCATAACGTAGATGGATTATCCTCCATTACCGGTACCACTTGACTTTTTTCATCCTCGAATTAGTCCATTAAAAAATCCTTAAATTGACGCAATCAAGTTGCATTCTTAGTCCTTCTATTCTGGAAGCAGTCCAGCGCGACGCGCCCTGCTGCGAAGTGGTGCCCGTCAATACTACCCGAAGCTAACGAGAAAGACAGGTTTTCGTGGTGCATTCCCCATATTTTTTTTACAGACCGCTGGAGTCACGTGATGTTCGAATACACCAATGTAGCTGTGCGAAAAGAGCATCACGTCACTCTAGCGGTCTGTTAAAAAAGACACGTGGGATGCATCTTGGTAGCCTGTCTTTTTCGTTAGCCTCGATATTACCTGTACTGACGTTTCACAATGCACTGCATGATACGCATGCGTGTGCTTTATGACACACCGGTTTCTGTGAGTTGTTCACTAGAATTCTGCCGGCAATGATTAGCAGTGTGTTGTTCTTGTGCGTTACAATCGCGTTTCTGAAAGACTGATTTAATTAGTGACTGCTTAAAAAATGGTTCGATTTATTGATTATATAAACCACTGTGTTATGGCTGTTTCCAAGAAAATTACTCGCAGTGATTTTAACTGCCCGTTACTTTGCCACCTAGAAGTGAAAACTGAATATTCTGTAAAAAATGTTGTTGCTTAGCTCTCAAATATATAAAAATAATAAATTTTTAGAATAAGTTTACTTTTGTAAACATAAAATAATATTGCTGAAAATTACTTTAACCCCTTCAAGGGCGGTGGTTCATTTTTGGACCACCTAATTTTAATCCCTAAACGCCACATTGGCACCAGAATATTAGAATGAAAAAATTCCTTTTTATTAAGTACGTGAACAAAAGCTTTTACGTATTTTGAAATAAATTTGATTGTAAATTCTGGTGTAATCCACACATTTAAGCATTTTGTGAATAGGAGTACCTTGCCTCGGAAAGGGTTAAAACTATATTTATTTGTTTAAATTTTCGCTGTTTTCATAAAACATTAATCCTTTCAGGTGAATTTAATTGTGGTTCTGTAATGTCGAATTCACACCGGAATCCGCAAAAAGGTTTATTGCAAAATAAGGAAAAGCAATTTTAAGACCTTTTCCCCGCCAAAGTTAGAAAAGGAAATTTTAATAAAATTTTTCTGGTGCAAATCTTCATTAATCGTAGCTGGCATAAGATATATCTCTCCGCTCCTCAAGGAGTTAAAGAAACTTTAAAAAGTAAGATAAAAATACATTTTTGAAATTACGGTTAAATTGGCCCGTGTCGGTTGATTATTTAGATAAAATGAAATTACTAATTCGACTAGCGAAGCAAAATTATTTTCGACCAACAATACACCTAATGAGGGCCTGATTACCAACGGGGCACATTCCCACCAGTAAAAAGAAACAGAACATTTTGCCTCATTCGTGACAGACGTTTTACTTCAATACGGCGTTCAGATAAAGCGGACAAATCTTTTAAAATTTATTGGTGTAAGTGTGTCCCGTTGGCAATCAGGCCTTGCACCTAATACGACAAAACAATACGACTAACATACATGTAACAAACATTGTGCTTTATCTATGTGTAGGTAGATATTGTTTTATGGGAAAAGTTTCGGTTTTAAATATGAAAAGCGTAAGCAAGGGATACGGCAGAGAAATACGGTTAGTAAAAGAAAATCTAAAACTAAAAAACATGTAGTATATTGCAATAATACATTTAAAAATTATGGCTATGGATATATTTAATTTAAAAGTTGTTACGAACCGGGCAAATCGAGGAAGAAATTGAGGCGTTGCTGACTTAAGGCGGAACTCTACAAAGCTCGATATTTTTATTTTCAAACATACCATGGGAGACTACAATAAATTGTGCAATCTCTTTCAAGAGAGCAGTTCACAATTAATGTTCCCAAATTGACTTTTGAATACAACATTCACAAAACATTCGTGAATCATAAAATGAAATTAACTTCAAATTTCAATAGATAAAAGAATAACAAATTTGATAGCGATGCTCCATATCACGTCGTATAATTTTAAAATTTTGACTACCAACGGTAAATATGTGTAACACTTATGATACTGTTTTGAGAACTCCATTGTAACATAAATGATCCAGTTATAGGTTTTTCTTAAGAATACATCAGAGATTTTCTTTCATTGTTCAGGGTCCTATATCATATCAATGCATATTTTTTAAGGCGATTGGCAGCTATAAGGAACTCTGACCTTTAAAAGCCGCATATAATTCAACAAAAAGTAACAAAATAAAATTTACACACAAAATTTGAAGACATAAAATTTAAAATCAACATAAAACAATTTTTGAAGAAATAATATTAAAATTGTATTTTAGGATGTTAACAGTTTTATAACAAATCTTTGCAAAGAATCCTTTGACTTATCCATTTGCAGAAACAATTCAATTTCTGTGATTAAATTAGGAGGTAACAAATTCTGCAAATTTAATAATAAATAAAAATAAATTGATCTTAAATAATCATGTCATACACCTTGGATATTCTAAGGAGTGTTTGCAACTTGTAAAAGTATTTAAAATGTTAATCTAAAGATATTTTAATCGGCGTACTAAAATGGGATATTATTGAAAAAAAAAAAAAAAAAAAACTTATGTCCTGTATTTCAAAAAGCATTATAAATTAAAAATCTGGGGACACCTTAAGATAAACAAAAAGAAGAAGCATATTTCTTTAACATTTTAAGGAGACAAATCAACTTTACATTCGAATATTTATTTATCTTAAGAGGTCTTTTTTCAAAATTTTAATTGTTACAGATACAATAACCGGAAGTATAGCCTTAAAAAGGAATAGAATTAATTATTAGACCGGAAGGCGACGGGACAGACCATCACCTCATCGTTGATGGTTGAAATTTCAGAATTAGACAGAAGTCGATTAGCTTCTTAAAATGCAACTGGTCTGCCAAGTCATATATTGGTGGAAAAAGCCTGTAGACCTGTTTTTAGTGTTTAGTCGATAGGTTTATCATTGTATTTTCCTGCATTCAAAGGTATGACAACATAGGGAACTGAGAGCACGAAACACTGTGAAAAACCTATAAGTGAACCACTAAATTCGGGTTTTTATGTGTTTTACACAGTGATACGACTTGACAAACCAGTTGTATTTTAACACTATTTCTATCAAGAGGTGTCAAAAGACACCTTTTGGATTTTCTCTTAAAATTATTCTCAAAGTTTAATCATTTCTCAACAACTAATTTTTTGACTTTTCATAAAATAGTTGTTACGTTAATTCACCGATATTATTTTCTTCTAGCTCATCCTGGATCTCAAAATATGCATATGGTATATATATTTCACCCATGAGATGCCTTTTAGCACCTTAAAGATTTCATAATTTCTAATTTTAAACAATTTTACATATAAATATCAACACCATTTTACAGCATCGTATCAATTATAATCAAATTGGAGAATCCCGATTTCCGTTGTAACGGAAAATACAGGGGTTGCTGCGTAACCTTGAGATTCGCTTGTTTTCCGTCATGTTGCGTTTTAGTGTAGATCATTTCATTGACTAGTTCTAAAAAATTGAATAACGCGTTTTGTTATCCAAATCTGGTAGCAAGTTTAATACACAGCAATTTTGATTTCATGAATGTATTAATATATATGTATTGCTCAAATTATCTATATTTAACTGAAAATTTGAAATCCGAACCGTTTTGCCAATTATTTGCATATTCAAACGCAAAGGTGTCAAAAGACACCATTTGGTAGAAATGTGTATACACAAAATTGCGGTTGAAATAGTGTTAATATAGTTTTAACTAATTCTGGAATATCATTCGTCGACTCGGGGAGGTGATGGTTTGGGCAACCTCCTCTCCGTCTATATGATTAACGCTGCCATTTTTGTCAGTAACAGGCGGAAGAAGACTCTGATACCGCCTAGCGCCCTGCATTTTCCACGGAGTAGCGGAAATCGAAATGCCTTTTTACACCACGGTACGGTATGTTATTCCTTTCTCCTAGCTTATTTTGTGTCTTTCTTCAAAAAATAACGTTACCTTACAGAAGTCAGCCGTAAAACAAAGCAATACCATTAAATACTCTATAGCAATTTTTTAAACTTCTAAGCATCGCAAATTTTCCATTTTTATACTGTCGTATAGGGGGAAAAAGTACTTTTAAATGCAATTTGTTTGAAAACTACATATCCATTTAATTTTGAAATATTAATTTTTTTGTAGTTTTTGGAGTCATTTGCTTAATATTGGCAACGGAAATACTTCATTTCTGTAGAAAGGAAAGGAAAGCTGTTGTAAAATATTAATTATATATTTCTGTTGCTATTTTTTCATAACAAACGAAGGAAAATTTAATTAAAATACGTGCTAATTTGAAAAAAATATAAACGAATGATTTCTGTTAAAACTTGGAGCTATTATAAACTATATTTAATTTTAAGTATCTATATTAATGTTACAAACAAATGAAGGCCTATGAATCATTAGACAGCCAGTTTTTTTTTGTCGAGTTTCTTTAATGACGGCATATTTTTGCTGCATTTGGGTATTATTTCGGGATAGTGACGCCCTATGTCTACTTTACTGTGGATGTTTAAGAATGGATTGTAAATATGGAATTCTTAAGCGGATGCGAATGACGTCATTTTACATAAAATAAAAGCGTGTGCTGTTAGTCTTAGAATTGAAATATGTTTTGTAGTATTTATACACACACACACACACACACACACACATATATATATATATATATATATATATAAGGTATTTCACTTGATCACAGGTACATAAAATACATTTATAAGCAAAAAACATAGTCGATTTCTGTAACGGAATTCAGCAATAAGCAAATATTGAATTCCATTATGTACCCAATCGACTAAGTACCAGAGAATATTAAACAACGATGTAAAATATTAAACAATGTGAAATCCACAACTATGAAAACAATTAAAAAATGAAGGAAATTAAATCATAAACAAACCCATCAGGAGGACAGCCAAGACATATTAACACTGACACAAACAGATAACGTACTTTGGCTTAAAATCCCGCTTAAATACTGACACAGTTAAAAGCTAATGCCACGGTTACCGCAACAGATAGTCCATATAATTATTATTATTATTACAATCGATAATAATGATTCTGTAATAAATTACAAGAAGTTGTTTAAAATTAAACAATTAATAATTAATAGATAATAACAAATATAAGTTTAATTTAAGAGTCCAAGGCAACCAAATAATATTAGAACAAAATAAATAATTATTTAAAGCTGCCAACGTACGGAAATTATTAGAAGTTATGTTTAAGAAAGAAAATAAATGATAAAGTAACTGACAAAATTGTGTTTAGTGCTGCCATCTAGGATAGAAAACCGAATATGACATTAGATTAAATTTATTTAAAACCAAATATGTCATTTAGACTGCAGATAAATATCATTCCATAATATGCCACTTAATATTGATAATTATCAAATAACATTTTAGTATAATCTGTACCGCAACAGATAGTCCATATAATAATAATTACTACATACTATAATAATGATCCTGTTATAAATTACAAGAAGTGTTTAAAATTAAACAATTAATAATTAATAGATAATAATCATTATAAGTGTAATTTAAGAGTCCAAGGCAACCAAATAATATTAGAACAAAATAAATAATTATTTAAAGCTGCCAACGTACGGAAATTATTAGAAGTTATGTTTAAGAAAGACAATAAATGATAAAGTAACTGACAAAATAGTGTTTAGTGCTGCCATCTAGGATAGAAAACCGAATATGACATTAGATTAAATTTATTTAAAACCAAATATGTCATTTAGACTGCAGATAAATATCATTCCATAATATGCCACTTAATACTGATAATTATCAAATAACATTTTAATATAATCTGTACCGCAACAGATAGTCCATATAATAATAATTACTACATACTATAATAATGATCCTGTTATAAATTACAATAAGTGTTTAAAATTAAACAATTAATAATTAATAGATAATAATCATTATAAGTGTAATTTAAGAGTCCAGGCAGCCTAATAATAATAGAACAAAATAAATAATTATTTAATGCTACCATCTTGTTGGAAATATAAGAAATTATATTTAAGAAAGAAACAGAACTAGTACAGAAAACCGAATATAACTGTAGATAAAATGTATTTTAAACCGAATGTGTCATTAAGATTGCATATAAATATTATTCTAAAATATGCAACATAATATTGATAATTATCAATTAATATCTTAATATAATGTGCGAAAAATGGTTAAAATTAAAATTATTTTTTAATTTATATATTTAAATTTAAGTAAAACAATAATTTCGAATAAGTAACTTTATTAATAATATAAAAATTGTTTATAATAATCACTTAATAAATATTAATGTATCAATACAAATATGGGGGTGGGATGGTGATATACCAATAAAATACAACATTGCTACAAACTTTGAATACATGTATCATAAACTGTTAAAGCGTATTACCGTTACAAGGCATAATATAAATGAAATAAATCAAAAGAGTAAATTAAAATGATTCAAATTAAATTAATTTAAAGATTGTTATACATAGTTTAAAATTAAATAATTAATAATTAAGAGATAGTAACTAATAAAAGAGAAAAAAAAAGAGTTCATAGCAAACTTATAATGTTAGAACATAATAAATTATTTAATTCTGCCGTCTAGCTGAATTATAAGAATTAAATTAAATAATCAATATATTATAAATTACAAGACTAAAATTAGATGAAATAGTGTTGAGTGCATCCCTCATTTACATTATACCATAAATAACAGTAGAAAATGCAATTATTTATTTACTTATTTTATTTTATTTTTATATTGTAAATATTTAACCTAAAGTGTCACTGAGATTACATAAATATATCATTCTAAAACAGTGCATCAGAATATTGATAATAATCAATTAACATTATAATATATTGTATTTAAAATTAAGTGAATTAATAATAATACCAAATAAGTGAATTTATAAATAACATAAAAGTTTGTTTATATTAATCACTTAATAAAATTAATGTATCACTTAATAAAATTAATGTAATTTAACATCTCTACAAACTCATAGATACAAATATCATAAACTGTGTAATCGTATATCATTACAAAGTTAATTGAAGTAAATCTATAATAGTAAATTAAATTTATGCATATTAACTAGATTTAATTTAAAGAATGTTATACAGTACACAGGACCGCGACCTCACTAGAACCAAAACTGATAGTAGAACCATGAATATTCAACGTAACATTCCTACATTTTTAAAAAAAATATTAAATATATAAAATCAACATTTTCGTGTAAATTATCCAGACAACTCTGCCCTCTTCCTTAATTTAACATCTACCCACCCAGCCATTCTATTTAAAAATTTTATATATATTGTATATGTATAAATATTATATATGTATTTTTAATTTTTTTTGTTTATTTTTAGTTTTTTGTAATTTTTTTATAGATTTTTTATATACGCAAGATGTGAATAGTAACATACAATAAATCACCCAACAATACATTCTTTAGATCATAAATTGTAGATTAAAGAATATATGAATTTTTTAGGAAAAGCATGATTTAAAGCATAAAAAAATTATTGTTTAATGTTTTTATTTATAAGATGAGATGAAAATAAACTTTTGATTCTATACAAATGATTAATTAGTATATTACGGTAAACTGAAATGTGTAGACAGGATTTAAAATTATTAAAGGTATTAACTTTGAATTGAAAATCTTTACGTTTGTCATTAAGATCAGTAGTTGATTTGTTTTGTGATACAATGATTTTTAGATCTAAAAAGTTAATGGTATTATTTGTTAAGAGGTTTTCTGTCAATTCTAAATTAGTTGGATAATCAACTGGAAATTGAGCAAAATTTGATTTTTTAATATCAATTAAAATAATGTCATCAATATAGCAATACATTAGTATATCATCATTACAAAAATTACGTTCATATTGATATAAATATAAATCTGACATCAAACTGGATGTAGATCCGCCTTGTGAGATTCCTTCAATTTGTAGATAAATAATATTATCTTGTAAGATATAGTTATTGTATATTATAAAATTAGTTAAAATTCGAAAATATTTTATATCCATAAACGAAGGTAGATTTAATTTATGTTTATATGTTTTAAAATGTGTGTTAATTATAGTATGCAGATCATTAAGATTTATATTTCGGGGGCGACAATAAATTCTGAAAATCAGAATTTCTGTTTTCTAGTTTAAATGATAATTTATTAAAATAGAGGCTTACATTTGTAATTTTCATTTGCTTTCATTTTCCACGGAGTAGTGGAAATCAAAATGCCTTTTTTCTTTCTTTTTATATAGCGAAGCTGGTACTGGGCGGTATTTTGTATTTCATTGTACCAGAACTATACTTAAGATTACTTTCCACGCCATTGTAATTCGTGATAACATTTTTTATAGAAATATGATCAAAACTGTCCGCGGCTTTACAAAAATGCTTCCTCCGACGATATAACTTTTTTGATTTGTTTAGATTACTTTTTTTTTTTTTTAAATGAAACTAAGAGTCTCCGCCTTCCGTACTTTTTATACTCCAATCCCTTTACCTGCAATAGATTTGTACATAGCATATCTGCCCCTCATTTTACGAAAGAGTTGATACTCCATGCTGTAGAATTCATAAACAATTGCATCCTGCATTGTCCAATACGGCTTTTGTGATATTTTCGTGCTTTGCTATTTGGTAGGTATATATCCCGTTAATGAAGTCATCATAGGCGTTGACGTAACGGGGGCGAAGCGTGAAAATTTTAATCACTAATTTTAAAATGTAATTTTTCAGTTTATTTACCCCTTGAAGGGCACCGGTATATTATATATACCACTTAACCCCTTAACAGTGTAGCCCGAACTGGATTCGGGCAAGAACACTGTGCTTGCTTCGTTATTAAAAGCATTTTGATACCACTAATTTGTAACTGTAAATTTAACTTTATTGATTGTCAGATATTTTTCGATTAAGTAAGGTAAATATTTTAGTATGGAAAAAGTAGTGTACAGCCCCATTTTTATTTTCTTTGTAAGAAAACAAATGTCACTGTTAAGGTGTTAATTTCAATTCCTAAATTGGCACCAGTATTTTAAAACTAAATTTTGCAATATTTAATGCACGTGAGGTTAAGCTATTACTTATTTTCATGTATTTTTTCATGTAAATCCTGGTGTCAATCAATCATTATGCCACATAGTGAACTTCGTTTTGACGGCTATAGACGCAAGTGTCCGTAAACGTATTAATAAAAGTTTTTAAATCGGACAAAAAAAAATTAAGATTATGCAAAATGCTTTATATATGTACATGTTAGCTGAGTCGGGGGAGAATATAATTTTTATGATAGATCACATACGATTCCAGTTTGTGAACCTCTGCTCTAAGGGTTAAATTATTTGATTTAAAAAGGATATTGAATTCATATATAACATTTATGAAATTTTAAAATAAATTGCCTATAAATTATTTTAATTGTTTTTTTTTTCAATTCCTACTATTAGTTCACACTCTCCCTATATATATTTATATAACTTGTTCAAATTTTCAATCGTTAATAAAATACTTATTGTTCATCCACTCAAGTTCAAATACATATTTTTAAACTTGTAGTGGATGACACTTGATGTTAATGCAGTTTTTTAAATAATAATTCATTAATTAAATTTAATTCATTAATTTTAGTTTTATATGGGAGAAAAAAAATTATCTTATTCAAATTTTCAATCGTTAATAAAATACTTATTATCCATCCCCTCAAGTTCAAATACATTTTTTAAACTTGTAGTGGATGACACTTGATGTTAATACAGATTTTCTCAAATATTAATTTATTTATTTAATTTAATTAATTAATTAGAGATTTATATGGGGGAAAAATTGCTTTTTCAGATCCTTTTTTTCATTATGGTTCTAGTCTGAGTCAAGGAGGGAACAAAATGGAAAATAAAACATGTGAAAATGACTGTATACTTACTCCTGTTACGTGGGATTAAAAATGAAGGAAAACAATACACTAAACAAACAAATTAGATTAATGGATAATGGAAAATTGCAAGGAAACGTTTTCTATTTTGCCACTTAATATTGTGATTCTATCATATATATATACATTTTTATATTAATTGTAATTATTTCCTAAAAAGTAACTAAAATAAAAATTTTCTTTCTTGACCCAAGTAGGAATTGACTTTATTTTTTTTATATATTAAGTGTTTAAAATTTATTAAATATTTACACGCATAAATATGTAATAAACTGATTTATTGTATGATCTTTTTTATATTCAGAATAGGTTGAAAAGAAAGAAATATAATGTTGTAATTCACTTTATGCCATACGTTTTCAGGGCTGCCACAGACGATTATTTTTTAATGCTATTTCGCACTACTTATTCAAAACAAAAAAAAATTACATTTTCTTCGGTTACGTGTGTAAAAGAAATATAATGCAAATTGTATTTTTTTTAAGTACTAGTGCAAGCAGAATAGAAAAGTAGTCGCGAGTGCCAGGCCTGCGTTTTATCCAGACTTTGACACTGTTAACCATACCTGCCAACATCTTACGCTTTTTTGAACCACAAAAATTTTATAGAAAACTTTACCTTTTTATATCGCCGTAATTGGCCGATTAAATAAGGCAAAAATTTCTATTAAATTTTCATGGTACAAAAAAACGGAAAAGTTGGAAGCTATGCTGTTAACTCATATTTAACCACTTAATAATTGAAACAATTTCTAAAATATTCAGTTAAACCCAGAAATAATGTATAGATATTTAAATATATAATAATATATATTTCTATAATGTTGTACGACATTTACAAAGTAGTCGAAAGTTCCAACAAGCAAGCTCTGATATCTCTCATGAGCTTGCGCGGTAAATGAAGTACAGGGAGCCCCCTCCTGCACGGGCAATTTTTGTCGTGAAATAATAGACTGACACCAGAATTTTAAAACGAATTTTTTAAAAATTAAAAACGGGTTACTTTAACTATTCATTGTAAGAGTAAAATTTTACTGAAGTATTTTTAGTGCCGTTCGTACGTTTGGAATTACAATTAGGTATCCCGGCTGCAAATTCACAAACACTCAACGTTCCAGCGCTTTTGACGCCAAGCTCTGTAACCAAGTGTTTTGGCGTGAAAATGAACTGCGCACATGCGCGTATGCAGCATTCTGTTCTCGTCAGTTTCGCGGTAGTTGTTTATTATGTTTCGTCGAATGTTTTTATGTTATAGATACTCTTACAGAATTTAAGGAGGCTTTTTCCCCCATAAGTTAGCGTATTTAAGTTAACGTATCCAAATAGTATTATTGATTTTTCCATTTTCATTCTACACTTTTAGTAATAAATATATATGTATATCGGTTATCCTTAAAAAACCACTGGGGAATTTTGATTTAGTTATTAGCATAGCCTGAGAATACGAATGTTGTTTACAAAATAGTTTCTAAATTTACAGAAAATATTAGAAAATTAAATAAAATAAGCTTTTTTCTTTTTATTTACTCATATTATTGCTGAGGTATGCAGAATTAAGACAGCTGCCAACCTTTCATTTTTTTTAGAATCAAAAAACATATACATGGCACCAAAAATTTAATAAAATTGTTTAATGATATGGCTTTTTTTATTATTTAATAATATATCACTGTTTCCCCCCCTCTCTTCATGTGGTACGTATTTGATTTAATTTCTTCAGAAAAAATTGTAGTATAAAGTGTGTTTGACATTTAAAAACTGGAAGGTTGGCAAATATAGATTAATAACTTTTAAATCCATTCTCAAATCCACTGGAACTAATTTCTGACACATTTTGAAATTCTCTTTTGTTCAGAAACACATGATATTGACAGAAAATACTGTTAAAGTCTGCATTTTAAATGAATTTCTGGAAGCGACAGCGCAGGAAATGAGAAAAACCTGTCATCCCATGACAAAAATTACTTGTAAATCAAGTAATTTAGTTAATAAATGAAAAATGCTATTCGATTATAAATTTCTATTTTTAAGATTTATTTATGAATCTGTTTTTTATCGACTTTTTTTGTTTTAAAGAATTTAATTACTATATTTCTGATACCTTGCTTTAATAGGTAGCAAGTAAATAGTAATTAGGTCTACCAGTTATATTTTTTAGGTTAAAAGCATGTCAGGAAGTTTTGTTTTTGTTGAGCAGGGAATTTAAGAAGAGCTTTAAGGCTGTTCTCAAATCCAAAAGGGCAACTTTATGACATAAGTTTTTATTTATTTTTGTTGAAATGCATGAAACTAGCGGGTGTCAAAAAAATATAACTGTTCAGAAACTATGTAATCGAACTGTTTTTTCGCAAACATGATAGATCTTTCAGAAAATGTTGCCAAAATTGTCGTTTTGAACCGAAGTTCGCCAAGAAAGCAGAAAAACCAGTCAGCGAAGGGAGAAAAACGCCTTTGTGACGTGATCAAAATCGCTTATGATTCAATAGATGATTCGATTCCAAATCGCTGTCATAATCAGGACTTCCAATTTTATATCTTTCCGTTTAAAAATGAATTTGTAAATGTGTCTAAACGTTTTGCACTTGTTGAGCAGAGCAGTTGAGCAGCCTTAAGCTAAGTACAGACATTTTTCTTAATAAGATAATATAGAATTTTTCTAAATCTCAATGAATAACTGGTAGACAAAATTACTTTCGTCAGTCAGTGGGTTAAACAAATATCTTATTATAAATTCATTAAAGTATGAAAGTCATATTTTAAAAGTAGGGTGTACCCCCAAACTGGTCCTAAATTGAAAAATCATTAATCTGATAGAAAAATGAAAGAGGGGGGGGGGGGGGTTAGGAAAACTGAAAAATAGTGGGCCCACCAAAAGTTACACACTATAGCCGCTTGTGATTTTTTATTGACTTTTTTTGTTTTAAAGAATTTAATAACTATTTCTGATACCTGTATTAGCAGGGCTCAATAAATCAAGTTCGTAGGAAAGAGGGTAGGTTCTATTTTTTTATGAACCAAAAGCTTTGAGGGTGTATGAGCATTTTTGGATATTTTTAACCTGTTATCAATCATCAACAAATCGCTTATCTTAACATTCTCTCAACTAGTAACTAAGATAATTATAGTGAAATTTTATTTATTTATAGTTATCATTTAAGGAAAGGCCAAAGTTACAGAGTGGGTCTATAAAAAGATTAAGTATTTCACTTGTTCATAATATACTATACGTGCATATATTCCGAAAACACATTATTTAGAAGCTGGTTGTTTTGTATTTAGTATTCTAACACTAGATGGCAGCACATCACATGGCACTTATAAAACTCCATAAATAAATAGTTTAGGAAGAAAAACGATCATACTTATAGAACATACATCTATAAGATTAAATACGTCACTTGTTTATAATGCATATATAATTATTCAGACGATGAAATAAGCATTTATTATTTCGCCTGGTATTCTTGCAAGTATTCCATAAGCAAAAAATACGCGGTCATGGTCAAATGTACGGAATATTAAAGATCGAAATTAGCTTCAGACTTGCATGCGCGTCAAAGTTCATTTATTCGCCAAAGCCCTTGGCTATACAGAGCTTGGCATCAAAAGCGCTGGGACATTGAATGATTGTGAATTTGCATCCCGGCCCGGGCACACTGTGCCGGAGAGGGTAAATCAATTCGGTTCTTGCAGTGTTGAATGTCACCAACAGTGATGGAACAGTGTAGCACCAGCGAATTAATGGACACCGCTAAATTATATTAGTATTCTTCGTCTTATTTCAGGATAGAATTTCTGAGACTTTTCAAGACGAAGAATACTATTAAAATTTAGGTGGTGTCAAACGCCCAATTGCTGCGCCACTGTTCCATCACTGCACCGGATTTTATAAGAACACTGATCTGAAAATAAATAAACGATTTCCTATACGTGCATATAGACGGAAAATGTTATTATTATTTTTTAAATAAGCAATATTTATTGTACACAGCCACACTTCAAAAGGCTTAATTTTGTCCCATAGGTAATTACAGTAGTGCGGCAACTGGGAAATTTATCAGAAGCCATACACACAAGTAAACATGTTTATTACGCTTTCTGCCGAGTTAATCGCTTTCATCATTTAAGTTTTTAAAGTATAGTTTCTATTGTAAAAATGACAGGAATATTTTTCTCCAAAATATTACAAATAATACTAAAAAAAATATCAAGTTCATGGACAGCATTTCTTTAACAAAGTTCATACACGCATTAATCTACCGCTAGCTGGCCCTCAAGAAAGAACCGGGCCTGTGATGATAACCTTAAATAAACCTAAAAAATTGTTGTATACATTTATAACCCTTTGGATGGCAAGCAATTGTGTTTCTGTAATGTTAAATTCCGGCCTGAAATTTGGAAAATTTTTATTTAAAAATAAAAAATCCCTGTCCGCTCGGGCCTACAGACGGAGGTAAATTTCGTAGTTAAGCACTAAATTCACCAACAAAACTTAAATCAAGATTAGAGATAAGCCCAGTCCCTTCACTAAGAATGAGCTTTAGGGAGCTAAACATTTTGTGGAAATTCTAATATACACGAATACACATGCATGTATATGGAATAGGTTTAAAAAATAGCTAAAGCAAATTTAGAGAACCTCAAAGTGTTAAAATAAGTTAATATTTCCATAGTCGGGTTTTTATCATGTTTTAATACATTTCTTCAAAATCACATGATGTTACATATTCACATGTTGAGATCCCTTTTATTTCCAATATCACGCAATATTTTGTTTTTGTTTTTAATTCGTCAAACTAATTATTTCATTTTGCGTTTTCATGCGGAAATCTTGCTCTAGAAAATTTATGACGTAATATTCAAATTGTTTTCAATTCGTCTATTTATTTAATTTAATGTTTCACGGGAAAATCTTGCAATAGAAAAGAAATTGTTGTGATGAGAATGTTATTGCTTTTTTTTAATTGTTGGCAACTGCTATAACGAAAAATATTTTTTTTTCCTGTCATTGTTGTGTAAGAGCTGGTTTTATCAGAATCATGTTAAGACGGTATTCAAAATTTTGAACCCTCCCCATTTCTATTCACTTGGGCCAATTTTGCTCATTTTAAATCCCCGCCGAGATATTAGCAATCTCCAAGCACAATTGCGACTTTCATCGTGCGGGAAAAATTTAGTACATACATACCTATATATATATAAACTTTTTAGGTGGGGGTGGTTTTGGGTTCCTGGGGTCCCATAACGAAAGTTATGAAGGAATTTTTCAAAAGCCGCTCCTTAGTAACGACTGCGATAGGTAGTATTTCTTACGAAATCTACCTAAAAACGTAATATTCGGCCTTTTTATCATCAGAGTTATAAAGGTAAAACTTTAATAAAATTTTCTGGTGCAAATATTAATATATATCCCACCGTCCCTCAAGGGGTTAAATGAAAATCTTTCCATACAAATTTACTATTAGGGGCACAACTGCCTTCGTCATAATACATCCTCGAATTTGTATGATTTTATTTTTTTAACGAAAATCTGTCCAAGCATACGTAAAGTTGTGCGTTCTGACAGCCTTCGACGCACTACACACGCTCAGGTTTGTATTAAGTTTATATTTTTAAACAAAAACCATTCCAAACTAATCTAATGATGGGGACGGGGACCACATTAAGGAAAGTCCAAACTGGTTGGTTGTAATCCTGTGAGAAATTTGCGACATTTAAGACCCGTTTTCTCGTAAACTACTCGACCGATTTTGATTAAATTTCGAATCTATATTCACTAGATTATGCAAAGGATTTTTGAAGACAGTTTTTTTTCTGCGACTAAAACTTTTTATTTGAGAGCATTGGCAATTTTTAAGAAACTTTCCATTTTCAAAAAAGATTGTTTCTCAAGCTAATTAAATTTTTTTAAACAATCTGACGCATATGATCTTATATATTTATGCTCAACCACTAAAAAAAATATATATATATATATATTGAAATCGCTCGAGTACTCTGGGGGTTAATGGGGTTTTTAGCTGGAAAGTGCAAATTTTCGGAGAGCTAAAAAACTTAAACATTTCTAACTTGTGTGATTTTCTTGCACAATTTTATGAAACATATGAATTAAAGTATATATAACAATTTGGATAAAATGCAATTCCATAAATAAAATTTATATAAAAAGTTAGAGTAAAAATAATGTCACTGGGCGTGGTGCCCCAGTCGTGTCTTCCCCATAGATATAGTGAAATATCTTATTTTACTATATGTATGGTCTTCTCTTAAATGACAATCTATTCAAAGGTGGGCAGAAGCAAGAGTTTTAATGATTTCCAAATTAATTTGTGAATTTTAGAAAATTCAAACTGTCAATACTGAACAAAAGGTCCTGAATAATGGTAAAGTTTCAACTTTACAAACAACTATCATTTTTAAGGAGGTTATATACGACCCAATATGGAACAAAACACTTACAAAAAAAAAAAAAAAAATCCGTTCATAAATATCCCACAATTTAACAAGAAAAATTATCTTATTTCTTTTTCTTTACAAAAAATATTTGTAGCTTAGCAAACATTCAATTAATAATAGGAATCATAAACAAAATATACAACCGCACACATATTGCTGTAATCTTCACAAATTTCAATCTTTGACTTTTTGCCTATAACCTGCATTATAACACATAGTAGTGATATAAAACACATTAAGAAACCTCACTATCAATAAATATATTCATCTGTAACCACAATAGGAGTTCTGACGTATCTGAGAAAGATATTGAAGGCCTTAACGGAAGCTGATAATGTCATAATTGCTTTAAAACAAGCCCAAAATGCATTTCTGAAAAACGATCGAAAGATGGACTAACATCATTTAATGATAACTTTCCATAAACTTTGGAATAATTGCTTTTTTTTGCTGGTGCATCTGCTTATTACTTTCTTCTATCTTTACAAGAAGAAATTGTGTGTATGGATTCATGTATTGGATAAATGTATTGGATTCATGAAAATTTTCGACTTTCGGTTTTTGACGTATTTACACGTTTTAGGGGTCAGAGATTCCAAAAAACATGTTTTTACAAAATGTCTGTCTGTGACTCTGTGAGTCTGTCTGTCTGTCTGTGTGTATGTGACACAAATTTTGTGGGCGCTCTATCTCAAGAACTAATGCACGGAATTTAATAAAAAATTATATTAAGTTAGTCCCTAATACAAATTGATGCTGATTAGTGTTTGGTGTAAATCGCTCAACAGGTGGCGCTGCTATGCTGCATTTCCCGCGATTTCTGCACTAGCTCTATATCAAGAACTAATGCACGGATTTTCATCAAACTTCAGATTTAGTTAATCCTTGATATGAATTGGTGCTGGTCACGTTTTGGTGCAAATCGTCCAACAGATGGCGCTGCTGTGCTGCATTTTGCAGCATTTACACGATTTTCGTAATAGCTCTATCTCAAGAAATAATGCACGGATTTTCATCAAACTTCAGATTCTGTTAGTGCTTGACATGAGTTGACGTTTTGCACCTTGTGGTGTAAATCGCTCAACAGGTGGCGCTGCTATGCTGCATTTTTGTGATTTCCGCGATAGCTCTATCTCAAGAACTTATGCTCGGGTTTTCAACAAACTTCAGATTCAGGTATACCTGGATATGAATTAGTGCTGTTTATGTTTTGCTGTAAATCGCTCAACAGGTGGCGCTGCTATGCAGCGTTTTTCTCGACTTCCACAATAGCTCAATGTCCAGAACTAATGCACGGATTTTCATCAAATTTCAGATTCAGTTAGTTCTTGACATGAATTGATGTTTTGTAACTTTTGGTGTAAATCGCTCAACAGGTGGCGCTGCTGTGCTGCATTTTTTGTGATTTCCACAGTAGCTTTAGCTCCAGAAGTAATACACGGATTTTCATCCAGCTTCAGATTCCGGTATACGAATTAGTACTGTTTGTGTTTTGGCGATTCCGGTTTACGATTCCGGTATATGAATTAGTACTGTTTGTGTTTTGGTGCAAATCGCTCAACAGGTGGCACTGCTATGCTACATTTTTCAAAATTTCTCCTACAGCTCTATTTCAATAACTAATGCACGTTTTTCATCAAATTTCAAATTCAGGTATACTTTTATATGAATAAATTGATGTAATTTATTTTACTATTTAAATGATTTAATTGACGTGATTTATATAGAAGAAAGTTTTGTGATGGCCACAACATACTAGTTTTTAGAGTGTCTTCAAAAACAGATTTTTCGACAAATTCTTAGAGATTTCATTAAGAGATAAGTTTTTATCTAAAACATTGTTTCTTTAATATTATGTTTTATATTAAATTAAACTACTGTTGATATACTCAGTTACACTGTAAGTGATTTGTTGGATAGGAAGAAAACTTAAAAATTCATGCATCAAAAAATTACGAGGCCCAGTACTGGATCATAGAGAAAGGTTTTATTTTATATTTTTCATTTTTTTTCGAAGAATATATTTTTAAACGTTGAATGTTCTGATACATGAAAGTTAGGACTAGCCATCGAATTTATTGGTTGCTAGTGTATACACTGAGCATTAGCTACAGAGTTCAGAAAAGCATTTAAAACATTAGGAAATTGAGTATGATCTGTCCTATTTGCAAGCGGTTTTTTTTCTGCTTTCAAATATGACGTGTCGCGACCTAATGTTTGCCTGAATTTTCATGTATTCATAATGCATCGCCTGTGGCAACATAAATCTTTTTAATTCTGTTTTTTTTTTCAAAATTTATCTTTCAAATATAAGTTTCTTGTAGCTTAAATTGCATTTAAATAACTAAAAATACATTGAATTTCTAAGCAATCGTAGCAATAAAGTCGATCACATCGACATCCGTTGAAAATGCACCTTTTTTACTTTCTTCTATCTTTACAAGAAGAAAGTATTGGTTTCGTGAAAATTTTCGAATTCCAGTTTTCGACGGATTTACACGTTTTAGGGGTCAGAGATTCCGAAAAACATGTTTTTACAAAATGTCTGTCTGTGAGCCTGTCTGTCTGTCTGTCCGTCTGTCTGTCTGTTTGTCCGTCTGTCTGTCTGTATGTGACACAAATTTTGTGGGCGCTCTATCTCAAGAACTAATCCACGGAATTTAATAAAAAATGTTATTCAGTTAGACCCTGATATAAATTGGTGCTGATTAGTTTTTGGTGTAAATCGCTCAACAGGTGGCGCTGCTATGCAGCATTTTTCACGATTTCTGCAATAGTTCACTCTCCAGAACTAATGCACGGATTTTAATCAAACTTCAGATTCTGTTAATCCTTGACATGATTTGAAGTTTTATGCATTTTGGTGTAAATCGCTCAATAGGTGGCGCTGTTGTGCAGCATTTTCCACGATTTCTCAAATAGCTCAATCTCCAGAACTAATGCACGGATTTTCATGAAACTTCAGATTCAGTTAGTCCTTGACATGAATTGAAGTTTTATGCATTTTGGTGTAAATCGCTCAATAGGTGGCGCTGCTGTGCAGCATTTTCACGATTTCTGCAATAGTTCAATCGCCAGAACTAATGCACGGGTTTTAATCAAACTTCAGATTCTGTTAGTCCTTGACATGAATTGAAGTTTTATACATTTTGGTGCGAATTGCTCAACAGGTGGCGCTGCTATGCTGTATTTTTACTTTCTTCTATCTTTACAAGAAGAAAGTATTGGATTCATGAAAATTTTCGAATTCCGGTTTTCGACGGATTTACACGTTTTAGAGGTCAGAGAACCTGAAAAACATGTTTTTACAAAATGTCTGTCTGTGAGTCTGTCTGTCTGTCCGTTTGTCTGTGTGTCTGTGTGTGACACAAATTTTGTGGGCGCTCTATCTCAAGAACTAATGAACGAAATTTAATAAAAATTCATATTGTGTTAGTCCCTGATACAAATTGATGCTGATTAGTTTTTGGTGCAAATCGCTCAACAGGTGGCGCTGCTATGCTGCATTTTTATGATTTCCGAAATGACTCTATCTCAAGAACTAATGCACGGATTTTCATGAAACTTCAGATTCAGTTAGTCCTTGATATGACTTGATGCTGATTACGTGTTGGTGTAAATCACTCAACAGGTGGCGGTGCAATGCTGCATTTTTTATGATTTCCGGAATGGGTCTATCTCAAGAACTAATGCACGGATTTTTATGAAACTTCAGATTCAGTTATTCCTTTATAAGGCTTGATGTTGATTACGTGTTGGTGCAACTCGCTCAACAGGTGGCGCTGCTATGCTGCATTGTTTACGATTTCCGCAATGGCTCTATCTCAAGAACTAATGCACGGATTTTCATCAAACTTCAGATTTAGTTAGTCCTTGATATGACTTGATGCGGATTACGTGTTGGTGTAAATCTCTCAACAGGTGGCGCTACTGTGCTGCATTTTGCACGATTCCCGCAATAGCTCTATCTCAAAAACTAATGCACGAATTTTCATCTAACTTCAGATTTAGTTAGATGTTAACACAAGTTGTTGCTGATTAGGTTTTGGTGTTAATCGATCAATAGGTGGCGCTGCTATACTTGCATTTTCATGATTTACACAATAGCTCTATCTCAAAAACTAATGCACGGATTTTCCCCAAACTTCAAATTCAGTTAGACATTGACGTAAGTGGTTGATTGGTAGTTTTGTTTAACATAAGTTTTGGTGTAAAGTACCTATTAGGTGGCGCTGCTAGGCTGAATTTTGCTGGATTTACACGATTTCGGAGATAGCCATATCTGAACAACTAATGCACGGAATTTCATATCTATAGAATCCTCATGATGGGCATAGATTGACGTTTAATTTTGGTAGTGTGATAGCGAATTTTCAAGTATTAACATGCATGAGATAGAAGAAAGTTTTGGGATTGGTATATCCGACTAGTTTAATACGTTTTCGCTTGCTGATATCCACACAAGATACATCTAGCCATTGTCCCGAAAGATCGTGTACAGGCTTATTAGGTGATAGAGCGCACTATCCAACAAACATTTTTATACAGAGCATCATATCCGTAATTCACATATTTGAACATGAATATAGAGTGTTTTAGTTTCAGCCAAGCATTAATTTCCATTCATGACATTTTAACGATGAAGACAGTTTAGAAAAAAATTCAACAGAAATGTTTTACTTTGTGTGATATGCGATGATATCATATAAAGTACAGTATAATTTGATTAGTGGCAACCTCAATGTTGACAAATATGGCAATTTATTTATTCAGAGATTTCAAGTTCACGCCATGAAACTTTAAACGGAAATTTTCTTATGTTCACGATATATCTATCATTATTATAAAAAAAAAAAAAAAAAAAAAAAAAAAAAAAACATTATTAAAATTTCCTTGGGATAATTTGCAATGTCTAAATAAACAACCAGCAAGAAGTGCCAACACTGGTGGCACGCTATGTATTTTCAGCTGTCGTCTCAATTGCAAGAGTCCAGGATAGAATTTTTTGAAGGCAGATAGTATTAATTTTTAGCACATCTGGAACAGATGTGTTTGTCGATCGCAAAATGAACTTAGCGATTTTTACCCGAAACGCGCCAAAATGCGATTTTTGAAATGATAAATTGGCAACATTATACACAATTAATTGTATCATTCATCCATTATTGAGAAGTACTGATTTCAAGTTAATTTTGAATGCTGTTTTGAAGTTGTAATCTAATTAAATTTTTATAGTAAGCAACAATATACTCATTTATCAGACATATTATTATCTAAATGTTATAAATGTGTTATTATTTTGCGATTATGTATTTACTAATAGTCAGTAAATAGTAAAATTAGAAGGCACTGCCATTTTACCTTATTTTCAGTATAGCTTTGAGCTGGCTCAAAGTTAGGCATATGTTTATTGTTTACTGATAAATACTGTACAAATTTCTGTTCATGAAAAGTATGTGAAATAATGATTAAATAAAATGCAAAATAAAAATCATATTGTATGGATATACGAAAATACCATTTTCTTGTCAAAATTCCCCATATGTGCACGTATGTTATATATGAATGCCGAAAGTGTGCATTGAATATAACATGTAAATATTTTCAAATATATGTGTGAAATACATAAAATTTATTTAAAGACGTTCTTTGGGGCTGCGCTCAGGGATGAGATTTCCGCTTTTTTGCACACCAGTATATTCTTAGAGAAAATGTTGTTCTGCTAAACCGCAAGAATGTTCCGATTAAATAAAAAAAAAAAAAAAAAAACATTTTCTCTAACAAAATACTGGTGTGCAAAAAAGCGGAAATCTCATCCCTAGCTGAGGTTCTCAAATTTGACACCCCATACATTCGCCCAGGCATGCCAGTTTTGTCTGCAATTTTAATCCGATATTTTAAATTCATACCGGATTTTTCCAAAGAAGGATTTTTACATTCTGTGAGCGTTAAATCTCTCTTATTAAATAAAGCATAAAATACTATTCTTTAATTCTGGTATGGACACTAAATTTCTCTAGAAGACTGGAGGCAAACTGTTAACCCGACATTTCTTATTCATGTTTGATTAATGCTTCTACAAGTATGTACTACTGTAACTCTATGGCTATATTATTGAGTTAAAACTCTGAGTTTCACTGCATTTTTTTGTTTTATGTGAAACATAAACAATTCTTTTTTGCTAAATATGCATGGTTTTCTTCTTCCACTCTTCTTAAACATAATATTCAATGTAGTATAATAAATTATACAAATCTTGTGATGTTGAGAAATGTAAATAAGGAGTCTTTAAATATCTGAAAAAACACTTTTTAGCTTCAAAGTTATCCTAACTATAATACTTTTTTTAACGTCTTATTTTGTATGATATTTATAGTGTGGCGCAAAGTTACCCTACATGGATGGATAAATTTGAATCAGGGTAAAAATATATTTTTTATTGTTTATATCATTATTATTCGTTAATTTCTGATAGTCATGCAATAATTTAAGATCATGTCTTCTCTTTAAGCCACTAGTTGCAACAATATTCTTAAACTAAGTGTGGGGTATCTGAAAATAGAGAAAATGCGAATCAAAGTTACCCTGAATCACTGTACTAGGCCTGAACACTGACACAAAAATTTCGACTGTCGTAGGCGAATTTTTTTCAGTATTTGTACGTACCAATTAATTTGAACACAAATAGTTATTAAAAGTTTTTTCAGCTTTATTTTTTTTTATTAACTAAGTCAAAAAAAAACTCTTTTGGATAATACAGGTGTGAAAATTGAGGGTACCGTAAAAACACTTAAAAAAATTCTCCAGGTTTCGTACGGGTACCGTAATTTTCAAGTCCAAATATCAGTATTTTTTTTATGGAAAAATAAATTTAGTTTAAACGCGTGAAATTTCGCCTTATTTAAGGATATATTTTCTATAAAAAAATATTGGTACGGAAGAATTTCTTAATCGGGGAATTCAAGGATCCGTACGAACCCTGTTCTCCTAGAGACAACCGCCAATTTTGTGTCAGAGCTCAGGCTTAGTATTCAGGAGCGGTGATTTGTGTGTACCATACTTTCAGAGGAACTCATTTAACCCCTTAACGCCCGAATTAAATTGAGGTTTAAAAATTCAAATTGCTTATTGGCACCACTTTTTTGAAAAAGAAATATTCACCTTATTTAATGACAGGTAAAACGATACTAAAATAAAGCCAATTACACTATTTTATAAAACTGTTGGTAATCGAACAATCGGAGTAAAAGACACAACCCGTGAATATGACGGGAGCGAGAATTAAGGGGTTAAGCATATCAATTTTGATACATAATGATGTTATCTAAATATGTTTAGTGTAACCCAGAAATAATATAAATGAAGTTTAATATTTAAAATTAAGATATGTAATGTAAGAGGTCTCTGAATATCACTCTCAATAGATCAAGTGATGAAACTCTCCACACTAGTTTGATGTTTGCGGGTAATGAATAAAAAGTTCGAACATACGTCTTAACCGTGGAGGACGCGCGCAGGGTCTGCGAACCGTATGGATAATTGTCACCACTATATTTTAAAAAATAATCTTCAAATTCTTTTACGAAAAATTGTCTCTGACTAAATAAGCTGACAATTACTATTTGTAGTTATTGGTGAGAAAGTAAAAACCATTCATGTTCCGGGTATGCGCGCGTTCTCCCGGGTTCAAACAACAATTTTCAGTAAGTACTGGAAGTTTATTGGAATTACCAGTTTTTTCTTAGTGAAACTGCCGCATTATTTAATTAAAGAAATTTTGCGATTAAATGAGGTGAATAATACACTGCGAAAAAAAGAATAGTCAAAATATAATTTTCGTATTTGCCTGATGAAATTTGTAACTTTCTTCCTTTCTCAAAACTTTTTACGAGATTTTTTTTTTATTTTTTTTTTTTTTTTTTTGCTTTTAACACTAGAGTGTCTAGCTGGATTCGATTTCGATTTCACACTGGCCAACTGGTTTAATGTGACTCAAACTAGAAATTGTTTCATAAAATAGGCTTAATACAAGAGTCGGTAACCTATGACAGGCGGATCATCGAGTGACCTATTTCATAATTTCAAGTGACCCACTTGAATTCCAAAAAAAAATACCGTAATTTCGCGGGTATTTGCCACACTTCAGATAACTCGATTTCCAACCAGAATTAATTTGAAATAACATGTTAATAGCTTCTGTTTAGCACTTATTTGACTTTTTTTTTTTGAATAAAATTTCCGGTTCGAAAAAGACTTAATTAAGACGCTCCGGATACGCGGAAAATTACGGTATAATACATAAAAAGAAATTATAAAGCATAACTATGAAACGAACACTCTAAAAATACATAAAAAAATAAACTTAAATACAAACAGTAACTTTTTATTAAAAAGTTGCAGTAATAAAGATGCATAATGAATGAAACAATTGGACTAAAGAAGCCGCGGTGAAATGTCGCGTTCAATAGCTGCCTTCGACACATTCGCCGTGCCTTCGACTTTTGCCCAATCGAAAGTCGGGTACAATTCCCGTTTGAAGGATAGTTTCCTCTTTTATGATGATTGTAACAGTACTAGAAAAAAGTTTAAAACCACATGATGATTTTGTTGCTTAGAAAAAAATTCCGAAAAGACTTATATATCTTGAATTAAAACCCATACATCTGATATAATATATGAATTTTATTCAATTGTAAAAGTTAAAAAGTACTATTTTTTTTCACAAGTGTTAAAATCTTGTAATATTAACAAATGGAAATAAGTTTAGGACCAGTATCTTCTTTTGAATCTAGCATAATGACATGACGTCATAACTACAGCATTTTATGCAGGACTCATCTGCGATGATGTTTATAGTCCAAGAGCTGATAAACATTTTAGGGAAGGTATTTGAGGCAACCTGAAAATTTGTGAAACACTTCTTTTGTAATGGCTGAATACAAAATCGAATGTTTGGCTGAAGGATCGTGGCCCAAAAACTGTGCCAGACACGTGTCAAGTGCCATTTTTTTTTACTACCCAAAAAAGGTATTTGAGGCACGCTGAGATTGAGACAGAATAATATTTATACTTAGAAAAAAATATTTTGAAAACGACAGACACTTTAGTCGGCCCAAAAACTGTACCAGACACGTGTCAAGTGCCATTTTTTGACTGCCCAAAAAAGGTATTTGAGGCACGCTGAGATTGAGACAGAATAATATTTATGCTTAGAAAAAAATATTTTGAAAATGACAGACACTTTAGTCGGCACAAAATCTGTGCCAGACACGTGTCAAGTGCCATTTTTTGTCTGGCACAGTTTTTGGGCCACGATCCTTCAGCCAGACATTCGATTTTGTATTCAGCCATTACAAAAGAAGTGTTGCACAAAATTTCAGGGTGCCTCAAATACCTACTCAAAAATGTTCAACAGCTCTCCTACTATTAGGTATCAGTAGTCGCTAGATTTGAAGTTTTAGGATATGCAACACTGCTTTGATGGAAATCATTGACTGACGAAGAAAAGTGTAAAATTAGTGCTTTTTGATTGCAGGCTGACTGAAAGTCAAATAGCCCTATAAATAAATACATTTAGAACTATTGTACACAATTTTCTTTATGATCGAATGAATTATGTTAGGAATATGAGATGTGGGTGGCTATCCAAACTCTATGTCCGGTATAAGCGGAAAGTTATTAGAATGGCGGTTCAAGATCGTGCTTATTCTTCTAAATTAAAATATGCTTTAGAGCTTTCAGTAACGTCCAGAACTGTTAGGTATATATTAAAAGTGCCAAATGCTTGAAGCATGCTAAATTAAACGCTAAGTCAAAACTAAAATCCGAATCTTCCAATGTCTTAAAATTTAAACTATGACCAGGGATGAGAGCGCTCCGACCCAAATGACCGATTGCTACAACTAAATTTAAATAGTATTCTTTGCTTTATTAAATCTCAGAATTTCTGTAATTAAATAAGGCGAGAAATACTATTAAAATTTAGTGGTAGCAATTGGCCATTTGGCTCGGAGCGTTCTCATCCCTGATTATGACGCAAATTCGTTTTTACTAATGAAAAAATTTTCACTCTTGATGGTACAGATGATTTAACATGGGAGAACGCGAGTATACCCAAAGTATGAATGCTTTTTACTTTGTCACAAATAAATACAACAAATAATCGTCATGTTATTTAATCGGAGACAATTTTGCGATAAAAGAAGTGGAAGATTACTTTTAAAAAGATAGTGGTGACAGTTGTAAAAACCGTACGCACTCCGGGTCTATCAGGCCCGGCGCGCGTCCTCGCAGATTAAAATATTGGTGGCATGATTTACCAAATTAGTCATATTTATTTTCAAATCGTGTACAAGATGGTGGCTCAATCGTGATTTGGTAGGCTTTAATGAAAAAGAAAACACAGATTTCGTTTTCATCGAGACAAAGCTCAACTCCTTTGACTATCAAGATATTCATGGTAATAATTTTGTTCCTCTTAAAGATGAATTTATTGATCATAATTTGGCATTGTTTCAAGATAATGTTTGTATTCGCAAGAATGTGTCACCTTCAGATTGGTTATTAGAAAACAACATCAAAAATTCAGCCATTCCATTTAAAAATCTTCCATAAATCCCATAGAAAATATGTGGGAATTTTGGTTCGTCAAGTTTATGCCAACTGAAACCAGTCAGATCCGATTCTTGAACTGATATCGGCCATTTTAGAAATATGCCATTTCCAAATAATAATTTAATAGCCATTTCCAAATGTAAAATTATATGCCATCGCCCTTCAGAAGTTTAACCCTCTAATTCTCATGGTAGCATACATGCTACCATCAGTGTATGCAATTTAGATTATTTTTTAATTCAGATAATCCAAAGTCATACCATAAATTTAAAATTGCAACATGTGCTGTACTTAAAATGAGACACTCCATCATTAAATAAAGCGAAAATTATTGCTGAAATATTCTGGTGTGAATGCAGATTCTCTAAATTATGGAATTTCTAGAATGTGTTCTACCAAGGGAATTAGAGGATTAATGTTGTTCACTAGGTAATTCCTAAACATTTACTTTTAATAATATTGCGTCTAAAACGCAAAACTAACACAAGTTATATGCACAAATATTAAACCAGAATTTTATATTTACTATTCATAAACACGATTATTTAGCATGTTCTATATAATACATAACAGATTTCTTTAAGTAAGTAATTTCTTGTTTAAATGTATTTATTATGCGCCATCAAACTTATTACTATGGTCGTTACTGTTTAACAGGTATAGTTGCAATTGAAACAATGATACAAATCAGGATTGCCAGTTTTGTCTAAATTTTTTATCCGAAATTTCAAATTCACACTGGAAATTTTGTAAGAAGAATTTTTAGTTGATGTTATCTCTAAATGTCTCCTATTAAATAAAGCATAAAAGCCCTTTTTCTCGTATAATCTCTAAATCTCTAAATAAAAATGGAGGCCAAACTGGAAACCCTGATCCGAATGTTATTCAACAACGTATTGAAACCATTTATGTCCAGAATATACAGTCCTCAGCAAAAGTTTAGACACGGGTGATTTTTAACCTTTAAATAAAAAATACGAACACTTGCGTTATACAAATGACTGTACTTATTTTTAAATATATTTTAAACGTTTTAGGAAAGAAATAACGGTTTTAATATAGGATATTATTTAATTTAACTGAAATACACTTTTGTGACTTTTTGGCAATTTTTCACGGAAAAACGCATATTTCAAACTTTTAACGTCACATGCATGAAGTATTTAAGTGCCCCTCGCGATAGCATCGGTTAGTGAAGATGCCGCGAGCAAGAAATTTTCAGTCAGATGAAGTAATTAATGCATGGAAGCTGAAATCGAAAGGGAAGACTGTTTCAGACATTTCAGCTACTTTGAATCGGCCAAAGAAGTCTGTCTATTAAGTATTGTCTAAGGGTGACTCTTTCAAAGCAAGACGTAGATCTGGAAGGACTCGTGTGGCCAGAAAACGAGATTATAGAAGGATCCATAAACTGGCATCTAGACAAATGATGGCTGATAAGCGCATTAAAAGTGAGTCAGAGATTTCTGTGTCAACGGATAATTCCGTAGATGCATTAAAGAAAGATATACATTAGTTTACATGAAAATGATAAAATAACCAGCCTTGAAATCTCACGACAAATTGACCCCTTTCCTATCGCGGAGTAATTCTTTTTATAAACTGATGAAATAAGGGACTGATACCAGAATTTATAAACGAAGTTATTAGAAAATATGAAATTGCTTATTTTCACGTATATTATGAAAGGAAAATTTTAATTAAATATTCTTGTCACTTTTGGAATTAATATTAGGTGTCCTTTGCCCTCAAAAGAGTTGATGATTTGGGCCTCACCTTCTTTTAATTCTCAAGTATCTCTGGAGTTTCTCAATGGTCGCCAAGCTGCGTAAGACTACATACATACATTGAAAAACAATGTACAACCATTTGGTGAACTTTTACCTCTTCCAAAGTATGTATTTGAACAAGATAATGCATCTATTCATGTTGCATAAAAATCGAAAAATAGGTTTAACCATCAAAATATTACTATTTTCGACTGGCCCGCGTGTAGCCCTGATCTGAACGCAGTTGAACATTTTTGTGGCATTATATCTCATACGGTTTATGCAATTTTTTAACAATACTCCTATGTAAATGAACTTCGATCAGATGTTGAACGTGTTTGGTACGAAATAGACCACAAGTGATGCAGGGTTTAGTTTCTTCGATGGAAAGTCACATTTTTGCATTAATAGCAGACAATGTAGGTGCAGTTCGATTTTGATTTATGGATATTTTTCTGTTAACAGACAGATTGTCAGTACTTTTGCAACAATGTTAAATTTGTTTTTTTGTCATTTTATATTATGTAAAGTGTATAAATTAAAATTTATTGTTTGTGTATGAGAGATAAGTCCCCAGTAATATATGACAGTTGAATTACAATAATTCGTTACATACTTCTCAGCACAGAAGCATAATCGATCATTGTCTAAACTTTTGCTAAACACAGTATTATTTGTTTAAAAAATTACCAAACTTCAATATGTACATGATCCTCGCTCCTACAAGCAAGATTTCAGAAAACATAGAACAAAAACATTTTATTGCAAGGAAAACTTTGAACGAAGTTATGTTCACAGCTGGAAACTTTATAATTTTATTCAAGTGAAAATATACTTTGTTGATCAAGAGAAATTCAACTGATATTTTCTTGTACCTATAAGGTCGTAATTTAGCTACCTTTATTCCACACACTTAATCATAATTAGTCATAATAATTTTTATGCACATGAAATGAATAAATTACCTAAAATGCGACAAACCTAATGCGATGTTTGTCTGATTGATTTTTGTATACAGAAGTATATCTTAAAATATAAAATAAATAATTTATTACAAATAACATACATAATAATACTTTCTTTAGTTAAACATTTAAACCAATTTTTATCATAATTCATTAAACTTTCATAATTTGATGCATGAAATAAATACTGGGTACTTCAAAGTTACGTATACCTAAATTGAATGTAAATTACTTGTTTAAAATTATTTCCAGGCTGTTTTAATTCATTTAAAGTCATGGTGGTATTATAAAACACTAAATTAATTTGAAATGTAAATTAATATTTGTTTGTTACAAAAGTAGTTGTGTTAGTTAAAGTCGTCTCTCTATTTAGCTAAAATAAAGTGATTTTGGACTATAAAAAACAAACAATTTTCATGGATGTATGGAAAGAGGCTTATTTAATAGAAGAGATTCGATATCCACGTATTAACTCATCAGCTTAATCATTTTTATCTCATTTATCAGCTTAACCAAGTGGTATAAAAGATAAAAAAAAAATTGGGGAAAAAATCTAATAATGACAAGTGGGTAAGTACGATCAAAGAATCGCATTTAGATTTTCGGTCAATATTCCTTTCAAAAAATAATTTCCTTTAATAAAAAAAGCTAAATCAGTAATTTATAATTATTAAATCTTTACACAGATGATAGCACTATTAACCCTCTGTCTACCAGAAGGGTCCAATGGACCCGACATGTACATTCAAAATATTTATTCAAACCAGAAATTTCTTCAAAACAAACTAAATTTATAAATCAGACAATAATAAGTTAAATAAACAAATTAAATAGTTTTAAGTAAAAATTCTGGTGTAAAATGTCTTTATAAAACTTGAGTAAAATTTTCGGTAGTTCTAGGGTTAAATTTGATTTTAAAATGACTTTAAAAGAAAGGTTTTTTTAATTAATTATTTAATTAAAATTCAAATTTCCGAAATTTAAAAAATTAGCAGAGGTTTAAAAAAATTCAAATTTCTAAAAACCATAAAATCCTTTATACGAAATTTAAAATGCTAGAATTTTTCAAGTATTTAGTAGATATTCCAAAAAAATTGAATTTTGAATTTTCCCAAAACAAAACAAATTGTTTAAATGAAATTTCAAAAATTTTAAATTTGGCAACTTCTGAAAAAACAAAGAGTTTGTGTACAAAAAAAAAAAAAAAAAAAAAAAAATACAACCAGTTTTGGACTTAAAATGGCCAAAGAAAAAAAAAGAAAAAGTTTTGTTATATTGAATGTATTAGATAATAAAATGTATTCAGGGGGGGTGGGGGGGGGAATCAATATCCGGCGCCAAGTTTAGAACTGAGAACCTTTTGGTTTGCAGGAAAATACCTTACAGCAGATCTGCCGAATTTCCGGAAAAGGGCTAAAATTAAGGCTATATTTTCTCTAAAATTTAAATTTCAGAAATGTTTGGATGCCATTAAATCAATGTATTTAATTATAATATCAGGAGACTTGCGTGAGACGAATAGGGTTTCGTCAGATGAATGAAACCCTGAAAGAAGTTCACTATTACTATTATAATAATATATATTTTTTTAATTAGAACTGTGATTTTTTTAAGTTAAAATTGTTATGTCAGGACTACTGCCTCTGATTACTAGGCCTGAGCCCTGATATAACAGTGGCGGCTGTTGTAGGTTAATTTAATTCAGCGCTTGTACGATCCCTTGAATTTGAATACCAATGATTTCTATTTTTATTTCAGTATTTACATTTCTGAGATTAAATAAGTTAAATAAAGATTTTAGAAAGTACTGGTGTGTAATTTCAGGTGACCGTACAAACGTTTAACAAAACCCCCTACGAAATCCGCAATTTCTTTTGTGAGCGCTCAGGCCTAGTGTTTACTGTGTTATGGCCTGACTCAGCGACGGAGCTGCTGTGGCGTTGTTGATTAAAGAATGAAATTGACAAAGATCGGTCAAAAAAAAAAAAAAAAAAAAACATACCCACAGAAGATTAGAGTAACTGGAGCAATATCTTACCAGAGCAAAAAAAAAAAAAGCTGTAACATTTTAACATTTCTGAAATTGGATTTAGTATGCAGCGTAGAAGAAATAGATATGAAACATAAAATGAAATTAACTGTAATAAAACAAAAATGTTTTTTATGCCATTTCTCTATACCTCGTCAAATAGTTTCAAAACGCTGACTAGAAATGGCGGGGTGTAAATTGGACATGTGTAACTCTTATATAAAAGATTTTGAAACTTCTAGTTTCACATAACTATTATAATCTGAGAGTCAACGCCGTATTTTTAAAGCAATTTTAGCATCGGTGATTTTGGTATATATAATGCCTAAAATAAAACCGATTACAAAACTGCCATTCATCTGGCGTACCACTGGGATATTAGCCTTCGTAACATCGCATAACTTGCAGAAAAATGAAATGAATGGCAACCCGATTATTAATGTTACTCCGAGTTAGGAACGTTATGAGTAATTGGACTGTCATTTATTTTGGCGAATGAGTTAGTTCCTTAGAGCTATAGCCTTTTTCTAAGTATATCTGCCTGACTTGATCTTATGATATGAAGACCATCTCCACTATTACGCATATGCCTGGTAGTTTCCTTATTTGAACCGTCTAATTGAGCATATAAACCAAAATCATCGGCGCTAAAACTGATTGAAAAAATGTGACGCTGCCTACCGATTGCCCAAATTGACTGATCTTGTTTGTATGCTTTGTTGCAAAGACTACCCTTTACTTTATATAGCTTATCGAACATTATTTTAGTATATACCTACATTTTATTCGGGCCTAAGAAAGATGCAAACTTTATTGTGGGTCTTATAACTTTCAAGTTTATGAATCACTGTTCTAAGCATTAAATTCTTTGTCTTACTCGTAGAACGGAAAATGAATACAAATATAATTTATGGAGTTTTTACACAAATTCCTTAAGGATTATTTTAAATTTTTTAACAACTTTAAATATGAAAATATATAAAGATGTAATAAATTCTTTTTTTTTTTTTAGATATTCTCGCTAACAATTGTCTAAAAGATAAAAAATATATATTTTAAAAAAAATTAATTAATTACAAGTTGAAATATCTATATTAAATACGTTTTTACTAGACTTTTACATTACCATACTTGCCAACTTTTGCACTTTCTTCTACCTCTATTTAAAAACGGAAAATTTTGCCTTATTTAAAACTCAGTTTTCGATGATAAAATAGGACAAATTTTTTTGTTCAAATGTAGTGGTGAGATAAAAGCGTAAAACTTGGCAGATATGCACCAATTACGCATGTTCAACTTTTTAACACTTTCCAGCACAAGCAGATTTTGTTGTAAAATGGTGAAATCATCGACTGACACCGGAATTTACATATGAACTTTTTTAGAAATTAAAAACTTGTTACTTTAAACTTTCATTGTTAATGCAAAATTTTATTAAAATATTCTTGGTGCCGTTTGTAAGTTTGGAATTAAAATTCGGTACCTCGACCCGGGCACACTGTGCCGGAAAGTGTTAATGCATAAACTAATTCCTAAATTATTCAACTACTACCGGAAATAATGTAAGGACATTTATGTATATATGTTTAACTATTTCACCAGTTCTGCGTTCTCATATACGAGGAACAATCACGTAAGTAAATACCAGTCTTATGTGTTTGCGAGATAAGATAGATCAGGGGTTCCCAACTGCGGCACGCCGAATGCCACTAATTTTTTAAAGAAATTTCCAAGTTCTTAAATCGCAGATATTTGTTGTTTAGATAAGGAAATGAATTCTGTATAATTTTAGTGGTGTACAGTTCGCCACCCCTAAGATAGAAGAATTAAAGCGTTCATATCGTCGGCACCATGTCAAGTTATCCAATGTGAAAACATTCACCTATTTTTTTAAATTAAGATTTCTTGATTGCCACCACTTTTCTGAAATGGTAAAATTACCCTTGTTTCCTCCAAAATTAATATGGCAATAAATAAAGTTACTTAAGGCAAATTTAACCATTTCAGAAAAGACCAATTATGAAATTTGAATTTTAAAAAGGTAGCGCACTGTTTTCATATTGGATAGTTTGACACTGTATCGACGATATGTTCGGAGACCTTTAAATTATTCGCTTAGCAATTTTTTTTTTACAAGATTAAGGTTAGTTGGGGCAACTGGGCCATTATTTTACAATGTGACTCTGGAGCTTCTGACAATGCAGCTTCAAAAAGCTAATGTTCATTTGAATTAAAGTCTGAATTTCTGTAAATGTGTTCAGTTAGGTTCCCTCTATAAGACAGAAATGTTCAAAATTACATCTTAATATTTAAAAATATAAAAATATGAATATTTCACGTTTCTTTCCTCATGGGTCCAGTTGCCCCATAAAAATGGGGTAAGTGGACCAGGAGGGTCTATGTTCCACATGCGTTATTTTTTTTTTTTTCATAGGGGATATCAGGTCCTGTTTGAAAAAGTGTAAACAACTTAGAAAAATTTAAACCAGGCAGATCATGTAAATTATACCCTCACTAAAGAGCGTCGTTGTAAAAGAAACCTTTGCTGTCAATGTGTCTAAAAAAGCACTAAAAGTGAAAATATTAGATTTATTTATACCAAAAACGTAAAAAAGAAGTAAGTACTTATGTACTTTAGTATAGGTAATAAGTATAAAAGTTACATGGGTATTTTAAGGAAAAAAATAGCAAGGTAAATCTATGAACAAATGGCTACGTAAGTACTTAAATACTTTATCTATATCCAGGGGTCGCATTATATAGGGAAAATTTTATTGTTTCTACCAGAACCGTTAATGAGTTACCTTCATGATTCTTTTATTTAACATATTCTAAAGAAAGATGAGATAAAGATATTATTTTCACAATAGTGGTAGGAACAATAAAAGTTTCTCTATAGTATGCGACATCTGTGTATCGTACAATTTCAAGGTTTGGCTACCTCACTTTCAGGGGCAAGGTACTTGCATTTGTAAAAAATGTTGAAATAATTTAATGACACCAGTATTCACAAGAGAATCTATTTGTAAACAAGTAAAAGTATATTTTCGCGTACTTAATAAAGGTGAAATTTTTATTAAAAATTCCGGTGCCGATGTGGCAATTAGGGATTAAAATTATGTGATGCCATAACGGCATCGCTGCCTCTCAAGGGGTCAAGAAATTTTGTTTGATACCACCCAATATGCCTTTTTTAAATTTTATTACGTAATTTTAATAAGGTATTCTATAATTTTCTTTATTGTGAGTAAGAAACAATGTAGAAATTTATTTCCCGTAGTAAGAGAAACTAAAAAAAATATTTATAACTATTGGGGTAACTGGATCCAGCATGGTCTAGTTACCCCGGATACATGTCCCAGTTACCCATTCTTGAAATATTTATGGGGTAACTGGGACACCGAGCTTACGTTTGACACATGAAGTAAATATGTATAGATACCTAATAATATTAATGTAGTTATATGCCTAATCTTTAAAAAAAAGATTGTTTAGTAAAAGTACTTACAGTATTTTAATAAAAAGCCGAGGAAGTTCAACCATATTGATGTTGTTTTTTTAAAAAAAAAAATTGAAAATTTTTTACAACCTATCACAGCAAAGTGAGATTTATGATTGAGTTGACACACAATGTTTTAGGAAGTAGAGATTAAGGTGCATTGTTCATAAAAGCTAAAACTTAAAATACATCAACAGTTTTTTATAAAATAGCCTATGGCCTAGTTACCTCGTGTGTCCAGTTACCCCAACTAAGCTTAACTTTTAATGCATGTTGAGGTTTCGTACGGTTCAAGGATACCTTACCAAAATTTTTTAAAAGTAATATGTGCCTTATTTTATGAAAAAAAGATCTATCTTGAGATATAGTGACCAGTACTTTACGAAATTTCTGGTACTAAAACATCTAAAATCAACTCAATACCTTGATGCGTACGAACCCTGATGTAATATGATTACGACGCCTTCGAGCCCCACTAGCGAAAACGCCCCAAATATACTATTATTATGGACACCTCGTGAACTCTGTGTTCACCATATTTAGATTGATATCTGCCTTTTTCTTTCATATAAGAAAACCCACCTTTTCTCTATACATATTAATGCATATATATACATATAAATATATATTGCCCTGATTAGTGCCTTTTTTTGTTGCCTCTTTTACAGCTTTTGAGAATTAATTCTGAAAAAAAGTCTAAGTCTAATTTCATAAACTAAAGATCCCTTTCTTTCTACTAACTTACTTGATTTATGTTGAAATACTTAATGATTAACCCTTACCGGCGCGGATTAATTCTGTTTATAAACTGATGAAATAATGGACTGACACCGCAATTTATAAAAGAATTTATTAGAAAATATGAACTTCCTTATTTTCATGTACAGTATAATAGGACAATTTTAGTTAAATATTCTTGGTGCCGATTGTCATCTTTGGAATTAAAATTAGGTGTCCTTTTTTAAGAACACCGCTCCGGAACGGGTTAACACATTGTATGAGGGCAATTTTTCGAAAACGCACACTAAACTTACGTTCACAAATGCCTCTGTAAATTAAATAGTGCTCACAACCAATCAGAAGCAAGCATGCTTGGATTACACCTTATTTTTCCTTCGTACAAAATTTCCGGTACCAGTAATAATTTCTGTCCCCAACCCACAAAAACGTACTAGAACGTGTCCCGCATACAATATGTTAATTTTAATCTTATCCATACATCTTATATTTTTTAATTTTTATTAATGTTCTTCATTTATCCATTAAATAGTATAACACTACACTTTTTCTTTTTCCAATGGCTCATAAAAACATAGAACATTTCATTAATATACTGGGTGTTAAGCTGATCCCAGCTAGGAAACGCCTCAATGTTGCTCAGCAGTTCCGCAATGTTCAGTACTTCGTCATTACTTCTTTACATGGATTAATCACGCAAGCAAACTCCGAGTTCACTAATCAGTTTGCGAGATAAGATAGATGAAGAGAAGAATTTATGTGTTCGGAGATATTTAATTTATTGACTTAGCATTTTTTTAGAAGTTTAACTTTTAATGCATGTAATATGCAGGGTGTTTTATGTTATTTCTTAAATGGGTAAATCAATTCTGTAGATAAATTGTTGAAATACTGATTGTCACCCGAATTGAGGGGCAAACTCGTATTAAAATAAACATTCTCCTGCACGTGGAAAGTGTGTTCCTAATTTATCGTGTAAATTTGGCTATTTGTGATTAATATTTATATAAAACATAGAAAAGGATATCCTTGCCCAAAAAGGTACTTCCTAAACTGATACTTTTACTGCAAGCGCATACATATCGCAAATCTAACATTTGTACCATAACACTTAATTTAAAATAGAATTTGCATTTAATATTCTCCAAGATAATTATTAAACTTAAACAGTGCTTAACAGTATGCAGTTCTTTGTTCTATCTACTATTTATTTAATTTATTTAAATCTGAAATTTCTGGTTTGAAATATATTTATAAGGTTTCGGTCAAATTGATTGCTACGGTCGCTCTAGTTTGAAGAGTAGAGTTTCAACTGTAAAATTGAACCGAGTGCTGCTTACCAAAATATTTGAAATAGTTTATGTCAAAAAATGTTATCTTTATAAATTTGACGAAATTTAATTTTCTACATGAATCTCTGATTCTATAAGTTATATTTTAGAAATTATGCTACTTTCTTTGCAAGTAGAAAATTTATTACATTTAAACTTAAACCCTTTATCTACTGACGGTACTTATAAGTACCACTCACTTTAACCCTAGATCTACCGGGAATTTTATTCAAGTTTTAATAAAACGTTCTACACCAGAATTTTTATTTAAAACTATTTAACTTATTTATTTACCTTATTTTTGTCTGGTTTATATACTTAGTTTATTTTAAAGAAATTTCTGGTTTGAATGAATATTTTGTATGTACCTGTCGGGTCCAATGGACCCGTCTGGTAGACGGAGGGTTAAACTTTCATCCCACAGCGAGTATTACTAATATTCTAATGGTACATTGCAAGAACACTCTCTTAACTCCACTTTTTCCGGATACATGGCAGCAGTAATTCTATGTTTGTTATTTTAGCAATGAAGGAGGCTATCTTTGAAACAGTCGATGTGTTTCGTGCCGAAATTTTGTACAGATTGTCACACTCGTCTTTATATTGCTGGAAACACAGTAAAGGATATAAGATAAATGTTGGATTTTTTTATGCGTTCATTATGATTTTAGAATATAATTTGACTAGCTATTTTAGTTGAACGGTGTATGTATTTGATTTAACAGTTGAATTATTCTGTGGCACTTATAAGTACCGTCAGTACACTGAGTGTTGGAGAAAAACTTGTGTACTTTTCGTTGGGAATTATTAATGCTTTCCGACTATGAGTAAATCTATTGCTGGTGCCAGAAAAAGTTGGAAATTCATAAAGCATTATGTTTCATAATTTGATGTAACAGTGACTTTTATAGAAAACTATTTGTTGCATTAGATAGAAAACAGAGAAAGTTTTTCTAAATATTGAATCCAGAGATCATACAAGTATTTAAATTTCGAAACTTTTACAAAAACAACTATTTTGAAATTAATGGCTGCTAACACTCTCAATGGTAGTGTTTTGAAGGGGTGACATTTAATTTTAATCTTTACTGGCTAAATTTGCACAAGACATTTTAGTATAAATACTTGTTTTATAATGTACGTAAAGAAAAGCATTTTTCTTCTGAACAGTTTCGTGGCAGTGATTAATTTGATCATTTTGCTTGGAGAATTACTTTGATACTGAACGGTCTAAGAGGGGTAAAACTTTTTTTAAATATTTCAAAACTTCTATGTTTCGAAGAACACATGTTTCAAAGGGAAAAATTTTCTGCCCATTTTAAAACAAAGCATTTACAAATTAACCATTAAACCATTAAAACAAATCATTTTACCTAGAGAATTACTTTGATAATGAACGGTCTAAGGAAGGTAATACTTCCCTAAAATGTTTCAAAACTTCGCTTTTTCGAAGAACACGTGTATAAGAGGGAAACATTTTCTGCCCATTTAAAGACAAACCATTTATTAATTAACCAATAAAACACAAAACAAATCACTTTAAATAGAGAATTACTTTGATAATGAATGGTCTAAGGAAGGTAATACTACTCTAAAATATTTCAAAACTTCGCTTTTTCGAAGAACACGTATATCAAAAAGAAACATTTTAGGCCCATTTTAAACCCTTGAGGGACGGTGCGATATATTATATCTCACCTAATTGTAATTATGATTTACACCAAAAACTTTTAACGAAATTTTACCTTTCAAACATTTGTGGAGGGAAAAAAAGAGTCAAAAATTAGATTTTCATCTTTTTGAAGTAATTCTTTTTTTAAATTCCGGCGTGAATTCAACATTACACAAACAGTTGCACCTTACAAACAAACCACATAAAACAAATTCTTCAAATTAAGCTAGCTAACTCACGCAGGTAATATGGTTTGTGCAAGCACTCAAGAACATTCCTGATGAGCTACATTGATTAGAATTAAATTTCTGTTTCAACTCATTGAAAATTAACAAAACTAATCAAAAATTAAAATCTCGTTCTAGAAGGGTTAATTAAAAGTTGTTACGTTTTTTACAAAAAATTGTATTGCCTAAATGAACGTTTTACTTTATCCGAACTTATAAAAGTACTCTTGGATATTTAGTAAAAGTATTAATCTAATTTTCCTGCTCATGAATAATCATCATGTATATATTATTTCTGTCGTCTACGTCCTTTTTCCTATGCATTTACAAAACGTACAGCAATTATAAAGATATCTTTCGAAAGTTTTTTGAATCAGCGATTGACATATACACTCCAATTTCGTTAAACGTTCGGTAGACGTTTAAAAAAATTTCTTTTAATTTTTATAGTGATAGAAAGATTTAATAGAGATTTGAAAATTTGTGCAAATATACATTTCACTATAGGTATATAGAACACCTTAAAGCAAATTGCCAATCTTAATTAGATTTTTTAGACCTTATAAAAAATTTTAAATTTTAAAAAGAAATTTTAAAAGGCTCTTTGCATATTAATTCTTCAGATATTTCCTCGATTTTGAATTTTAATCACGTAAAACTCTATTTCAAACAAATTTGTTTATCGATTTTCAAATGCCTTAAATAGTTAAATTTTTCGAGATATTTATCTGAATTTCATATCGATTTTCATCCAAAATCTGCCTTATAATAAGTTAAAAATAAAATTTAATTGTCTTAATGAAGTCGAATTTTAAAATGCATAACAGTTTCTTTTTGAGCAGTAGCAGGATTCTTTCTTATCAGTTCCATGAATTTTGATCAAAAATTAAGTAGCAAGCAGCATTTCAAAAATTTTAAAAAAGCTGAAACATCCTTATTGAGAAAAACGGATTTAAAGTATATTAAAAGGCCAAACAATTGCTTGTAAACAAAATTAAAAACACTTTTAACTTTGCATTAAATAATAGCATCTGCATGCAGTTTCCACGAATGACGTATTACAAATTGGAGAATAATAATACACACAAAACGAAACATCGATTTTCGGGTCGAATTTTTCTCAAATAAAGGTCCACGGTCCCCTTAAAATACATTTTTTGATTAAAAATTGCAGTTAATTAAAAATTAAACCAGAATAAAGGAAATAAAAGATACTTCTCAAATCAATGTTGCCACAGAACAAAATATTGCATTCTATCGTGCTCACAAATGATTATAAAAAATAAATATTATAAAAAAATAACGGGGGGGGTGTCAACACATGGTTTCAGTATATCTTTTATTAAAAAACAAAATTCAAATTTATCAGAAAGATGCCATCGAACATTTGAAGCAGTGGCATTTCGAGTGTAGCTTAAAAGGTGTGATTTGTTATAATGAATTAATTTGTATTTTATATGTAAGTTTTTTTTTCTTTGGTCCATGTTCTTCCCTAAGCGGTGGACGTCTGTCAACACACGGGTTTATGCTATATTTTGGTTAAAAACAAAATTGAAATTTATGAAAAATGACGCACCGATCATCCGAAGCAGCGGTATTTTGCATATAGCGTAAAAGGTATGCTTTGTTATATTAGATTAAATTGTATTTTATATATATTAAATTTATTTATCATTGTACAGCCTTGTATTTTATCTACTATCTTTATATACATGACTCTATATAGCTAAAATTTATTTAAGACTGAAAGACACTTAAAACTATTCAAATCACAGTTCCAGAAATTACCATCCATAGATGACCATGCATTCAATTCTTTGCGTGGTCCTGTAAATCGTTTTATCTATATTCTATAAACATATCTTAGTGTACTTATTGCAGTTCCTCGAAAAAATGCATAACGCAATTAAAAACTACCTTTAAGCTATTTTCGTTCATGTTCAGTAACTCTTACGAATTCTTTTGTGCAACCCTGTTTATGATTTATTGCATTTATACACACAACATGATATGCAAAAATTTAGTTAAATTTAAAAGCTCTTATCACAACAAAAAATGCACTTTCAGCAATCATCACTAATATACAGTATTACGGATACAGTATAGTATCCGAAAACTTTGGTGCGTCTCTGTGACTATGCATCTTATATAATGCAGAAAGTAACTTGTAGTACACCTCAGCAACGTATATCAATTTCATTATACGTGAAATCGTTTAATATAACTAAAATACGCCGCAAATAATGTTTCTCCCAATGCCATTATGTAATTGATTTTTTTGTGTGTGTGTGTGGTTCCGTTAATGAATAATAAATATTTTTTGCAACGCATATTGTACAGAATGTATATTTTACTGCGCTTCACAAGTGCATATCAATTTTATTGTGTTCGAAAGTTGGTAACATCCTTAAAATGCATTTGAATTAATTTTCCCCGGTTAGCCGTAACGTAGCAGAAAAATTTTGTATTTCCCTGTAATTAAACTATGCATTCGATTTTCATAAAATTTGATATGCCTCGATAAAATGTTGCAGCAATTACATATTTACAATTTCAGACCCCTCGGTTGGGTAGTTTGTGGTTTGTTATATGCGAACAGACAGACTGGCGAACGAACCGAACGACGTTACTAGTGCTACACATTTATATAATTACGAACGCACCTGAAAATTCTTCTTTCAGCAGGAAATACTTAACACTAGAAAGGCTGAAAATTTACTCAAGTTTTATAAAAAATATCTCAGAGCAGAATTTTTATATAAAACTGATTAAATTATTTATTAAATAAATAAAACTGTTTAACTTTTCTGTTTTCTGCATCATTTAAATTAATTTTAATAAGTAAGGGCATAGCCGGATAAGCATTGAAAACATGCCTTTCAATCAAATTTCTTGATTTTTTTCCCAGATGTGGATACATATCTGAAAATATATTTCCCCTATTATCACCCTATAAATGTTGATATTTAATGAGATAAAAATGTTTCCTCGATTTTTAAAAAAAACGGATTTTCTCAAAAACTGCTGAACGGAATCTCATGCCATAATTGAGGATATATGGGTACCAAAGATGCATAACTGGTAATTTTTGTATAATTTTCTGTTTATCAAAACTGTGTGAAATAGCGAAATAAAAATTTAAAAAATAATAAAAATCCTATCTTATGGTTATCCGAAAATTACAATTTCCTTGTAAAAAATTCCCCGTATGTGACCGTATATTCTATATAAATGCCGAAAGTTTGCGTAGGATACTATATTTAAATATTTACAAAAATGCCTTTTAAAAGTATTGAAATACATTTTAAGGTGTTATTTGGGCGGAGTTACTCAACTCCCACACCCGTAGAATTTTTGGAATAAACAGTTACAGAATTGCTGTATTTTAAATTTTAATGAACACATGATCAAATTTCTCAACGCTGTCTGTATCAAAATAAACATGAAGTTGAAAAACATGGCTTATATGCTTAATCCCTTGAGAGGCGGTGGGATAAAATATATCCCACTTAATTTAAACAAGGTTATCACCAGAAAATTTTTACTAAATTTTACATTCTTAACTTTGGAGGAAAATCGCCGAAAAATTGATTTTCTTTATTTAAAATTAAAATTTTTCGATTATTCCGGTGAGAATTCAATATTTAACGTTATATTTGCTTGTCCCTCAAGGGGTTAATGAAATCTAAAATACACCATTTGACATATTGTCTGCTGACTTTGTTCCAAAAATTCTTCTGATGTCGAAGTTTAGTAGTTCCTCCCCAAATAACGCCTTAAAATTAGTTTCAATAATTGTAATGCACATTTTTGTAAATATTTATATGGAGTACCCAATGCAAACTTTCGGCATTTATATAGAATATACGGGCACATACGGAGAACATTTTACAAGAAAATGGTAATTTTCGGACAACCGTAATTTACCGGTATTTTCGTAATTAATCGCAACCGGATTTTTATTTATTTTTATTTTTTAATTCGCTATTTCACACAGTTTTTATAAACATAAAATTATACAAAAAATACCAGTTATGCATCTTTGGTATCTATATATCCTAGTTAATGGCATGAAATTCCGCGCAACAGTTTTTCAGAAAATCCGTTTTTTAAATAATCGAAAAAAACATTTTTATCTCATTAAATGTCACTATTTATAGGGTGATAATAGGGGAAATATATTGTCAGATATGTAGCCACATCTGGGGTAAAAAATCATGAAATTTGATTGAAAGGCATGTTTCGAATGCTTATCCGGCTATGCCCTTTCTGGTTCGACCCGAAATATACTCATATAGTAGAATTTGAAATGACGCCTGACGGCCCTTCTAGAGTTAAATGAATAGTTTATCCCTTTCAAGCACGAACAATTTTTGTTGTAAAATGATGAAATGATTGACTGACACCGGATTTTTAAAACGACTTTTTTCAGAAATTAAAAACATGTTATTTTAAGTATTCATTGTAAAAGCAAAATTTTACTAAAATATGCTTGGTGCCGTTCGTAAGTTTGGAATTAAAATTAGCTATCTTGACTCGAGCACACTGTGCTTGAAAGGGTTAACATTTGGAATTGCGGTTTTATATTATTATTCCAATTACATTTTATGCCCAGCTGCCAAAATACCCCAGAACTTTTAAATAAATCTTTGTTTCTATAATGTACGAGAAGAAAAGCATTTATTTGTTTTTAAATCAATTTGTTCAAAAATTCTTGTGGCAGTCAATTGTTTCAACATTTTTGTAAGATATTGTCATTATTACCGATGAAAGTGTTAACCCTTTAGCGGAGGTGTCCACAAAAAAGGACACCTAATTTTAAGAGTACTGGCACCAATAATATTTAATTACAATTTTCCTTATATCAAGTAAGGAAAAATAAGTAAATTACTTTTTTAATGGATTCTTTTGCAAATTCCTGTGTCAGGTAATCATTTTACAAGGGTTAAATTCGTTTTCTTTAAAATGTTGAAAATGTGATTTTTTTTAACTATGCTAAACATCTCGATTGAACCCTTTAATAACTTTACATTCAATGTCTACCGATTGATACATTATATTTATATATTAAGACTGAACCTAAATAAGTATATATTTTAGGAAATTTTATATTTTCGAAGTAAGGTATTGGCTACAGTTTTTTATTCGAAGTTTACTACTGAATAATTGATTTTATCGGTGAAACTATAAACATATATGGGTTCGTTCAGTCAGTTAAGGTATGGATATCCATATCATGTGAAAATATTGAGTTATTTCAGGGTTATTTTGGGTGCAATTTTGAAAACTACATTTTGCTTTAATACACTTTAAGGTTCATCACACTCTGATATGACAAGGGCAAAATGAAGTGAGACATAGGAGAAAAAAAGACAATCAAAACAAAGAAGTAAGCTGTTTCAAGCCTGTTTTAAACCAGCTTTTCCCCCGAAATCGAGCGATGTGTCTCATGTCTTGCCTTAGTGTGAAAATTAGGAAAATTTTCCTTAAAGCTGAATGGTTTTGGAATTAGCTACTGCTGTACGATAAAATAATATACCTTGCAATCTCTGTAACTACCGAACAAAATTTATAAGTATTCTATACTAACATTATATAGACGACATATTTGTTTGCAGGGAGTAAAAGATGGAAATAGGAAAACGATTTCAAATTAATGGTGGCTAAATGATGGTCACACTATCTGGTCTAACATAGGCTATATTTTATGTCGGTAGGGCTACACCCAAAGGTGTGCATAAGCAAAAACTTCCTAAAGTTTCGATTTTAACTGAAGTTGCTTGAAACTTGAATTTTGGCAATATGTTTACTTTTCAGATGTTAATGCTCACTAAATATGTTTTCTACTAAATTAGAAACTAAATAAAGTGAAATAAGCGAAATAAAGTCTAAAATCTTGTAAAATATGATTTATATGGAACTGATAAGGATAGAAACTTCAAACATGACATGACTATTACATTTGTGACATAAATGCTCCCACAGATCAATTAAAAAATGTAATTTTAAAAGGTTGCAAGCCAATTATTGCCTAAGAGACGTCATCAGTAATACATTTCAAATTGCAGTGCATGATTTTCCTATAGCGACAATTCCACTGTTGCCTCATGTGACTGGTAATTTCATTATCGAAGCCATCTAATCGAACGAAAATATACGAAAATCAATGGCCCAAAGATTGGTCCAAAAATTGACACGCTGCCTCTCGATTATTCAATTTCATTGTTCTCGCGTGGGCAGGGCATTATTAGCAACGGGGCACACCCACACCAATAAATTTTAAAAGAAATGTTCGCCTTATCTAAGTGCCGTATTCATGTAAAATGTCTGCCATGAATGCGGCAAAATGTTCTGTTTCTTTTTACTGGTGGAAATGCGCCCTGTTGGTAATCAAGCACTGCGCGTGTGTGCTTTTTGCAGGGGTCGCATTCTATAGGGAAAATTTTATTGTTCCTGCCACTATCTTGAAAATAATACCTTCATCGTAACTTTTTGTGCATATATTAAATAAAAAGATCATGAACATTACAGATTAAGTGTTCTGGTAGGAACAATAAAAGTTTCTCTATACAATGCGACACCTGTTTGTGACAAAGATTACCTGTATCTAGATATTAGGTGGATTTGGGTGGAAATGTGCATTTTAAGGTGAGACTCAAAATATTTTGTAAATCGCAGTTCTAAGGATTAAAGTCTTTGATATAGAAGAAATAATGAATGCATACAGAATTTATCTAATTTTTACATTATAGATTATATTGTTTTCTTTTTAAACATTATTAAATTTTTCACACTACTTACGCATATCCACAATGATGGCGGAAAACAATTTCTAAAATATTCCATTATTGCCGGAAATAATCTACGAATATTTATATATATAGTATTAAGTTGCTGCTAACACAGTGAGGTGGAACTCCTTTCTCAAATTAAAATCAAGCAAGCAAACTCAGTGGTTTTCTATCAGTTTGCGAGATGAGTAAAGTAACGTGTGGGGAAGTCACAGGGCTGACGGAGTGTTTTTTTTTTTTTAAAGTTCAAAAATTTTAAATTCAAACTAGGAATTCTTAAAGAGTAAGCTTTACTTTAGGCAATTACGAAATGTTTGTCAATAATAAAGAAAAGGGTATTATAGGAATTTCTGATATAATTGCGACATTTAGGAATTGATTGACCTGAGATCTTCCATTTATTCGCGTCTCAAATTATTTTACGAGATTAAATTTTGATATTTCTAATAAGAGGGAGCTTCTTTTTATTATTTAAAACGGTGCAGCAATTCTGTAAGTAAAATTTTAAAATATTCCTTGTCACCAGAATTTTCGGACAAAGAGATTTGAGAATAGATGTTTTCCTGGACGTACTTATAAAATTAAACTTATTCTAAACATTCGGCGCAAATGTGGCAATTTGGAATTGCAATTAAGTGACAAAAATAATGTACCACCTCCCCTCAGAGTTTTTATCTTGTCCAAAAGGTAATTCCTAAATAGTCATTTTAAACATTAGTGCGTCTAAAGGGCAAATTGGAGACAAGTTATAGTCACTTATGCTAAACGAGAATTTATATTTAATATTAATAGAAATGGGTATTTAGCATATTTTATTTAGTGTATAATTAATTTCTTTAAGTAAGGAAAATCTGGTTGGAGATATATTTATTATATCCCATCGAATGGATTGTTAGGGCTATTATAATATAAAACGCATAGTTAGAATTTCAAAAATGATTCGAATATCGTTCAACAAGATATTTGAAAATATTTATGCCAAATATATATATTGTTTTTATAAAACTTACGAAACTTAGATATATACATGAGGGGGCTATCTGTTATATCTACTACCACAGTGAACAAAGCCTGTTTTCACACAGTTTCTCGTATATGTCATCTGTTTACAGACTCGATTCATAGTGGAAGTGAATAAAACAGATTTTATGCACCTTCTAAATGGAATATCTCATTTTTTGTTTTAATGTACTTGGTCTACTATGGTTGTGTACTGCTCTTATGTTATTCGATGCTAAATATATATATATTTTTTAAATACTTCTTTTTCTACCAGAACAACAACAATATTTTATTGCAACATTTTTTTACAGCGGAATATTATGTTCACAGCTGGAAACCTCATAATTTTATTCAAGTCAAATAATTATTATTTGAAAGAAAGTAATCTTTCAAATGAACTTTTCTTGTTCCTATATGGTTGTAATTTTACCTTCTTTATTAAATGAAATTTCTCATTTAATCTATCTTTTTACATATATTTGACAGCCATGCGTGGTATTTTAATTTTTTGATTTATTAATGTTTTCCGATTGTGATTCATTCTATATTTAGTCCAGAAATGAATGAAAATTAATAAAATTTAATGTATTAAAATGTGAAGCATCAGTAACTTGCATTTGAACAACATTTTTTTAAACTATTTGGAAAAATAGTTATTGTTCTCGTCAGGGTAGGAAATCAAAAGCATATCTGAAGGTTTTTATTAGTTTAATCCGCATTTTATTCGTTTTCTGATTGGTCTATACAGTAATCTGTATTTCCCTCTACTTTCAACAGAGATGGATACCTTCTGTTGCCACTATGACGAAAAAGTAATAAAAATTTAATAACTCAGAAACAAATTAAGACACAGCTTTCAGACAAATTGCATTTAAAAGTACATTTTTTTCTCTATCCGATGGTGTAAAAAGTAATATTGTCGGATGTTTAGAAGTTTAAGAATGAAATTTCATTTAAAATTGGTACTCATATTTCTTGGAAATCTGACGATGGAAAAGCCTTTTCCCGAGCAGACAATGAAATGCTTGGATAATACGTATGTTTCAGGTGGATAATAACTAATGAAAAGGAAAGAAAATGAATAACAATTTCTGCCAAAGAGTTAATTTTAATTTGTAAGATTTCCACATGCAAAAGAAAAATGGAATAAGCCAATAATAAAAAAAAGGATAAATAGGACAGGAATGAATACATATAAATATTTCACAACAAATACGAGGCGCAGGCGATTTTTGTCGCTTGGAATTTTTACGTGTAATAACACTATTAATGTTTAATTCATGGCGTACGTAATGTATGATCAACTCCGTGCGATTTTTTATGTCTTAAATTTTAGTCTTTGAAAAAATCATTTTCCAAATAGTCGTTGTAATTTGTTAAATTGTTGTTTTTCTCGTTGTAGTTAATCGAATACCGAAAAGGTGTTTGTAAAAATAATTATTATTGGAACCAGAGATTATAACTAAATTTAACTTTCGAAACTTTTGCATAAACAAGTATTTTGGCATTATTGATTTTTATGCCTTTCAAAAGTAGTGGTTTCAATCAGTGACCACTTAATTTTAATTCCTATCTACTAAAGTGGCCCTACTTGTTGATATATGTTTTTGGCATATAATGTTCTTAAAGAAAAGCATTTATTTCTTAATCAGTTTTGTGTAGTGATGTGCAGAATGTATGATTTTACTATTCGAATGAATAATTCTGGCATGCGCCAAGAAAGCTGCCTGACAAGCTGCCAATCTGTTTAATTGTTATTATTATTATTATTATTATTATTATTATTCAATTTAAACCAGAAATTTTGTATTAAAAAAGAATTTTCTTATTATAACTAGAAATAAGTTAGGAACCGCATAAATATATGGGTCATTATCTGAAAAGTGGTTGTTTTAAACACTTTCAGGGGCAAGCTACTTGTATTTATAAAATATTGAAATAATTTATTTGCACCGGTATTTAGAAGAGAAAATTTTGGAAAAAAGTAAAAGCATATTTTCGCTTATTTAATAAAGGTGAAATTTTCATTATAAAAGTCCGGGGCCAATGTGTCAATTAGGGATTAAAATTATGTTATGCCGTGACAGCATGGCCGCCCTTCAAGGGTTAAAAATTTGCGGCCCAATAAAATTGCCTCAAAAATCTCAAAATTTAGCGTACAAGTACCTTATTACTACACTGACGGAAAAAAATCCCAACACCAAGAAAGACTTGTGTTTTATAAACGAAATTTGGTAGGCGTGTTTATACATCTGAAAGATGACATCGAATGAAATTTCGCACATAAGTGTGGCGCTAGTAGCGCCAGTGAGAACTTGTAGATCAGGTTTACTTTAAATGCGTGTTGTAAAGTTCGTAGGCGTTATTTAGCTTCGAAATGTGACGTATCGAGTTGATGTTAGCCAAGAATGCCTTTAACAAGACGAAGAAGCCACTGTCAACAGCTCACCGAGTTGGAACGAGGTCGCATATTCGGGCTACGAGAAGGTGGATTTTCTTTCCGCGATATTGCAGAAAGACTTGGATGGAATTTATCCATTGTGCATGATTGTTGGAAGCAGTGGTCAAGGGATGGTACTACCTCAAGAACACCAGGCTCCAGGCGGCCACGTGGCACTGCTGAGAGGGAAGATCGCCGTATCCGGCGTACGTCTGTGGCGCATCGTACTGCGTCTGCGGCAGAAATTCGAGCTGCAGTTGATACTACAGTGACACAACGAACTGTTAGAAATCGATTACTTCAAGGCTCCGAGCCAGGCGCCCTGTAGCGTGCATTCTACTGACTCCAAGCCATTGCCGTTTGAGACACTATTCGTGTCAAGCCAGAGCTCATCGGTTACTATTTGCCAAAGTTCACGATGTTTTTCGATCAAATTTTGGCGATCTTGAAATACTTTGCGATTTACGGAGTTAACGATCTAATGTATATTTTTAGGAACAAAAAGAAAATTTTAGGAGATTTTTGGGAATTTTATGGAGTAAAATAACAGTTAGGAAATTTAGGAATTTTAGGGGAAAGGCGAGCCCTGAACAGTTGACGCCCCATATATATCATATACACACGTTTTATTATGCCATATACAGGGATACACATACATGCTTATTTGTGCCACTAACTAAATAATGCTTATTTGCAGTTTTTATTAATTCTGCAATTACTTACTGCTCCCTCTAGGCCATTTTTTTAAAGTTGCAGCACCCTGCTCTTTTTAAACATAGGCGAAATACACCCTTAAAAAAAAAAAAGGTGAAATTCACCTTTAGTTGCAATCAGAGATTTCTTGTAAAAAACTTCCCCATATCACAGTATTTTTAAATCGGTGTGCCCAAGACCTTGCAAAAATTATAGAACTTTATTTCTTTAGAAAATACAAGCTATTGCTAAATCATGTCGCTATTTAATTGTATTTTTCAATTTGTAATTTATAAAATCCTTAAAAATTAATGTCACTTTATTCATCATATTAACAAATTATATATTTTTTTTCTTAAATTATTACTAAACACATTACTAATACATTTACTCGTGAAGTAATGCTCTGTTTTAACTGAACTAGCATCCTTTTTTTTCTATAATGAATATTAAATTATCATTTTAGGAATTAAAGCATAAAAATATTCTTTTTTTCCTAATTAGAAAGTTAATTGTTGAAAAAATGATTAATTTCAAACATTGTCAACAATTTGATATTAAGTGCAGAGATTAATAATTTTAATAACTGTAAATATGAATAGTATTTAATACAGTTTTAGATAATTATTACAATATATCAATGTATGTAACTTTATTGCATATTACTAATGAAAAGTAATCTCTCTAATATAATCACTCTAATTACACTAACTAATAATTATAATTAAAGCTTAAAACATAGATTATCTTAGCAATTAGAGGTTTAATTGTTTTAGAAACCCAAAAGTATTGAAAGCTAGTCCGTGTTTTAATGCAGGAAAAAAAATCATAAAAATCCGATTTAAATTTTAAAAAATCCATTTTTTTTAAAATTATGATTTTTTTCCTGCACTATATGTATAATGCACCTTGACTTTAGAGTATGTTGCAAATATGCAGCACGGTGAGGTGATACAAAAGGTTAATTCATTTTATATCAAAGTCTGCCTGCAGTAAAACACATATTTAAAAACATCTTTTGGTTATTAAGAAATAACTTTAAAAATTGATTTCCAAAATTACATTTTTAATTATGAAATTATATAGTAACAAAAAATAACAACTCTTACTGTCTAAGATTTTTAGGAAACAACAATCATTAAATGTTTATGCACTGCAGCTACTCTATTCGGAGTCTAATGTGAAATTTTTTATACAATTCGTTTAGGATCTATCTGGCTAGATGTCCGTTGCCAAGACCACTATAGCTCTGATATTATCAAGAACAGTACAACTTCCCGTATTATAGAATACAGGAGAAAAACGTTTATTTTATTATTGAAATCTCTATTATATATTTACAATTAACACACTTGACTAATAACACCAAAAAGCATTTTAATATGAAAAATCTCAATTATGTATTCAAATAAAGTTTTGAAATTCAATAGCAATACTTTCATATTAGCAACATTCCACGTCTTAATAGTCGAAGAAATCGCCAAAGATTTTACTACCCACAGCAGTTTTTTTTTTTTTTTATTTTAATAGTTTTAGTAGTTTAAGCGAGCAGTTCAGTTACATGTTTATAAAATTCGTGTTTAATTTATGCACATTTTTTGATGAAGTTTTTAATTTACTATAAAGGTTTTAGAATAACGTGTGGTGAAAATTTTATATATACAGTCTGTTACAAATGCAGGTAATCCTATTTACTTTTATATGACACAGTAAAATAAAAAAATAATGAAAATAATATAAAATAGTTAGCCATTTTTATGTGAATAAAGTACAAAAATTCAAACCATAAGCACAAAATAGAAACACACGTTGGATCATTATCATTATTATTATTTTATTTACAGGATTATATGATAATTATAAATAACAAGCCCCCTTTAACCCTAGATCTACCGGGAATTTTATTCAAGTTTTAATAAAACGTTCTACACCAGAATTTTTATTTAAAACTATTTAACTTATTTATTTACCTTATTTTTGTCTGGTTTATATACTTAGTTTATTTTAAAGAAATTTCTGGTTTGAATGAATATTTTGTATGTACCTGTCGGGTCCAATGGACCCGTCTGGTAGACGGAGGGTTAATCATGTTTTCTAATAGAGTGCATAGTATAGATATTTTGAAGTTTATGCGTATAAAACCATTCAGGAAATAAAATATTAAAAGTATCCAGAATAAAAATAAATAAATAATGAAATATATTTTACATTTTAGCTTCATTCATGCCGTTAATGGATATGTTTTTTAATAATTAAAATCTTTCAATAAAACCATATTTAAATTCCCACTGGGTAGCATAATTTCTATATTTGTCAACAAATTGAAACACCGGTTTACTTTGAAAACTTTTCGTTCATAATGTTTAACTGAAAAGTTCTTAGCAGCTAAGGGTATATCTTTATAAATTTTTATAACTTTTCTCACATCGAATAATATTTATTGACACTGATTTTTCGCCTTACTGATTGATACTACAAGTGCATGATATCCTTCAAATTGTACTTCTCCATTATGTAAAAAAATTCTTATTTCTTCTAAATATATTTTCTGGACAGATATTAATTTTTAAATAAAAATGTGCAACGCAAATTGTTTCAGACCGTCAAAAAATTTTATTCTATAAAAAGGCCTTTTTATTTAGTACGTTAAAGACATTTAAATATTTGCTAATTATGTTAAACTTTGATTATAATATTTTTCTACGTAATTTTAAAGTTTGGGAAAACATATGATTTTAACCTATAATATATTAAAGGAAAACAAATCTGAGTAAAATAAATTTATATAATTGATTTTAATCATCTGATTAAAATTGTTGATAGACAGTTATTTATATCAATAAATTAAATAATAAATCTACTAAACTTTATTAGGTTAATGTAATGTTTATAAGAAAATACTAAAATCGTTATAATTTAAAGAAAAGCAAACTCTGAAATAAAATATTTTTTCATACCTTTTTCTTTCCTTGGCGCCGTTCTTTAAATTCCGATGTAATCCATGTTTTAGAAAGAACGAATTTTGGAAGTTGAAAATATCTCCAATAATAAATACAAAAGCAATGATGGCAGTCATTTTAAACCACACCAAGGCTAGTGTACTTATCTCGAACAGATATTTTTTGTCTAAAGTTCTTGGATTGATTATTCCTATGAATTTTTTAGGTTAAATGTTTATATCTGACAGAGTGCACGTTCACAACACTAACTATTGCCCAGCAAAAAAACTCCCTCCGTCTATTCCAAAGATTAAACGCAATATGTTGTCTTTAATTGTTTTTATCGTCTGCGGTTTAGCGCTCTTTTTTTTATCGAAGTAAAAAACACATGTCTTTTCCGTTCTTATACATTTATATGACGTAATATTTTTATAAGCATAGTTCCAATTCAAATTTCTTGTTTCAAGAATTTTTTGATGCATTTAACCTTTTTTTTTTCGGTATGTTTCAAAATAGTTCATGTTTTAAGTTTTGTAAAGCTACTTTTTTGCCAAATATAACAATAATTATAGTAATACGGGAAGTATAACAAAGTAAACAATGTTTACATTGTTAGAGTATTTAAAATTCATTTTAATATGCAATAATGCAAGAACTTTTGAAAATAGAAAAGTAAAGTCTATATTATACGTAGTAAGCGTAAATATGTGCATAACAAAGAAATAAAATAACTGGCGAAATAATGTTTTTAGTGGGGGAGGGGGGTGAATCAGGCTCCCATTACTCTTTTTTTCTATTTTAATTTCCTCTAGAGTAAATCAGCTTGTAAAATAACAGTATTTTTCGAAATGAATTTCTAGAAACAAAAAAAAATTATATAAATATGAATAATTAATTCTGCCATGCGTTTTGCATACATTTTGTATATTTTATTTTATATTCGGAAAAAGTTAAAATTATTTCAAAAGTGTGACACAAGGAGCAAAAAAAATTTTTTTAAAGAATTACTTAAAATTATTAAACACTAGCAGAAAAAATTATTACTGAAAATATGCAAGAGTTTTTATTTATTATAATAAAGCATTGCTTTATTACAAAACTCCGTCCCTTCCCATACCTACACACAAACAAATCTTTTCATTCTTCACCTGTGTATTAATTTCTGCCATTTCCGCTGATAAGAAAAATTTATAAATAACAAACCAACTTCCCGGATAATAGAATACAGGAGGAAAACATTTTCTTATTATTGAAATATCTAATATGTATTTACAGTTAATACATTTTTTTAGATTGACCACTAATAACAGCAAAAAACATTTTTATATGAAATATATCAATTATGTATTCAAATAAAGTTTTAAAATTCAATAGCGATACTTTCATATTAGCAACATTCCAAGAGTTAATAGTCGAAAGAATCGCCAAATATTTTACTACCTACAGCAGTTTTTAAAATTCAAATAGTTTTAGTAGTCTAAGCGAGCAGTTTGATTACATGTCTATTAAATTTGTGTTTTATTTATGTGCATTTTTGCTGAAGTTTTTAATTTAGTTGTGAAATATTAGCCGGAAACAAACACTGAATTATTTTTATTGTTTGAAGTGAAAACGTTTTAATCTTAACATATGTTTTGTCACACTGTGAGTTTACAATATGGTAGGTTTTTTTTTTTTTTTTTTCACATAATGAGACGTATGTTGCATGTAGTGAGATAACACTGACGTCACATTTTTTTTTTAATTGCCAGAAAAATATTTTTTACAGTAAATAACATATTTTGAAGATTTTTTGTAATTTTTTAAAGTTTTCTAAGAAGTTCACATAATCAGTCACAATGTGACATCACTGAGTGGTGGCATTTTGGTCACAGTTGTGACGTGACCACAGTGACTTACAGTGACGTCACAATGACGTCACTGTGACCATGCATGCTATGAGGGCTGGGACATACAACTGCCACTTTTCAGAGAATGACTCATATGTAATTTTTAGTATGTTTAAAATAGTGTAATATCATTAAAATACACCTCAATCATTTTTTTTTTTTTTTTTTTTTTTTTTTTTTTTTGTAAGCCGCAATATAAAGGAATTCTTTTGAGTGTCAGTGTAACTAAACCGTATATGCTACTTCATTTTCAATGACGAACATACCATAGTGATACCCAATAACATCTATGAATTTTATGGCATTCGGATTATTTTTAATTAGAGCATGGAGAGACGGCAGACAAACAAACCGAAGTCACGGACTTTTTTCAACTACGTTGGAAAGTGTTAAAATGTAATAAAATGTATATAATTTTAATTAATTTTTCAATTATTTCGCCAGTGAAATTACGCTCGAAATTATTAAATATTTAATACGTGTTTTATCACATTACTTTAATTTCCGACGCATAATCCGCGGATCAAACAATTCTATTTGGACCCAGAAATTTTATTTAGTAATTGAAGCCAAATTTTTACCGCAATCTAAAAAGATACATTTTATTTTTAAAAGATTGTTTCATCCGCGGATTATACGCCGGAAATTACGATACTAACAAAGCGTCGAGCCAACATAGTGAAAAACGTCCAAGCCGGCAATCGTACGCGGAACCCTTGGAATAGCGCTCCAGCTGCTCTACCATTTAAGCTACGAGGACGACATCCAGCTTAGCATCTCTCACTCACATATATTGTTAATGCTGCAATTGCAGGACAATTCGATTGTGTGCTCATGAAGACTATTCCATCTTGTGCTGCAGATGAAGACTCACCAAAATATGTGAGTGAGAGATGCTAAGCTGGGTGTCGTCCTCGTAGCTTAAATAGTAGAGCACTTCCAAGAATTCCGGGTTCCATTCCAGGCTTTTAAGATTTTCACCCGGTTGTCACAAAATAATGATTCACGTATTAAATATCCTGTAATGAAATGTTTTATTGGAAGATCTTTTTTATCGTTTAGAATAGATGAAAAGAAATACATGCATATTTTTCAATGCATCATTTTTTTCAATGGAAATATCCAGTTTTAACAAGATATTGCTAATCTTTGGTTCAAACTGTGCCTATAGGCATATGTATAGGCATATTGTGTATAGACACCAAATTTCAAGTCATTTGTATTTGAATTATAAACATTTCAAATTTAGTGCTTCTAATGTTAAATTACTTTTTCATATTTTCATTAATATCTTCTGAAGTTATACTCCTAACGTGCCATTTTTTTGCGTAGCAATAACACTAAAATACCCAAACGTAAATACGTTAAATTTTATAATTTTATAATTTTATGATATGAATTATGAAATTAATATTCGAAAAAATTATGAATTGCAACCTACAATTTTTTTTTATGGATTTAGATTTATCAAGTCTTCAATTATGAAAATCCAAAATTTCACATTTTGCTTCCAAGTAGTTTTCAAATTATGCTTAAAAAACGGAAAAAATTATGGTTTAAGGGGCTGTCTATGACAGAAGTGACTAGATATTTTGAAATTTTTTATGCTATCCTCTAATCTAGCAGTCTTCAATGACTGCTTGAGTGGCGCTTTAGATGCCTTGATCAAGATGGGGCTCTGTGTGTCAACAATCTAGTACCGAAATTCCGTTTGAATACAGTATAATACCTATATAATAAGCTCGTTTTAAAATAATTATTTTCTCGGAAACCTATCGTAAACCTATCGTATCTTGCATAAAAATTAGTTTTTAGGCTAATTGAAGGGTGTAGAGTTCATTTATGCTGTCAGAATTGTGTAATACTGTTGAAAAAAACAAAGTTGTATTTCGTTTTATTATGTAGATGGCCCCTTAACCCCTTGAGGGGCGGTGGGATAAAATATATCCCACCTAATTTAAACAAGATTGTCACCAGAAAATTTTAACAAAATTTTATATTTTTAACTTTGGCGGAAAATCGATGACAAAAATTGCTTTTCCTTATTTAAAAAGAAAATTTTTCGATTATTCCGGTGAGAAATCAATATTTAGAGACATTTTACCTTGCCCCTCCGGGGGTTAAGCAAATTTTATATATGTCGTAGGCTAATTGAGAAATCCGGCTCGTTGCAAAGAGCCGGGCTGATTGGAGAATCCATCTCCCTTTTTCCAATTAGCCTGATATTTTTCAGGCTTATTGCAAAGAGCCTAGAAAGCGTTAGGCTAATTGAAAAATGACCACTTATTATCCGATCAGGGTGATATTTTTAGCTCACAGGCTATCAAAGCCTGAGAGCTTATGTGCCCGCCGATTCTGCATGTACGTGTATACGTACATATGTACGTAACGCGATAACTCTTGATAGAAATATCCGATTGAATTTTTTTTTCTAGGTTCATTCTGATGAGGTGCTTCCCTGATTCCCCCCCTTAATTTATATAAATGGGTTTTTCATGCAGAAGTATGCGATTTGCTATAAATTTGGTATACAGGTTAATTATGTTAAGCAGCTTCCCTGATTACATTTGGAAGATCATTATTATGTATAAAGGGGGGAAAGGGGGCAATTGTCTCCCCCCTTAATTTAGATAAATGCGTTTTTCATGTAGAATTATTCGATTAGTTGAAATTTGGTATACTGGTTTATTATGTTAAGGAGATGGCTTGATTAGATTTGGAGGTTCATTAGTATAAAGGGAGGAAATGGGGAGGGGGTAGCCCCCCCCTTAATTTAGGTAAATGGGTTTTTAATGCAAAATTATTCGATTTGCTCCAAATTTGGTATACCGGTTTATTATGTTAAGGAGCTTCCCTGATTAGATTTGGAGGTTCATTAGTTAAGTATAAAGGGAGGAAAGGGGGGGCTAGACACCCCCTTTATTTAGATAAATGGGTTTTTCATGCAGAGTTATTCGATTTGCTCAAAATTTCGTATACCGGTTTATTATGTTAAGGAGCTGCCTTGATTAGATTTGGAGATTTATTGGTTAAGTATAAATGGGGGACAGGGGCTAGTGTCCTCTTAATTTAGATAAATGGGATTTCATACAGAATTATTCGATTTGCTTCAAATTTGATATACCAGTTTATTACGATATGGCTTCCTTAATTTGATTTGGAGGTTCATTGGTTAAGTATAAAAGGGCGGAAAGGGGGCAATTGCCCCTCCCCTTAATTTAGATAAATGGGTTTTCATGCAGAATTATCTAATTTAGTTTATTTTTTTTTCTAGGTTCATTCTAATAAGGAGCTTTTCTGATTAGATTTGAAAGTTCATTGGTTCAGCATAAAGGGAGAAATGGGGGAGCTAATACCCCCCCCTCTTAATTTAGTGAAATGGTTTTTTTTCCTGCAGAATTATATGATTTGCTTCAAATTTGGTATACCAGTTTATTATGTTAAGTAGCTTCCCTGGTTAGATGTGGAGGTTCTTTGGTTAAATAGAAAGGGGGGCAACTGAGACTAATCCCTTCATTTATTTTTCGACGGACATTATTCTTTGAAATAAGAGTTATAATATACAATTAGTGCGAATAGCCTGTGAACTCAATGCCATAAGTTTAACTGGGCAATTTTCTTTTTATTAGGTTTATTAACGCATAACCCTACCCAAACCCGAAAAATAAATTACAACAGACCGTACCCCGATCCGAGCAAGACAAAATAATTTCAGTCTACATGCAAACCGACCCGAACCTGAGAGTTCCTTTGAAAAAATCCGAAAATCCGAACCAAATCTGATAACCGACAAAAATATTCTAAAGATCCATAACCGGATCCGAACAAGGCAAATTAGTTTCCGTGGACACGCAACGCTACCAGAACCTAAAAATTGCATTCGAAGTCAACCTGAAACCCGTCCCGAACCAAATCTTAACCGACAAAAATATTCCAAAGAACAATAACACGATGCAAGCCAGACAAAATAATCTCCGTCCACCGGCAACCCGATCCGAACCTGAAAGTTCTAATTGAACTCAATCCGAAACCTGGTTGTGGTCGGTTTTCGGGTTGACTTCAAATGGAACCTTCAAGTTCGGATCCGGTTGAAAAAAAATTAAATTAAATTAGATAATTCTGCATGAAAACCCATTTATCTAAATTAAGGGGAGGGACAATTGCACCCCTTTCCCCACTTTTATACTTAACCAATGAACCTCCAAATCAAATGAAGGAAGCCATATTGTAATAAACTGGTATATCAAATTTGAAGCAAATCGAATAATTCTCTATGAAAAACCCATTTATCAAATTAGGGGACACTAGCGCCTGTCCCTCCTTTATACTTAACCAATAAATCTCCAAATCTAATCACGGCAGCTCCTTAAAATAATAAACCGGTATACGAAATTTGGAGCAAATCGAATAATTCTGCATGAAAAACCCATTTATCTAAAGTAAGGGGGGTGGTCTATCCCTCATTTCCTCCCTTTATACTTAACTAATGAACCTCCAAATCTAATCAGGGAAGCTTTTTAACATAATAAACCGGTATACGAAATTTGGAGCAGATCGAATAACTCTGCATGAAAAACTTATTTACTTAAATTGGGGGGGGGGGGCTGTCTAGCCCTCATTTCCTCCCTTTATACTTAGCTAATGAACCTCCAAAACTAACCAGGGAAGCTCCTTAACATAATAAACCGGTATAAGAAATTTGGTGTAGATCAAATAACTCTGCATGAAAAACCTATTCATCTAAATTAAGGGGGGGGGGTCTAGCCCCCCTTTCCTCCCTTTATACTTAAATAATGAACCTTCAAATCTGATCAGGGAAGCTCCTTAACATAATAAACCGGTATACGAAATTTGGAGCAAATCGAATAATTTTGCATTAAAAACCCATTTACCTAAATTAAGGGGGGTGTAGCCCCCCCTTTCCTCCCTTTATACTTAACTAATGAACCTACAAATCTAATCAAGCCATCTTCTTAACATAATAAACTAGTATACCAAATTTGAGCTAATCGAATAATTCTACATGAAAAACGCATTTATCTAAATTAAGGGGAGAGGCAATTGCCCCCCTTTTCCCCCTTCATACATAATAATGATCTTCCAAATGTAATCAGTGAAGCTGCTTAACATAATTAACCGGTATACCAAATTTATTGCAAATCGCATATTTCTGCATGAAAAACCCATTTATCTAAATTACTGGGGGGGATAGCCCCCCCTTTCCTCCCTTTATATGTAACTAATGAACCTCCAAATCTAATCAAGGCAGCTCCTTAACTTAATAAACCGGTATACCAAATTTGGAGCAAATCGAATATTTCATCATGAAAAACGCATTTATCTAAATTAAGGGGAGTAGCCCCCCTTTTCCCTCTTTATACTTAAATAATGAGCTTCCAAATCTAATCAGGGAAGCTCCTTAACAAAATAAACCGGTATACCAAATTTTGAGCAAATCGAATATTTCTGCATGAAAAACCCATTTATATAAATTAAGGGGGGGGGGACTAGCCGCCCTGTTCCCCCTTTATCCTTAACCAATGAACCGCAAAAACTAAGCATGGTAGCACCTTATCAGAATGAACCGAGAAAAAAATTTTTGAAGCAAATCGGATATTTCTATCAAGAGTTATCGCGTTACGGACATACGTACGTACGTAAGTACACACGTACATACAGAATCTTCAGGAACATAAGCTGTCTGGCTTTGATAGCCTGTGAGCTAAAAATATCACCCTGATCGATAATAAGTGGTCATTTTTCAATTAGCCTAACGCTTTCTACGCTCTTTGCAATAAGCCTGAAAAATATCAGGCTAATTGGAAAAAGGGAGATGGATTCTCCAATTAGCCCTGCTCTTTGCAAAGATCCTAGGCTGTTTGCAAAGAGCCGGATTTTTCAATTAGCCTACAACATATAGATCATTTAAAAGTAGACTTTATTACCAATCGTGAGGTACCAATAACTTCCTTCTGCGATATTTGTTTGCAGAGTTAGTAAGGGGTGTTTACTTTTTTTTCAACGACTGTACATATTATTCGCTTCGCAAGAGTTTCTGAGAGTGTAGCATTTAATTTATAAATATATTAGTGATGGGTAGAATGAATGATTTTGCTATGGAATGAATCATTCCAGCTTGCGCAAAAACATAGTTTTCAACCTGTAGATATATTTTTAATCAATTACCACCAAACAGTTTCTCTGAAGATAAGTAGCAAAAACATAGTTTATAGTCTTTGTAAGATATTACAATTATCTTCACAAATTTTGAAGATGAAAAGAATTTTTATATTTTTATGGGATTCTTAAATTATTCTAATTAACCCTTTCAAGGGCGGTGGTCACACGGCGTGACCACCTAATTTTCATAAAACTGACAAACCGCACCAAGAATATTTTAATAAAATTTTGCTTTTACAGTGAAAGTGTATTTTTTTTTCTAAGAAATTCGTCTGTAAATTCTGGTGTCGGTAAATTATTTCAGCATTTTACGAACAGAATTTTTGCACCCATGCATGGGTTAAAGTAAGTAACATATGGTAGAACTTAATTAAAAAGATAACAAAGCTTGCAGCTGTGCTTTAGCGCATGCCCGAATGATTTATTCGAATAGTAAAATCATTCATTCTGCCCATTACTACGATATACAGTTTATCACTTCTTAGCACTTTAAGGTATCTGCCTACTTTCGAAGCACTTTTTTTAATAACTTTGCAAAGAAACATTGTACCTTCACATTTTTTTTTTAGTTTTAATAAAAATTATTAATTTACCTTTAAATAAATAAATAAATAAATATATATATATATATATATATATATATATATATATATATATATATATATTCCTATAAATTTACAAAAATGTTAAATATGTAAGGAAGTTTGAAGTAATGTTTCAAAAATTGAAATATGCTACATGAAAAACAAATGAACTTATTAGAAAAAATTTACTACGAAAGCAAACTATAACTTTTCATTTAGTGTACTTAGTACAAGATAAATTATATCTCTCTATTCTAAAAAAAGTAACTACCGCTGTCACCGCCGCCGCCGCCGGTTTTGATTTTTTTGTGACCGGAGGCCTTTCTTCGTTAATATTAACAAAAATAATGCATACAAAAATATGAAAATCGGTGGTTTTATACAGAAATGTTTGATAAACACGCTGATGCAGACAGTTTTCAAATCGAAGAATTATTTTAAGAGTTATTTAATGCTAAAGTTGGACAAAATCGTTCCACCAAAAACGTTTTATAGCAGCAAAAACTATACATGGCAGTGTAATCATTTTTAGATCATTTTATGCGTTAGAATTTGCCGGAGTGCAGATTGCATTAATTTTTTTATTTTGACTCATTTTTTCAGGTTTTATTTCTATTTTAAATTCAAATTTTCAGCATTTCTAGAGATATTTTTTACAGATTTTAGAAAATTGTACTAATTTAAACTGTTGCCAACTGTATAAAAAGCGCAAGCAATAATGTTTGCTTCAAATTAAAAATTTATTTACACGTGACTATTATAAACAGGAAAAAAACTTTCAAATTAGAATTAAATAATTACGTATAAAAAGCAGGAACTTATTAAAAATTACGTCATAAAAAGTATACACGTGAATTTTAAAAGAGAAAGGATATTGTAAAATAATAAATTCATTAACATGTGTTAGAAGTCTTAGGAGAAATTACGTCATATTTACGTCACATTATTGTTATTACAAAAAATGAACACAAAATAATATTGCAAAAAAGTTTAAATTTAGAAATTGCGCTAGACATTTATTTGATATTTTGAGAATTAATTTAAAATGTCTCATTTAAAAGAACTTTCTTTTCGCTTTGTTAAAAAATACCTGGAGACAAAGACTCTCTTTACTTAATTCCTTTTATATTAGCTTATTTTGAAATGTTGTTACACGCGTATACGTCATCAAGTTATTTTTATTTCGACGTTTTATTTGTGTTTTTATTAATGTTGTACGAATTTATTTGTTCTTTCGTTATTTAAAATAAAAATTATATCAATTTGTATAATTTGGCGAGTGGTTTGGCGATTTATATAATTTGGCGAAATTGGTCGACAGGATAATCAAGTACTACCGCAGCGGATTTGGCGTTAAAATTTCCCAATCAAAGAGAAATGAATAGAAATTCGTTTATAGGGAGATCGCCACTGTTTTTAAATTATAATTCAATCTTTCGAAATCTTTTTAAAGCCGATCAAATTAGCGTGCATGTAGAGTCTGCGGTGTCTGGACGGGGGTTGGCGAGCGTAGCTCGTAGGGGGCCGAGCCCCCTAGTCTTAGTAAATAAAAATTTTAGACGTGATCGAAGCGTTAATTATAAGATGTTCAACAATTTTACAATGTTTTTGTCCAAATAACAAGCATAACTTTGAAAATTTTCAATCAATTAGAATTATTTTACTAGAAGCACTAGATAACAATATATAGACAAAGCTCACTAAGTTATATGGTAGAACGACAATAATATTCGATTAATTTAACCCATTCGGGAGCATGGACTTATATATGCACTTTCAAAAAGAACGTACAGAATTTGTTAGAGATATCAGCGCCAGTAAAAAAGAAAAGTATTATTATTTTTTTTTATTAAATCAGAGAATTTTCGTGATCATTCATGTAGAGGTAACATTTTTTTAAAGGGGTGCCAGCCGAAAAAAAATGTGTAAAAGCAACCGGTTCTGAAGGGTTAGCACAATTGTACTGACTGGTAAATAAATCATATCAGATGTAAATTTTCCACCGGGCGAGAAAATCCTGGTCTGGACATTTTTCGCCCAGTTGGAAATTTACATCTCAACTGATAATAATATATTTAGTTATCATTTTTAAGTGCATCCTAGTTACCTAGTTTTGTGTGAAAATCAATTTTATCAAAAATGCATTTAAACGTTAAATTTGTATATTTTTACTATAACGTCTGTTCTGGGTGGTAGGAACAAAACAAAGAAGTTTTAGAATCGTAAAAAGTATTACATTCAAATAAAATAATAAAAACAAAATTGATAATTTTTGAAAAAGTGTTCATTTCCAGCGCAGACAGATACTTTGAGGGTTTGAGCAATTCAGTAGTTGAAATAATGAATGTCACCGAAATTTACGAATACACTAATTTAAAAATTAATAAACAATTTCCTACACGTGCACATAAAGGCATAATTTTAATAAAAATTTTTGGTAATAAGTGATCTTAATTCTGTACAACCACCCTTCACAAAGGTTTATTTTTGCCCAATAGGTAATTTTTAAACCGATAGTGCGACAGTTGGGAAATTTAATACAAGCCATATACAAATTAAATTTGGTTATTACCTCCGGTATAAATTGATTGGTTCAGTTTTTCAAGTTTAAGTTTACAGTTTCAATCGCAAAAGAGGATCAGAATGGTTTTTTTTAAAAAATATTAGAATTCATAACTATGGTTCGAACGCATTGAGGAACTCAAGAGATTTTAAGTATTTTTGAACCAGAAATTTACGAAAGTATTCTTTGCTATATATGAAGATATAATTTTGTTTACATCTATTTTTTTAACTTTACGAAATATTTCCCACTACTTAGCATAGCCACAATAACGGCATAAATCAATTTCTAAAATATTCTATAGCACCCGGAAAATATGTACGGATATTTGCATGTATAAGAAATTCAGTTGCTTTTTGCATTGAGTTCTGTTGCCGGTTTGTAAAAATCAAGTAAGCAAGCTCCGTGTTCTCATAGGCGTTTGCGAGATGAGGAAAGGAAATTATGAGTATCACCCGGTGTGGCAACTTTCACATTTTTTAAATTTTGAATTTAAACCAGGTGTTCTGAAAGAAGGAGTTTTACTTTAGGTTATCACGAAATGTCACGAAAAGCATTATACGGAATATCTTGTATGAATGCGAAATTTCGGAGTTAAAAAAAAAATAATAATAATAAATAAATAAAAAAATAAATAAATAAAAACTGGAAAACTTTATTGATTGAAGAGATCTTCCATTCGTTCTCGTCACACATTTTTTTAGAAGATTACCTTTTAGTGTGTCTATTATGTAGGGATTATCTTTTTATTCCATAAAATTCCCTATTCCGGTATAGTAGTTCTGCAGTAAAATGTTTAAATATTGATTGACGGTTAAACAGGTTTGAAAATAAATTTTCGTAAACGTATTTTATAAAAATAAAATTTATTCCAAAAATCTGTCGAATTCTGTAGAGTTTGTGGTTAAAATTAAGTGACATAAATTATATACCGCCGCCTCTCAGAGGTTGAATGTTTTCCAATTGGTAATTGTCAAACAGTTATTTTTTACATTAGTGCGTCTATAAAACAAATCTAACGCATGTTACATACACTTATTTTGAACCAGAACTGATCTTTAATATTAGCAGACATAAATATTTAGCATATTATATAGTATACTATTAATTTATTTAAGAAAGGAATTTCTGGTTTGAAATATATTTATTATTTCCCGTCAAATTTATTGCTGTGGTCATTGTAGTTTAAAAGGCATAATTAAAATTGCAAAACTGATCCGAATGTTGTTCAACAAAATATTTGAAAGCACTATCTCAAATATATGACATGATCCTCGATTCTAAAAGTTATATTTCCGGAAACGTACTTATTCAGTGTTCGGACGGTATTATGCCACGCCCCGTTTTGTAAGGACTTTACCACCAGTATTATTATAAAGATAATTTTCTTCACGATTCATTAGGTGGAAGATAGTTTTAAGCTATTACTGGTGGTAGAGTCCTTACAAAATGGGGCGTGGCTTAATAGCGTGCGAACCCTAATATTTGGTCGATCGGAAAGTCGGGTCGTGTTGGGAAAATCAATTCGTACCGAAAAATTCTATCATTTTATTATTAGACATTGATTGCGATATCTAATGTCTAATAATTAACGGGCAGAATTTTCCGACATTAATTTATTTTCCGAACACGACACGACTTTCCGATCGACTCAATATTTCTATACCAGAACAACATCAACCAAAACATTTTTTTGCAACAAAAACTTTCAAAGATGTAACGTTCACAGCTGGAGACATTATAATTACAGATCGAAAGAAAATTCGTTTTCGTTTTCGGCCCAAAATCTGGGATTCGCCGAAAATTCGGATGAACCGAAACTCTCTATATTCCAAAAATATCGTTTCTTCCTTGAGAAACTTTCAACATTACTCACTGATTTGAGCAACTTCGTCTCAAATGAGACACTCTTTGTTTATTACTATGAACTTCACTGTTTATAATTATCAGTCATGACTAACTCAAGACGTGTGTGTAAAATATAAAGATAGCGATGCATAAATGACTGAACTTACGCTCTACACATGCAGACTTAATAGCAACAGATTTTTTTTTTTTTTAGATTGAAACCACAGAAGTACTTAGATTAGAGAGAGAGCATATGAGAGAGAATGGAGAATATTTACTCTATGAGAAAGTTCTAGTATAAGATATGAGTAGTTACAAAAATCTCTATAAAAGATAAATCGAGGTGTGTATATTTAAAACATTTTTTTTTTTATTATTTATATGAATTTTGTGTAATTAGAAAACTTTCTGTGATTTAATTAATTTTTTTTAATCCGAAAATATTTTTGTCAGAGGCACAGAGAGCCAACTTGTGCCACACTTATAACTACACGTATAATTAATCAATAATTATGTATATATTAATTACTTTAAAAAATTTTGCACATTTTTGTTTTCGCTATCGTTTCTGGCCAAAAATAGGAAGATTACCGAAATTGGGTTTCGGTTTTGAAAACCTGTTTTAGGCGATCCTTACTTATTATTTTATTCAAGTGAAATAATTATTACTTGACCCAGACATATCACTCAGTAAAACGTTTCTTTTATATATGTGGTAGTAATTTAATGTCCTTTATTTAATGCAATTTCTCATTTAATCTACTTTGTTACAAATATGCGAGTAGTGTAATAGCAGCGTCATGTTTTGTGGACGCTAGACTTAGTCGCAAGAAAGCGATTTTATATAACCGTATGACAAGAGTGATCTTCAACCTTCATAAAAAAAAAAAAAAAAACGGAACTTAGCTTAGAGAAGTATAAATATTGTATTATTGCAGCTAATAATAGATTGCCTTTTATTTCAACTTCTTATTTGTTTGCAAATATCAATTTCTCTAAATACCTATTATGTAGAACTTTAATTATAAATGAGATTGCGCAACTCCCAAATGCTATTCATTTGCCAAGATATAATAATAATATAATAATAAAAGCTAATGATATTTATCTATCTACAAGTATATGTATTATAAAACAAAAGTATGTCCGTGAATAACGTTGACGTCATATCGACGGTGACAAGAATCTAAGAGATCCATTTCCCTTTTATCGCCAAATTAATTATTTCTAAGCAATGCATAATTTAAATTTTTACACCGCCAAACAGATAAAATATATACTTTTAAATGTAAATTGTTTAAAAATCTCAATTTACTAATTTTTTACTTTAAAAAATCCATGTCTATTGTCTGCATATCGACAAAGAAAAATTAACACGTTTGCGATTAAAAAAATATAAATATTTGTAGATTGGCGTTTGTTTCCGGCTAATATTCCGTAACGAAAAAAACACTTCATCTACAAATAAATAAATTCAAATCAAACATGACTTTAACAGATATATAATTAAATTATGTGCCCCTTTGGAATGTTCATCCTATACACAAATTTTGTTTGTTTGGAAATGTTTGCTTTCAAGCAATTACCTTTAGGTATGCTATCAAGCTGAACAGCGGTGCAGCATCGAGGGGCTTCCTACTTGCAGGCAGCTACACGCCCAGATTATGTACCGTGGTGCTATTAAATGAGCCACTGGGTAAAAGCATAGCTCTTTTATCGTCATGACGCTGTAATATGATTAACGAAATACTATTTTTTATTTTTACAGGTACCACAAACAAATACTGTATCCATCTTTTAAAGGTGCCTATATGCATCCGTGCTTCTGAAGGGATTAACACTAGAGCTTCCGGAAATTTGAGTCAAGTTCTATAAAAATATTTCACACCAGAATTTTGATTTAAAACAGTTCAAATTTATTATTTAACGTTTTTCTTCTTTATTTATTATGAATTATTTCATAATCAAAATTCTGGTTTAAAACGAAACAAATTCATATGGTAGTCGTCAAAGTGACGTCTCACGGTAGTTCTAGTTTTAACGCTTAATTGCATAGTGATGTAAATTTCCATCACCTTTTTATTTAAATTTTAATACATAAATTAAGTTCTTTCAACCACTATATTTATATAGAAATATTAATCCTCTAAAAATTAAAAAAATATGCAACTAAATAAAGTTAAAAAAATTTCTTAAGATTTCTGGTGTCTAATCCTTAATATAAAAATAAAAAACACAATTCTAAAAGAACTAGGGGATCGTACCCGGGCTTCCCGGGTTAAAGAATATGGGTGAAAACTTTTTTTTAATTGAAAATTAATAATTTTTTTTATATGCAATGAATTTTTTAGATTGACCACTTACATTCAAAAAATATTTTTCACATGGAAAATACGAATTATACAATCAAATATATTTTTTTAATTTATCAAAAGCGATATTTTCTTATTAGCTGTATGCTAAGATTTTTTGCCAAGATTTTGCTATTTATGGCATCCTTTTATGTTCTGATAATTTCAGAGCTTATACATGGCTAGTAAATTTGTGTTTTATTTACATTATTTTATTTATTTATTCATAGGGAAGTTTTTTTTAATGGATATTAGCCGTAAGAAAATGATGAACTATTTATTTTGTTTTAAGGGAAAACGAATTAATCTTTCGTAATCGAGCTCCGCGCGATATAGATAAATTCATGCTTTAAAATTGTTTTTAAAACCGTAGACAATCAGTAAACTGAGATGAACTTTGCAAACAAATTGCATTTGAAAAATAAAATCCTGTTTGGTGATCTAAAAATTTAAATTGCACGATTACAAATATATTAGATTTGTGTTTTTTCAGTATTATTCTTTTATTTGTTTATAAAAGAAGTATTAATTTTGTTAATTTGTCTTTCATAAATATGTTATATTGGTGTTTTTTTTTTTATATTATTCTTTTATTTGTTTATAAAGGAAGTATTAATTTCGTTATGCATAAATAGTCAGAAACAAATGCTGAAAAATGTCTGTTGCTTTATGTGCAAAATGTTTATTATTATTATGTATTGAAACCGGCACGTGATAAGATAAACTTAAAAAAAATCATGCTTAAAAATTATTTTAGAAAATATAATACGTCAGTCAATGAATACAGTTTTTAATCAAATTGCATTTGAAAGTAAATTTTTTCCCTATGCGACAAAAATTTAAAATGTACGATGGTCAGAAGATTAAAAAATTGCAGTAGCGAAACTTTCAAGACCGAAATTTGATCGTGAAGTGTTTCCATTCGCAAAATGACGTCAACGTTACGCACAGATAAGTTTCTTCTTTATAAAATACACAAAATTGAATCAGTAAAATATCATAAAGATCAGTTATTAGGATGTGGTTATCGAGGCTCTTATGCTTGGGTTTCCGGAATGAAAACAGCAATTTTTACCTTCTCAAAATTTGCATACGCACTTCTCATATCCATATTCATCATTAATAAAAAAAATGTATTTTGTTTGATCATTTAAAAATCATTTTAACTCAAAACTTGAACTCACGATTATCAGCAACATCTTTTATGTGAAAAGACGCACTCTTTACTTGAGATTCTAATCTCAATTCCAGAGAGTAAAAATTTCCGTAATTTACGTTTTTTAGACGCATTTGTGTTAAAATGTTTAGTTTTATCTAAGAAAATGATCGTTTTCTTTTAAATATGACTTCATTTTCACTTAAATAAGCATTTCGCCTAGTGTCTTAAACTTAGTATCAGTACACATGCAGAAGGAAAAACAATATAGAAAATTTATGAGGAAAAATGCGTGTTTTCAAAAGCAATATGTCATTTTCCGTTATTATTCTCCTAATATAATATTCTGCTCCTAATGGGATTTTGAAACTAAACCCTATGCAACAATTTTTATCAAACATTTTGAATTTTTATCAGAAAATAGCACGAATAAAGTTAAAAATACCTCATTATTTCTCTCTTGTCGGCAATAATGTAAGCTATCTAATTTTCATCATTTTGAAGGAATTTCATAAAATACTTTCAAAATTAAAATATAAAAGTGGGGATATTTAAAAAAAAAAAAAAAAAAAAAAACAGATAGTGCGATCACATCTACCAAAGAAGAACTTTCAGTTTAAAAAAAATATTAGTAAAATTGGTTCATCAGAAAGATCAGGGCAGATGACTAAAAAACACACTTGTGTTTTAAATATATAGATTATGCAAAATTAGGAAAAATTAAATTAAGCAAATTATGTTATTTTGAAAAAAATATAGTAGAATGTCCTAAAGAATAGCATTAAAATTTTATTATTAGAGAGAATTTTTCACAAAAACTTCAAGAACACGATATCATTTTAAACCTCGAATTATTTGTTTGCTTGTCTAACTCGGCGTAGCAAATCCATCCATTCGAGAATCATTATTTTCTGTAATATATTTCCGCTATTATTTTCATGTCACCTCTCTTTTATAAAGACACTCTAAATTTTTGTAAAACATTGCGTTTTATCAGTGTGTGATTTCGATTACATTATTCTTAAAAGGGAAGCATTTTCACCTGCGAAGAATTTCAAAGCAGCTGGGCTGTGAAAATGACGCACTTCTATAAAACATAATTGAGGTTTAAGAATTAAAATAGTACACGCTTTTTTATAAAATGACGTCATTTGCATCCGCTAAAGGAATACACTTTTACAATCCAGTTTTAAACTTCATCTACAGAAAAGTGTGCATATGACGTCATTATCACGGAATAAAAGACAATATTTTTGACATAGCCCATATTTTAATTTCAACCTTTTTTTTCAGGTTTTATGAGAAAATGGCAACAAAATGATACATTATCTCCTATTTTCGACTATTTTCCGTTTACTTTAAAAGACTTTCAATAGAAATGAGGTTTTGTTGCCACAAAATTGTTGCCACGATAAGAAAAATGGTAATAAAAACTACAAAAAAATTAATATCTCAAAAATAAATTGAGATACAGCTTTCAAACAAATTGCATTTAAAAGAGCATTTTTTTTCCTTATACGACGGTGTAAAAATTTAAAATGTGCGATGTTTATAAGTTGAAAAATTTGCAGTAAAGAAAACTGCAAAACCAAAATTTTATTTCATATTTCAAAGTGTTGCCATTCGCAAAATGACGTATGCGTTACGCACAGATATGTTTGTTCTTTATAATATAGATACTTCATGCAATTAAGGGTTAATCGGTGAATTAATCAAAATATCAGGTCATCAAGTATGAAACTTGCGATTACAAATGGGCCAAATTACCATCGGGGCGATCTTTCACCAGCAAATTTTAATAGAAATTTTCATCTTACACGAACGCCACATTCATAAAAAATTACTGTCATGAATAACACAATAAAGTCTATTCTTTCTTGCTGGTGGGAGTTTGTCACGTTTGTAATCTGGTCCTTTCGTACCTACAAGTTTCATACTTGACAACCTAATAGATAATTCTGCTTTAACCCCTTAACGGTCGCATTAAATTACGGTTAAAAAACTCGAATTTCTTATTGGCACAACTTTAAAAAAAAGAAAAGAAAGAAAAAAAGAAAGAAATAGCCGTTAAACGATACCAAACTAAAGCCAATTACACTATTTTATAAAACTGGTGAGAATCAAACAATCTGAATAAAAGATAGAACGTGAATATCGCGGGAACGAGAATCAAGGTGTTAAACCTTCTCTGCGCAAAGCACTTTCATTGCTAAAATGATTACATGCATGAATGACACCGGAATTTAAAAAAAAAATTATTTTGAAATAGGAAAATGCTTTATTTCACATACATAATGAATGAAAAATACTTTTTGCAGAATTCTGGTGCCATTGTGGCATTTGTGAATCAAGTTCCATATAATGAAACACTGAGCCACAAAGGGTTAAGAAGTACAATCTTTGGTAATTTCTTCAGTTTTTAACCCTTTATCGGTTAGTGGAAATATACATTACACCTAACACCTTAACACTAGAACTCCCGGAAATTTTACTCAATTTTCATAAAAATATTTGACATCAGAATTTTTATTTAAAATTATTTGACTGATTTATTTAACGCAAATTTGCGTAATTGAAATTTAACTTATTTTTTGAAAGAATTTCTGGTTCCAGTTGACCTTTAATCGCATGGTCGGAGTCGGATCGACTCCTTCCGGGCGTTCTAGTGTTAACCCTTTCCGCGCAGTGTGTCCAGTCTGAACACACCTAATTTTAATTCCAACCTTGCAAATGGCACCAAGAATATTTAACAAAATTTTGATTTTACAGTGAAAGCTTAATTTAAGGAGTTTTTGTTTTCTAAAAGAAATCGTTTGCAATTTCCGGTGTCAGCCAATATTTTCTCATTTTGCGAATAGAATTTGTCTGCGCCGGAAAGGGTTAACGCTCGAAATAATTTACAGTTTAAAAATTCAAATTTCTTATTGGCACCACTTTTATGAAAGAGAAATATTCGCCTTATTTAAGGGATGTTTAAATTGATACTAAAATATAGTCAATTTCACTATTTTATAAAACATGTGGAAATCAAACAATCCGAGTAAAAGACACAGCTCATGAAAATGACGGGAGCGAGAAGTAAGGGATTATTTTTTATTGAAAGTGATCAATTCGCACCGGACTTTTTAGTGAAATATTTCGCTTTTATAATGCATATGTCATATGCATTACAAAAGCAAAATATTAACGAATGTTACAAAAACGCGTTTTGCCAGCGTGTGTGTAATCACCTATTCGATTGCTCCTCTCAGTGATTCTGCGGATAATGATGTCTCAAGCCCATGGGTCTGGCTCTACTGCTTCTGGCAGTAATGGTGAGATGTGTCGCACATCTTCTATGTCTTCTCTATATTCTACAACAAAGATAATTCTAACATGACCACGGCGGTCATGTTATTACGTAAATATTGTACCGAATTTAACGGCCCAAAGGAAATTATTCTCAATGATAACCTTATGAATTAAATGTAAAAGATAAATTGGAAATAATAATTAACTTAAATGAAGGCAAAGCCACTAATATGTTAGATGCTATCCAACTAATAATTAACTCTAAAAAGAAAGGTGGTAGTGTAAAGTTAATGGACGCTGATGAGGCTTTTACCCCGGTTAAATCTAAAAAAACGTAAAAGTAAATCGCAACATAAAGCTGCTGCGAAAGAAGTTCCTAACGACAATGATAATGATAGCATTAATGATTCTTGGGTAGGTAATGAAGCAACTGACGATGAAATACATACAGTGGAGGTAACTAAGAAAAGACTAAAACATAGCATGGTTACTGAAAGTCCTAACATCATCGAATTTCTAAATGAACTTTCTGCCAGTAACAAATTCAATTATGAACCCAAATTAGACCGGAGAATTCATCAGAATATCCTCTGCAACTTTCCGTGACTAATGTCGCATCATGAATATTTCAAGCAAAATGCTATTCAGCATTGCATCATTCCTAACCGTGACATACCGCTAAAAGTAGTAATTAGAAGTCTCCCTAGGTCTCGCGTCATGGAAGCAGTAACAGAAACTCTCTCATGTAGAGGTTTATCTATTCTTAAAATCAATCAAATGAAAAATCGTAGAGATGGGAAACCCCTCCCTCTCTACCTTATGGAAGAAAATGCTACTTCTTGCGAAATCTTCAAAGTTAATTCTTTCTACAGTCTACGGGTGGAAATTGAGAAATTTCGTCCAGCAAAGTAATCTGCACAATGCTATCATTGTCTGAAATTATTCCACTTAAGCGTTAACTGCCGTTTAAACCCTAAATATATGGGATGTGGTGGGCCACGCTTGTCCCCAGAATGTAAAGCGAAAAAGATGCTTCAACTGAGCTCCCTAACCCCCTCTTAAATGTGCTAATGGATCTTTAGAAAATCCCTCATCTTATAAGGGTTGTTCGCAATTTCCCCTTAAACTTTAGAAAATCATATGCTAAAGCCGCTGCTGCGACTAAAAATTAAAATTCTGCTAAAAAACACCACAAAAAACCAGACAACAATGTCATCTTACAACCCACCAATTCGAATACTTCTGTAACCAAGGCCACGCCTCCTACTCCGCAGCTCTCTGAATTGTATGAATTCTTAGAATCTATCCCTTCGATAGCTGAGATCTTACATAAAATAAAACAAGAACTCGATGTAAGTTCTTTAATGAAATCCCCAACAAACTCAACAGTGTCCTACAAGATATTCAAACTAAAATAGATCCTACTTCTAAACTTCTCGCCGTCGGCGAGATGTTATCTGGTAACTTTAAACTTTCTCCTAGTAGCGAGTCATTAGTTCGCTCATGGATCCTGCCCTTCATTAAATTTTTATTATTGTTATTTTAAATTGTATGGTCACTGAAAAGTGTCTGTTTTGTTAACTCCTTGAGAGGCGGTGGGATATATTTTATTCCACCTACGAAGACCCCCCCCCCTTAACCCCTTAATTCTCGCTCCCGTGATATTCACGGGCTGTGTCTTTTATTCAGATTTTTCAATTCCCGTCAGTTTTATAAATTAGTGTAATTGGCTTTATTGCGGTATCAAGTTTCATGTGATTAAATAAGGTGATTATTTCTTTTTCAAAAAACTGGTGCCAATATGCAATTTGAATTTTTCAACTGTAATTTAATTCGAGCGTTAACCCCTTGAGGGGCGGTGGGATATATTTTATCCCACCTACGATTAATGAAGATTTACACCAGAAAAAAATTATGAAATTTTACTTTTCTAACTTTGGTGGAAAAAATACGTAAAATTGCTTTTCCTTACTCTGAAATAAAATTTTCCTAATTTCCCGGTGGGAATTCAGCTTTTCACAAACGTAATTGCTTGCCCCTCAAGGGGTTAAGGGGTTAATGAAGATTTACACCAGAAAAAAAAATTATTAAATTTTACTTTGCTGACTTTGGTGGAGGGGGGGGGGGGAGCAAAATATTTTAATATTGCTTTTCCTTATTTTGCAATCATTTTTTCTAAGATTCCGGTGTGAATTCGATATTACAGATACACAAGTACTTGTACCTCAAAGGGTTAAGGAAATGGGCTTTGCTAGATTTTTCGGCTATTCTGAACTTTGAATAATCTTTTTTATACTATCCTTTGTTTTTCTACGAGAGACTTCATGTAACAGTGAAGCAACGCCCTCCCTATTTCTCTCTCCACTATTTTTATACTAACACATACGCAGTTGCTTTGCACTACAACTATACAAGTTTTATTTCTTTTTTTTGTGATGTGCTCTACATTTACTTGTCTACAGGGCGTGGATTTGCTTTGCGAATGGGAAGCACCTTGAACCTGTGTTCACTGTTCACAAAAACACGTTTTATTTTGAAATCAATTTTTGAGTGAATATTTTCAACATTTCAGCCACAGAATTGACTTGCCCAATAAAGGATTAAACTGCGGGTTGCGACTAATATGAAAATGTTACTTGAAAAAAATTCAAACCTACATTTGAATAGATAATTAATATTTTCAGAGACAAATTATTGTTGGTGTTGTCAGTGGGCAACGTAAAAAAATATATATAGTAAATGTAAAGCATGATTACAGCATAAAATTTTTAAAACAGTTTTAATCTGTGTTCTGTACACGGAGCAGTATTTTCTGCATTTTGTCAATCCTGCGTTAGATTCTCTGGTTTATATAAAATAAAAATACAAATATAAATCCAATTATCGATTGTCGTTGTTTTCTCGAATTAATCAATCCCAATTGATCCACTTTAAAATAAAATCTTCTTTTTAAATTTATCTTACAAATTTTCTATAAATGTACCCCGAAGTTATTTTCTACGAAAAACTTCCCTGGGAAATACCGATAATAAAAAAAAGGAATTTTTGTGTCCCTGTGCTTAACATTGTTAATGAAGAAACTGAAAACAAAAAAAGGTCTTTGAAAGTTTGCAACTTTTTTTTTCGTTTTTTCATATTGTAGATAATTTAATTCTGGAAATTTATCTGTTGAAAAAAATTATATAAAAATGAATGTAAAGCAAATTAAGGTGTTGAAGAGGTTATAGTTACCGTATATTCTCTCGTATAGTTTCGCACCCCCCCCCCCCGCCCCCTAAATTCAAGAGGAAAGACCGGCTGATTACCAATATTTATTAATACTTGTTTTCGCTTAAGTACATCGAAAAAAAATGTTCTGAATTCTTCGATTAAATAAAACGAAGAAATAGATTAGGAAATACCGTATTAATCTGTATTTTCTCTTGAATTTAAAGGAGAACATATAAACAAATAGACAAACAAATAATCGAACACCAACAAACAAAAATATAAACACATCTTCATAATATTAGTATTGATTGGATATCCTCGCTATACCAACTCCCAACTTAAAGCATGTGCTTCCTTAGATATATGAAAAATATTTGACATGGGCGGTTTCGTATTTCTAACGCTCATGTTTTCCCCTCATTAAACACACAGATGCTGATTTATTCATTTTTGAAACTAAGCTGAGGAATCCGACATGACCTAGAAAATAATAATGTACGGTGTTACCTGTCAGTTTGAAGTCAATTCAATTTTCTAATAAATTTGTAAGCATGTATATCTGTGTCAGCAGTATCCCAATAATATTGTCAATCTCTTAATAAATTGCCAGGAATTTATTTAAAAACAAGATTGGAAAACACATTTTATACGATACAGGACTAATTACGAAATGAAGATGATAAGGCAGGGGTGTAAAAATCTAGGCGCCAGCGGCCAGTCTCTAACCACTAAATTTTATTCTTTACTTTTCATCTGATATTTCGTCTAAATTTTCTATTAGAATGCTAATAAAATTTTAGCGAAGAAAACGCATATAGTGGTGGGAGACTGTCCGCTGGCGCCTAGATTTTTGCGCACCTGTGATAAGGTACGATTTATGTTCAAGCAAAATTCTGAATGTCTTGCAAGTCACACCAACTAGACTGTATTAAATTCTAACCCTACATCGTGTGGGGTTTTTCCATTTTCATAGTGTAAAATTTTCATAAAAACAATTCTTAGAGAGCAATTGCATGGTAAAAAATGTGCGTTCATCAAAATTTACTTTATCAAATCTGTACTTTTCTTGAATTCAATAAGTTCATTGACTTGCAATCATCATAGCATTTATAGGACATATAATGCCGTAATGTAGGTATTCACAATTGTAACTTCTTGCAGACACAATTTAACACTAGAAAAGCTTTAAAGTTTACTTAAGTTTACAAAAATATTTCACACCAGAATTTTTATTTAAAAATGTTTATCTTATTTATTTAACCCATTAACCGCCAAAACTATAACGATAGAAATTTTCAAATTTCTTGTTGAAAGTAGTTTCCCACCACAAATTCAGTAAGGTAAATTTCGCTTTACTAAAATAGCAAAATTCCTGCCAATAAATAAGTATTTTTTTAAATTCTAAAATAGTGGAGTCAATGTAATTAATTCATTGCATGAGCAAATATTTTGACTGTTGCGTGAACGCAACATCAGCGGTTAATGGGTTAATTATTTTCTACTTTGTTTCTTAACCCGGGAATGATCTTGCATATCCAGGATATGAACGATTAGCCCTTTCGGGCACAGGCAATTTTTATTGTAAAATGATGACATGATCGTCTGACACCGGAACTGTAAAACGACTTTTTCAGAAATGAAAAACGTGTTACTTTAACTATTCATTGTAAAAGCAAAATTTTACTGAAATATTCTTGGTGCCGTTTGTAAGTTTTAATAAAAATTAGGTATCGCGAGCAAACTTCTTGCCAACTCCTACGCTTTACAATTCTCCCCGAACCCAAACCTCGCTAGCCAGGACCATCATGATGAGGTTAGTGAAACTGTTCGCAGTTTCCTAGCCGTCCCCCCTGATGAACCCCCCCTATAATTCAACCTATTGTTATCGATAATATTATTAACAAATTGAAAAAACGCAAGACCCCAGGTTATAACAAAATATCTAACACTGCTCTTAAAAATCTTCCTCCTAACTGTATTATCTATATCACCAACCTTACTAATGCTATCTTTAAATTTAATTATTTCCCGAAACCTTGGAAACCCATATCACCCATACCCAAACCTGGAACTGATCTCTCTGACCCTACTAAATATAGAACTATCTCTCTCCTTCCTTCTCTCAGTAAAGTCATCGAGCGTGTCATTAGGGCCCAGTTGCAGGACTTTATACAGCAAAACAACATCCTTATGCCTGAAAAATTTGGCTTTCGCCCAAAACATTCAACCCAACACCAGCTCCTTCGCGTTGTTGAATTTTTCAGCGAAAACTCAACGCGAAGATCCCAGCCGCAGCCATTTTTCTTGACGTCGCAAAGGCTTTTGACAAAGTCTGGCACGAAGGCCTTATATACAAATTAATTAACCAGTTAATAGTCGCGCGTTGGTCTTTTCCCCGCCCGAAATTGGTTATCTTCCTGTAACTCATTTCCCGTTAAAGTTACGATAGCGAAATTCCGTGTAGCTGACCTTGAGTGTTCACACTCTTGTGTAGTAAAATTGCAAGTCATTCCTGCTATTTCTTAGCATTTTATCGCATTCTTAAGTTTCAATCGGTCTAAATAACCGCGTTGCGACCACTTGCGTTAGTTGAATTTTTCCCCCTCGTGTTCATCCTTTCCCATTTCCGCGAAATCTGTGGGGGAAAGTTTCTTCGAAGTACGGACTCTCTGCCTGTTGTTATTTCGTCTCTTTCTTTCTTTTTCTTTCTTTTCTCTTTCTTTCTTACTATTTTACCCGTTCATAGAGTACTTTTTTACTTTTAGAATGTGACTTAAAATTATTTTATTATATTAGTTGTGAAGTCAGTTCGCACAAAAAACTGATGGATGGTCACTTACATTTTTTTTTTTTTTTTCATTGTCGAATATTGCGCGAATAAATTCTCAAATTGATAATCGTTTAAATATGGAAATAAAAGGGAAATTCATCATCATTATTTGTAAGAACTTGCTTTCCATTTATTACCGGAACATATAAATGAAAAAAACAGACAATAACACTGCCAAACCATTAAAAAAAAGAGAAGAGAATTTTGTAGGAATCAGTAAAAAAATTGCCGTATCTCCAAAATCTGAAAAGTATCGTTTTTGTACAATAAAACAAATTCGAAAGATAAAACAATTTTCTCAGAAATGTAGTATGTATATCTGCGAAGAACATCCATATAATTTATTTGTACAATAAGAAAAATAATGAGAATTTTATAATGTAGGTTAGAAATTACGCAAATAAAAATATCTTTTGGATAATTCAGTGAATGTTTATACTATGATTTTAAAAAATATTTTAAGTATTTTTCTAAAATTTATCTATTGTTAAATTTTCATACTGTAAGTAAAAACACATTTTGTTAACAATGCCTCAGAAAATGTATTTTTTTATTATTATTATTGAAATCCAATAGAGGCTTGGGGACGATATCTAACAAATTTAAATTTGTTGGCCTTCATCAATTGTTCAAACTATTTTTCAGAATGTTTTCCAGAATATGAGAGAAAATTCATTTAAATTAAATTATTGCTACATATTTATAATTTCGCAGAAAATTTTCTTATTGTTTTTATTATTTTAATGAATGTTTTTATAAAACAATAAATTATATCATTAATACCTTATTATGAAATGTACAATTGAATATTTATTTTAATTAAATAGTTGATCTAAAATACATCCCTATTAAAATGAACCTTTCAGTGATTCTATTAATTAAAATAATTTATCCATTTTAGGATTTAAATCTACAATTGCAAATGTATTTAAATTAAATATATAATTTCAATAACTTATTTATTATTTGCTTTATATAAGCGAAGTTCGTATCCAGATTTTTATTCAAGGGCGCTGATCCCACCCTGAAATAAGTAAAAAACTACAAATCGTGCATTTTCATTTGAAAAATGGATTTAATCACAAAATTTCGCGAGACCCCCCCCCCCTCCTCTCCCCCCTCATACACACACAGACACCCCACAAAATAAATAAATAAATAAAACGTACTTAAAACATTTACATTTATAATTTCGAAGTTAAGTATTTTTTACCTTTTTCTTTATTATATATATACATATATATTTATATAATTATACATTTTTAATAATATTTGGTTTATGTGGTGTTTGTGATTTCATAATTATTGGTCATTTTCATTATTTTTCAATGGTATTATTGTACAAAAAGTTTATATATATATATATATATATATATATATATATATATATTGTCTTTAATTGTTTATTGCATCAAATTTGATGGTTTTTCATATGTTTTAAATGAATTAATCGTCCGCAATATGCTGGTGAATTAGTGGTATTGTATTTGATTTTCTGTTGCATGTCATAGGTTCCATTTTTACTTTCAGTTTAATTGTTCAATTTAATGTCAGTAAAATATATTGATGCTAAATTTATTAATTTTATTTTATTAAATGGATAGAGTGCCGGAGTATCATAAAAATCTACCTGACTCTGATTCTGCCCTTCCAAAAAAAAAAAAAAATAAATAAATAAATAAATAAAAAATAAATAAATAAAAATACCCCTATCACGAATTTAGATTCATATTCGAAAATGTTTTCCTACTAATTATTGATTCATAGTAACCTCAGAAATTCAATCAAATCATTTACTATTTACTTTTAAGTATGTATGCAAAACGAAGAAAGAGTTATAAAAACATTTATCTAGATGCCAACTGAATATATACTTAAGCGCAATAAATAATTGCTGTAAAAAGTTGCAAAATGAATAAGTGCTGTAATTTTTTAAAGTTCAGTCAATATTTTCACCCTACGTTATCCGTTTTCGATCATCTGATAACACCGGCAAGTTTCCCCTTCGTTTTCGGCCTGCTGGTAACGGCGGCAAATGGACCGAACGCGACTACTAACGTTCTAAAAAATGTCGCGACTACTCTCGGGTTAAGCTAAAATTCCGTGCTAGACTCATACATTTAATATACTCATACCTTTGCGGCCGAACTTTTAGAGTCCGCATCAATAACATCTTATCCATAATTCTCTTTATACTAGCGGGCAACCTTCAAGGGAGCGTGTTGGGCCCAATGTTATTTAACATATTTTTCAATGACATCCCACGCTCATTACTTACTTATTTAGCTCTGTATGCGGACGATACATGTATCTACGCTTCAGCACACCACCCAGATAGTCTATACAGGTACCTGCAGACTCATCTAGAAGACTTCCTTGACTGGTGCGACCTATGGCGCGTTCTAATCAACGAAAATAAAACTAAAGCTGTTTATTTCTCTCGTAAATTTATTTATCCTCCAAGACTAACAATAAATAACACTACAATTCCATGGTCTGACGAGGCCAAATACCTGGGAGTCATCCTTGATCGTAGGCTCACTTGGAGCAAACATATTCTCTCCATCAGGGGGAAAGTCGCCGGAGCTTCTCTTGCCCTTAAACCACTTCTTAATAGTAAAACTCTTTCAGTCCACAACAAGCTCATCCTCTACAATTCCTGTATTCTCCCCATTATTACTTATGCAAGTCCTATCTGGGGCTTTACCTGCAAATCCACTATGGACAACCTAGGCAAACTCCATAATAAAAACCTTCGCACCGTCCGAGGCGCCTCTAGATACTTACGTAATACCACTGTAAGTAGGGACTTGAACACCATCACCCATAGGAAAAGAATTAAAGATCTTGCAAATACTTTCTATGCTACCTTATATGACCTTCCAAATGAAATTGTGGCAGACCTCCCAGACTACGATGCCTTCGAGCCCCATCATCGCAAACGCCCGAAATATTACACAATAATGGAATCCCCGTGAGCTTTGTGTTCACGGCATAAGATTGCTACAGTACATTTTTTTCTCCTTTTTCTTTCTTATTTTATTCATTTAAAAAAAAACCCTCTATATATTAATTATATAGAAAAAAAAGTTATATTTCCCTGATTAGTGCCTTTTTGTTTAAGTATGCAGCCTTGCTGCCTTCCTTAACCGCCGACCCTGCCCTTGCTTGGTGTGAATAACTTTTGAACTAGTGCTAACTTTTATTTTAACTTATTTTTCTATTCATTACAGCAGTCTTTACTGCAGCTATACGTATATCTTTATATAATTTCATCAATTAAATCCAAGTTCTTAAACTTTCTTTAACTTTTTTCTCTTAACTTTTAATGCATCTATGCTAGTTAAGAATTAAGTTTTTCCTTTTTTATGTAGTTGCAAACGACTACACATTTCTTAATTTCCCAATGGCTGAATTATTTGTAAGACATGACAATTAACAGACTGGGTGTAAAGTTGACTTCATCTAGGCAACCCCTTAACCGCTGCTTCACTGTTCAGAACTGTTCAAGTTACAATTTAACTAATTTTACGAAACAAATTCTGGATCGAATCGACATTTTGTCATTTGATCGGTGTCAAATTGGCACCAGCTGGACGTTCTAATGTTAAAAACTTGATGTACCTGAAATTTCAGGTTCGAACGAAAATATACAGTAATCTTTTAAGATTCGCGGGCAAAGCGATGTAAGTAAGCGTACAAACTTAATACTGGAATCGGGCGTAAATTAACAAAGTTGCGACATATCTTGGACGGCGTGATATTTACATCCGCAGGCTTTTAGTGTGACGTCATACATGACAGGATATCGACCATCTGCGCATATTTTCTAAATCTTTAGTCACTCATGGAACTGAATTGTGTTTACCACATTTGTTGCAAAATAATGCATTTGTTCGGATACATTTGACACCACGAAGTTTTCTTCGCCTTGTTAGGGACATTTCAGCTAATAATCAAGCTGAAAAAAAATTACAATTTTAGTGGTGTAAAGTAAGAAAACAGTTAGGCATCTTCCTGTAGTTTAACCCCGTCCGCTGCGTGGTGTGCGACCTTAATTAATGTGACCTCGCCTTTAATCTTACGGTTACCTCTCCCATTTAAGATAGGACGCTTACATAACATTCCTACCCTGAATGGGTCTAATCGACCCATGTCAATAATTCATTTCATTCATTTCGAACCAGAAATACTTTCGTAAAGTAAGATAAATAAAAGAAACCGAAAACTACCATAAATAAATACATCAAATAGTTTTTAAAGAAAATTCTGGTATGAAATGTTTTTATTAAGGTTAAGTAAAATTTCAACAGGGTGAGAAGGTTAAATCGCATTGTTCGCGTATTTTGAAATAGAAAATTCAGAACATTTCAACATTCGTACCACTTTTTAAAATAAAAATCTTTTACACACACGTTGACAACATTTGCAAGAAAAGTATAATAAAAAATGTATTTTTTTTTTATAGTAGTGCAAACAGAATATAAAAATAGCAGTTTTGCAATCGAAATTTTGACAGTCGCGAAACCTATCCCTCGCGAATGTTAAGGGATTACTGTATTCATTTGGCTAGGGTACAAAATGACCTTTCACGGTCGACTAGTGTTAAAAATTAATTCATTGATGTCGACAAATTAACGGGCAGAGACAGGATTCTTTCGATTTCACACGCCTTATTGAATATCTACTAAAATTCGTGACTGATTGTCTCTGAATTTCGAAACATAAGGAACAGGTTTAACTTCATATTAATCAGTGAAGGATTAGTCGCAAGGACAGATAGGGGGGCAACAGTATATTTACTAATAAAATAATATTTGCGATCCCCCATGTAACAGAAAATGCTCAAAATGATCCGTTGCCATAGCAAAAAACTATATAGGTCTGTTCCACGTTTGTGTGCATTTGTGCAACCATCGCTCGCATATTGGTGAAGATGTTAATGTTTCTATCAAAATTTCAAATATATTTTTTTTATATCATACGCTGTTTTCAACCTACTTTAACACCCCTTTCTTGAAACGTAAAAGAGAACAGTAGAAGCAGTATTCTACAATTAAGACATGGAGATATTAAATATTTGATGAGATATGGGTATTTATATGAAATAATTTTAACTGCGCATGCGTGGAAGATTCTAAAACTTCTATTTCAGAATTTGGTAGTCAGCAATTTAGCATAACATATATAAAAATTTCAGCCGACTATCGCAAAACTTCAGTAAACTACCGGCGATATAGTGAGTTGCTTTCTAAAAGTAGCTGCCCAATAAGAGATTTTACACTATCTGACAATCAGACTCACTGTATCATTGATATACTTCTGAGTATTAAATTTTATGAAATATCTTGAAATATTCAATATATTCATGTTTTAATTGCAATATATTGTCCCTACTGTTCTGTGTCAAGTCACCAGAAAGTGGTGTTACAACAGCGCATAAAAATTGAACGACACCCACATAGTCATTTAATACTGTGATAGAATAATTTGAAAAATTTCCGCTACACGGATGATCGCAAATATTATTGTATTATTAAATTTATTATTAGTCCACTAATTATGCTCACGACTAAATCTTCACTGAAAAATATGAAGTCAAACATTTTCTTTATATCCTAGAAGTTAAAGGACAATTGCGCAAGAATTTCCGTAGTTATTCGACAGACCGTGAAAAATCAAAAGCGTCCGGTCACTGCCTCTGAATTTTCGGACGTGAGTGTTTACATATATTTACAGTGCGTGTAAAAACTTTAAGGATAGCACATAATTGTCAAATTTATAGTAAATTTAAAATACGATAATTGAAACGCTAATTTAATGTTGATCATAAAGGGGAAGTACTAATATAAAAGTCAACAAAAAGTACTCTGAGCTTTTTATTGCAAAAAAGTAGTAATTATGCAAACAAACGCTATTTTTGCCTGTGTGAAAAGTTTAAGAAGCAAACTTTTTTTTTATAGAAATGTTATGTATAATTATTATTCATTTGTACGTTAAGGACTTTTCTTTATAATGATTTTTTTACGTTTTCTATTAAGAGTTTTGTTAATTTTATAATAATGATCAAAGCAAGTACTGATTGAATATGAAAAAAATGCTGTTGAATCTTTAGTATTGTCAGGAATGAGTTGTAGGTCCATTGCAAAAAAGATAGGAAGATCTAAATCCGTCATCATACTTTTTTTTTAAAGTTTAAAATAGGAGTATGAGGGAAAAACCGCTGGAAGCAGACGGAAAGCGTTGTAATCCAAACATGAAAGGAGACTTTTAAAGTTAGCATGAACTTGAAAATACTCAAGAAAAGAAAGTTTACAAACAACTGGGTTCAAAGAACGCAATAAAACAATCTGCAATACAATTAATCAATCAGGGAATTTCTGGTATACATCAAAATTGTGTAAACCACTTTACTGACTTGCCAATGAAGCTCCAGCGTTTACAGTTTGCAAGGAAAGTAATGACTTGGGACAACAAATGGTTGCAGGTTATTTTCTACGGTTAAAAAAATGAAACTGAGCTGATCCTGATGGCTCGTAACAATATTAGCATGATTTGAGAAAAGAAAAATAAATTTTCTCTAAACGTTCAGTTAGTAGGCGGATACATTATGATATGGAGATGATTTTCGTTCAATGGCGTTGGGTCACTACTATTTCTTTCAGGAAATGTTAATTCAAAGGAAAAACCTGACCATCTTTCACCTGTCACAAATCTTGCAAGCGAAACATGGACTTATCAGTAAGATAATGCACCTTTCCACACAAGCCGTGAGACAAGACACCCGTTCCAGAAGAAATATATTGAAGTTTTGCAATGGCCACCCAGAAGTGCTGATCTAAACCCTATCGAGAACTTATGGGGAGATCTATCAAGACTAGTTTATAAAAATGGAAGACATTTTTCTTCAGCTTTAGAACTCAGATCTTCGATTAAAGATGAATAGTACAAAACCAGTCCCGAACCGTGCCAAAAATTAATAATGTCCATGAATGTCACAATATATGTAGTCATTAAATGCAATGGTGGGTGCATAATATATTAAATATTTGTTTCTTTGATACTGTATTGTTTTCATTTTACTGTCCTTAAAAATTTTACACAAGCATAAATAGATTTTTTTTAACAATGACTTTATGTTTGCAATACTAGGGGGTTCTGCCCCCTGCGATCTACGCTCGTAAACCCCCGTTCAGATACCGCAGACTCTAAAAGCACGCTAACTTGATCGGCTTTAAAAAGATTTCGGAAGTTTGAATTATAATTTTTAAGAAAGAGTGGCGATCTTCCCACAAATGGGTTTCTATTCATTTCTCTTTGATTGGGGAATTTTAAGGCCAAATCACCTGACGTTAAAAGATACAATGGCTGTTTTCGTCTTTCATTAAATAAAGCCAGTTAAACATTTCAAAATAAGCTAATATAAAATGAATTAAGTAAACAGATTCTTTGTCTCCTGGTATTTTTTAACAAGGCGAAAAGAAAGATGTTTTAAATAAGACATTTTAAATGTATCGTTTTTAAATCTGACGTAATTTTGACCAAACTTTTCTTTCTCTTTTTAATATTCACGTGAAAATACTTTTGTTAGAAATGAAATATTATTTGCGCTGTCCTAACAAAAATAGTTGAAAAGATCATCTCAAAATATCAAACAAATGTCGCGCAATTTTTAAATTTAAACTGTTTTGCAACATTATTTTTTGCTCATTTTACGTAATAAGTGTAATGTGACGTTAATGTGCATCATTTCTCCTATTTAATGCGTCTAAATCATGTTAATGAATTTATTATTTTACAATATCCTTTCTCTTTTAAAATTCACGTATAAATATAGTTTTTAAGAAGTAATTTTCAACAAGTTCCTGCTTTTTATTCCTGCTAATTATTTTATTCTAATTTGAAGATTTTTTTCTGTTTATAATAGTCACGTGTAAATAAATTTTTAATTTGAAGCAAACATTATTCTTTGCGCTAGTTTTATATATTGGCAACAGATTAAATTAATAACATTTTCTAAAATATATAAAAAATAACTCTCGAAATGCTGAAAATTTGAATTTAAAATAGAAATAAAGCGTCAAAAAATGAGTCAAATTAAAAAAAAATAAATGCAGTATGCACACCGGGAACTTCAAACGTATAGAATGATCTAAAAATGATTAAATTCCCATGCATAGTTTTTGCTCCTATAAAACTTATTTAATGGAACGATTTAAAATTAAACACCTCTCTTAATATAATTTTTGTATTTGAATACTGTCTGCATCAGAGTGTTTATCATATATTTCTTTATAATACCACCGATTTCCATATTTTTCTTAATATTAACGAAGAAAGACCTCCGGTCACAAAAAATTCAAAACCGGCGGCGGAAAATGCGTTAGTTACTTATTTTAGAATAGAGAGAAAATACTTATAGATGAATTTTGTTGATTTTTTATTAGGTTTTTAACTTCATGATACACATTATAGTAAAACTTTTTTCTATTGTAAACCTGATTTCATGAGTATCAGAAAAAATTAATAATTATTGCTGTCCTTACAGTTTTTACACTCACTGTATCTTCAAGCATTGACACGAAATAAAAACAGCCATTATGTCGGTCTTCTTTTAACCCCTTAACGCTCGAATTAAATTACGGTTGAAAAATTCAAATTGCTTATTTGCACCACATTTATGAAAAAGAAATATTCACCTTATTTAATGACAGGAAAAACGATACTAAAATATAGCCAATTTCACTATTTTATAAAACTGGTGGGAATCAAACAATTTCAGTTAAAGACACAGCCCGAGAATATGACGGGAACGAGAATTAAGGGGTTAAATTGTTGTTTTTATATGACTTTTTCGCAATCAAGAGAAGTATTGTGTTCGCAATCAAGAGAATAACATTTTTATTGTCATTTTCAGGTTGAGTGCAGGTCAACCACATTTTTTCAACAGATTTCTCCCTCATTTAACTAAAATTCTGTAAATAAATACAACGATTACAAATTCTGCTATAAAAAGGTCAAACTAAAAATTTCATCATAAAAAAAAATAAAAAAAATATTGCAATTTTTTTAATCAATTTTCTCTGGTTGAAAATTGAAATTACGAGAATTTTGTTGCAAAATTAACTTAAAATTAAGAAGAATAAAGCTTTATAAAATTACAAACTGCATTTTTCACAAAATAAATACGGTATTAATGTTTGCAAAATTTGACTTAGAAACGCCTTTGGATTTGAATAGTTTATTATTATTATTATTATTATTACATTTTATCGTAAAAAGATGCTATTAGAAAGACAAAAGAGATTGTTCATGGAAATGCTTATCTTGAAATCAAACTTTAAATAATGCAAAGATGCAAATGTTTAAAGTATGAATCATAAGTTCATTTTATTTGTAGTTTTAAAACATCGCATCTTTTTTGAAAAAAATTAGAAAATTTTGGAGTTAACAAAAATTTAACAAAAGAGAACAAAAGACGACTTTGCAAAAAATTGGAATGCATTTTAAGCCGTGAATTAAAAAAAAAAAAAAATCAAAGTATTTACGTATTTAAAAACTATTTCTGTTTTGTAAAGATTTATTCATGTAATTAGTGGAGATTGTATATAAAAGTAATAATAATGCTAATCCATACTAATATCATAAACAGGTAAAGTTTGTGTGTGTGTTTGTTTATTTGAAGGAAGGAATCTCTGGAACTACCTAACCGGTTTCAAAAATATTGGTTGCAAAATAATGGTGGCAGTTCCTGTTCCAACATACGCCATATTTTATTTCAAGACCACACTTCCCAAGGTGGTGAGAAGCAAAAAACGTTCTAAAATTCAATTTTTGTGTTACGGAAGGGGATAGAAACTTGAAATTTGGCATGGGAGTTACTTATAAGATATTAATACACTTTAAGAACAGTTTCGAAAGTAATCTAAAATTAAAAGGAGTGCAACAGCGAGAAGAGTATTCTAAAAGCGTTCTAAATTACTTTTTCTAGGCAATCTCAGGAAATAGCAAACCGATTTCAAAAGCAGGGATCCTACTTGTCCTGAAATTTCAAGATCATGAAAGTCTTCGGTATCAGTATTTTCATATAGAAAATCTCTTTTTAAATAAGGCTTAATATCGCATGTTTAATCTAGATTTGTTTCTCTATAACAAAAATACAGATAATTGCCCTTAAAAATACCCTTAAGTGTACGACCCGTTCAAAAGTAATGGTTTCAAATTCATGGTGACAGTCCTTGCTCCAACAAGGGTTATATTTTATGTCAGTGTCACTACAACCTGGGGTTACAGGAGCAAAAAAAATGTTCTAAATTGCGATTCTTGTGATAGTGACGGAGTAAGCAACTTGAAAGTTTGCATGGAAATTACTTATAAGATTTAAATGCCATTTAAGCACGAAAAAAATCGAAATTAAAAAGAAGTGGAAACTCTCGAAAAGCGGTACTCCCTCTATCCCAAATTAGTTGCTACATTTGATTACTTTTGCACTGATTATTGATACTGATGATTTTATGATTTTGTTTGAACATTTTTAGAGATCTCAGGTTACAATTCTGTCAATCAACAACATTTACTTACCATCCGTCTCTCCTTAACCCCTTAACGCTCGAATTAAATTACGGTTGAAAAATTCAAATTGCTTTTTGCACCACTTTTATGAAGAAATATTCACCTTATTTAATGACAGGAAGAACTATACTAAAATACAGCCAGTTTCACTATTTTATAAAACTGGTGGGAATCAAACAATTTGAGTAAAAGACACAGCCCCAGAATATGACGGGAGCGAGAATTAAGGGGTTAAAACAGTGCCAAATTAGTTTAAAAAATCCAGGGTTCACACGCTCTTAAGCCACACCCTTTTTAACTCATTAGGAAGAAAATGATCTTTAACCCTTTGAAGGGCAGGCAATTGCTTTTGCGTAATGCTGAATTCCCACCGGAAATTTGGAAAAAAAAATGTCAAAAAAAGGAAAAGCAATTTTCATCTCTTTTCCCCCAAAGTTATAAAAGTAAAGCCTAATTAAAAGTTTATGTTGCGAATCTTAATTAAACTTTCGTGGGATGTAATATATCCTACCGCCCCTCAAGGGTTTATGGTATACTGGAGTCCTTACAAAATGGGACGTGGCTTAATAACGTGCGAATCCTGTAAATTTGCTTCCAAAAATTAGCCCCAAAATAAGTGCGACATTTGTGGAAAGTAAAGAATGAGAATTTAACCCCTTAACAGTGTGGCCCGAACTGGATTCCGGCAAGAACATTTTGCTTGCTTCGTTATTAAAAGCATTTTGATACCACTAATCTGTAACTGTAAATTTATCTTTATTGATTGTCAGATATTTTTCAATTGAGTAAGGTAAATATTTTAGTATGGAAAAAGTGGTGTCCAGCCCAGTTTTTAATTTTTTTGTAAGAAAACAAATGTCACTGTTAAGGGGTTAAACACCAAGTTGTGATAATTTTAATCGCAAATAAAACAATTTTAATTGATATTCAAGGAAAGTTTTGCACATAATATAAATTTGGGATTACCTGCCAGGTTTCGCGGAAGAAGATTTTGATGACGACATTTTTCTTATTGCGATATGTTGCTTTGTCCGAGTTGCCTCCGTCTGACATCATAAAGTTTTCCATACATGTTCGTAAAGTTAAAAATACAATGTCAAGCTTTTCTACTTCTATATTTTCAAAAGCTACTTCAACAACATCAATTAACTTGTCAATATTCTTTGTGAGCATCTGATGTTGCAATAACTGTATAGCGTTAAAAAACACGGGATCATGTACATTTAACCCTTACCGGAGCGCAGTAATACTGTTTATAAACTGATGAAATAATGGACTGACACCGAAATTTATAAACGAATTTATTGGAAAATATGAACTTTTTTTTATTTCACGTACATTATAATAGGAAAATTTTAATAAATATTTTTGGTGCTATTTGTCAGTTTTAGAATTAACATTAGGTGTCCTTTTTTAAGGACACCGCCCTCGAAAGGGTTAAATCCGGACTATTTGGGAGGTTGACATTGTAGTAGCAAATTCCATACGTTTTTTAAACATTCTTCTGTGATACCGGGATCATCCACTGCAAAATGAGCCTTGGCATTGTCCTGCTGTATGTATATAGGACTCGATTTTTCACTACATAGACATTTTCACGTATAGTCGGCGAAAATGTTTCTATAATCATTTTTCGGGTTTCTTCTTTGTTAACAATTTCTACAACTTTTGGCACAGCAGTTCCTTTTGCACGATTTTTTTTGTTTGTTTTTGCATTTTCTGAATAATCAAAAGGCCATATTCCAATTTTTCCTAACGACATCTCGTTTCTATCCGAGTCCAATCTGGGTATTGCTACCGCTGCTATAAACATTACTTTGGTAATAAACCTTTTGCTTTTACTATGCCTCAAACGTTCAGTTACATCTAGGGTGCTGTAAAACGAATTACTGGTTTCCGTAATGTAAACCATTTTTCATCGATATGAATGCGATCCAACATTTCCAAAAAGCATCCGTTATTTCGAACATGCTGTAAACAAAATTGAATTATGCCTAGCTTATTTTTTCCTGTTAGACTTAGCTTAACCCCTTGGGGACAAGCGACACGTATTCGTGCCGCATAAAGCGCTCAGAATCCTTGTTTTTCCTCACCAGTAAAATTTTGCTGTAAAATTTGCCTTATTTAATCAGAGCATTTTATCGATTCAAGAAGACACAAATTTCTGTTTTTAAAAAACGGTGACGAAAGATTAAAAATTTCGTAAAAGGCTCCCGTCCCGAAGGGGTTAATGGTGGATGCAATAAGCTTCAAAACTTTTCCCACCTTTACAATCCTGTGTGTGTGTAATATTGATTTAAGAATACTAACAGCACACGAGTACTCACAGCATTCCGCAGTAATTGTCTTAATTTTATTTGGACATCTTTGATTTGGCTCAGTTGCTTAGAAAAATCTCTTTTTTCGTCCGCATTTACAAATTTTTTATGAACTTAAATAGTAAATATCATCATAATTTATTTTTGACGACTTTGCATGCTTCCACAAATGGGATAGTGCACTATGATGAACACTAAATTTAATCGCTGCAGCATTCATAGCAGGAAGGCTTAGTTTATTATTTTTAGATACTGCAGTAAAAATTGCAATACAGTGTTACGCTCTTTATTATTAACACTAGGACGCCCGGAGAGAGTCAATCCGACTCCGACCATATGATTAAATGTCAACTAGAACCAGAAATTCTTTCATAAAATAAGTTAAATTTAAACGAAGCAGATTTAAGTTAAATAAATCAGTCAAATAATTTTAAATAAAAATCCTGTTGTCAGCTCCGGTCTGTTTAAATAAAAATTCTGTTGAATTTAATCAAGATTTGTACCGGAAAATTTTAATTAAATGTTATTTTTATAACTTTGGCGGAAACAATTTGTAAAACTGTTTTTCCTTAATTTGAAACGAAAGTTTTCAAAGATTCCGGTGTGAATTCAACATTTCAGGAACACAATCACTTGCCCCTCCAAGGGTTAAAATTAGGTGTCCTTTTTGGTGGACACCGCCCGCTAAAGGGTTAAAAGGGCGAAATGAAAGAAAAGCGTTTTAAAAATTCCCTAAATTACGACTGCTATGGAATATAAGGAAATGCCGGTCCGATTTTAACTCATTCAGGGGCAAGGAATTTCTGCTGTAAAAATGTTCAGATATTTAATTCACACCGTAATTTAAGAACAAATTTATTTGAAAACAATCAAAAGCTTTTTTTTTTCACGTATATTATGAGATCGAAAGTGTACTAAAAAATTTCTCGTCTCATTTGTTAATTTCGCCATTGAAATTAACCGTTAGCAGACTGCAAAGGGCGCCCTCAAGGGGTTAAAAGTAATGGTAGAAAATGTATAGTGACACTCTCTGCTTCAACATAGCCTATATTTTTTGTCAGAGCGACTAACAAAAATTAAGCGGTGTTGAAGCGAAAAACATTCTAAAATTGTAATTTTCCTGATAAAGGAAAGGGCTAGAATCTTGAAATTTCGACTGGTACTGACTTATAAGATGAAAATGCTATTTAATAATTATTTCTAAAAAAATCAAAATTTAAAAATGTGAAGTGAGCGAAAACCGATCTAAAAAAGTTCTAAATTTCGATTTTTCTGGAATTACTAAAAATAGAAACTTGAAATTTTGTATGGTAGCTTCTTTTATGATCTAAATGCTCTCTTAGACCAGTTGGAAAAAAAATTAAAAGGATGTAATAAGCGAAAGTGTTCTAAAAATTGTTATAAATTACAATTTCTATTGAATTGTTAAAGACAGGAGAATCCTATAATTTAGCAAGATAGACACTTACAAGACATAATTTCTCTCAAAGGACGGTTTGTAAAAGATTCAAATTTCAAAGGGGTTATATGAGCGAAATGCCTTTTAAAAACTTTCTAAACTACAATTTCCATGGAATATCAGGAAATACCAAACCGATTTCAAAATTTATGTTGGCAAATTCATGGTGGTAGTCCCTGATCCAACATATGCTATATTTTATGTTGGTGCCACTAACACCAGAGGGGTGGTAGACCATTAGACTAAAATCTTGGTATATGGCATGATGGTTACTTTTAAGACGTAAATGCGTGCTAAGAACGGTTTCTAAAAAAATCACAACCTCAAATGAAATCTGAAATGAGCGTAAAACCTTCAAAAAGATTCAAAATTTTCATTTATTTAGAATTTGATTTCTTCTCATTAATTTAAGTCTTATTTTCGCCTATTGCAGTTTAATAATGAAGTTTAGTTAAACTGTTGCTGAATTAGTAATTATTTAATTATTCCTAACAGTGCAATTTTTTCTAATAAAAATAGACACATAAATACCACTTGGTATTATTCAACTATTACGCGAGCAAAGACACAGGTTTTGCCAGTTGTTTATTTTCAGCAAAATTTTTCCTTATTTATTTATTGAATACTGAAAACTTGTGAACCAGAAAAATCATAATTTCTGTCTTTTTGCAAATTTCTTTAAATTTCCTGCATTTTAACACCTTGAAGGACAGTGTCCTATGTTATATCCCGCCTAATGTTAATCAAGTTTTGCACTAGAAACATTTAATTAAATTTATTAATATAGATTTGGTGGGTAAAATTGTAAATTTGCTTTTTCATAGTTAGAAATATAATTTTGAGAAAACTCCGGTGTGAATTCAACGTTACAGAAACACAATTGCTTGCCTCTGAAAAGTTATTTCATGTCAAGGATAATTTGAACCCTAGAAAAAAAAATGTAGTACGGTTTTTTCTAGTAAATTAAGTAAAATCATACTATGAGGGTTTTATTAGGAGGCGCATTTGTGTGCCGTATAGTCAGGCGTAAAACGAGGCCTTATGCATTGCGGTTATATTTTCTCCTCTTACATATATTCCTCATAATACGCGTAGAACCATCATTAATTTCTTGAAAAACTTTAAATTCACGGGAACACATGATTAAAATCGACACTACTCCCGTAATTGAAAAAAAATAATTAAGAGGTTTAAAAATTAAATAAGGTATTTTCAAAAGTATATCAACTTGTGGGTCATTCCATGGTTACGGACGTAACAAACAGAGACTTTAAAGCTTCATAATTAATGTAAAAAAAAAAATACTTATTACGTGGATTATTTTATATTTAAGGTAGGTCCAAGGATTGTAAATAGAATACTAAATTTTAAAATCTGAAAAATGTTCCCATAATTTTTGAAAAAATAAAGTGTAGGTATTACGGACGTAATTCACAAAACAGTCAAAATTGCATATAGTTGCAGTTATTGTCATAATCCTGTGAATTTTAAGGAAGAACATTTAACTTTTTCTTCAATAATTAATTATTAGGGTACTAGCTATTTGAAACTGCAATTGTGAAAACATTAAAATAATTATTAATTAATACATGGCATAATTAAATTGTTACAGACGTAACATTTGCCTGTTACGGACGTAACAATTCAATGCATCAAAATTTATTTATGAATTCTAATTCATTTATAATATATTCCCTAATTTCTTTTATAAATTTTAAAATAGAATATTCAAATACAAAAACTAGCCTAATTACAACTTCTACAAATAATTTTTGAAATGACAATAACTTGTTAAACATTACCATAATTTAAGTGAAATATTCTCAATCGCATCATTCTCACCTTTTTAGTACTAATACTTTTATTTAATGTATTTTTTATACTTAAACTGCATGTTTTCAGAAAATTCACACTCTAAGCTATAAAAAAATGTATTACATGACTTTATAAATTAAATTTCATTTGTTTTATAAAAAAAAAAAAGAATTAGTACTTTGTTTTCACTTTTCATGGTATGACCCTAGTACAAACATATAAAGAAAATGTGATCAAATGGCGACGCGAGGATAATGATGCAAGTTTTCTGCTTTTAAAAGTTCATATTGCTTGAACGTCGTTGCCTCTTTTTAAATATTGTACTATTTTCCTTATTTACTAGCAAATTCAATAAGGCGAAAACAAGGCAATCAACACATTTAGGAAAAGTAGTAGAAGTGAAGCGTGTCTCGCGGCGGACATCACGTGATCATACATAGATTCTTGCCCTTTTAAATATAATTTGCTTAAAAAAACTATTTGATAATATTGCACTGAAATGGAACTTTAAATATTAAAAGGCGCTTTAATATAAAATGTTAAGCACATTTTAACGTATTTAAATACTTATTTTTTGTATTACTAGAAATAAATATAATTGATATTAATATCAAAATTAAATTTTACTAAAATATTCCTTGTATAGTATTTTAAAATAAAAAAGTAGAAAACAATTCTGAAATAGCATGCTTAAGTAATTATTTTATTTTAACAATTTAAATTAATCTTTAATTGTTATTATCATCAAAATTTACTTATATTAAATATATTCCATTTATCATGAAAAATATATAGCAACCGATAAAGTATTTTTAAATAAAAAAGTTGAAATAAAACTGAAATAGAATATTTCACCAATAAAAAATTAAAAAAAAAACTGAAATGGAATTTTTTAACCGAAAAAACATTTTAAAATAAAGATCTAGAAGAAAAAATTCGGAATAAAAAAAGTCGTGGGATTTGAACTTATGGTATCTAGATTCAAATCCATCGCTCTAATCACTCAACCACCAGACACACAGCCCTTCGGCAAAAAAAAAAAAAAAAAAAAAAAAAAAAAACGTAATTATTAATTATAAATTAAGTAGGCAAATCTGTGATCTGAAGGCAGGAATCTAAGTATGGTCACGTGATGTCTGTCGCGAGTCATTAAACAGTCAACCAATCTGAATTAAAACAAGTAAGTAAATTCACGCGTTAAGCATAGATTATAAAACATTTCCCAACACCTCCTGGATGGTTTAAGAAAACTTCGTTATTTTGGGAAATAAGGTACATAGAGAACTAAGTAAACATTTTAGAAAACGCATAAAACATTTGAAAAACTGATTTCAACAGTTACCATCCATACCAAATATGTATTTCAATTCTTTTGAGCAGCCCTGTATTTGATCTGTAGGTTGATATATATATATATACTATATAACGAGAAAATGTTGTTTAGCAAGAAAACGCATAACAGGTTGCAATTTCTCTTTCAGCAATTTATACGAATAGATGGAAACATAGTTGTATACTTTTGTACAAACCTATAGTTAACCTAGTACCATTATTACACGCCACTACTTAGCTAAAGTTTAATTCAAAGTAAAACACTCTTAAAACTACTGAAATTACATTTCCAGCATTTATCATTTATAGACGGCCATGTATCCAATTTTTTGCGTGACCCTGTATATCATTTTACGAATTTCCTACAAGCATTTCTTAGTAAACTAAATGCAGTTCAGCGTAAAAATGCATACTCATTTAAAAAACACCATTAAGCAATTTGCAATCATACCCAGTAACCCTTACCAATTTTTTCATGTAGCCCTGTATATGAATTACAGCATTTATACACACAATATACTATGCATAAATATAGTGAAGCATGAAAGCACATAACATAATTAAAAGTTCATTTCCAGCAATCATCGCTACTGTACAGTCCTTCGGATACAATATAGTATCTGAAATTATTTGTGTGTCCCTGTAAATGATATGCACTTCGTATTATACATGAAATAACTTATAGTAAACCTCAGCGATGTATATAAATTTCATTATATATGAAATACGTTAACATAATTAAAATACGCCGCAAACAACTCTCCCTATATCATTATGTAACGGAATTCTTTTGTGTGGCCCTGTGTAGGAATAATAACTATTCTTTGCACCGCATATTCTACATAATGTATATTTTAGTGCACTTCATTAATGGATATCAATTTTAATATGTTTGAAAGCGTGTAACAGCATTAAAAATCATTTGAAACGATTTTTTTCCCATAGGCTGTAATGTAAGGGAAAAATTTTCACTGTCCCTGTAAATGAACTAAATATGCTAGAAACTTCATTTGAAATAGGGAACTTGCTATGGTAAACATTAATAACATCCAAAAATCTCAGGGCAATCTGAGTATATTTACAGGAGTTAGAAAGCGGACAGACGGCCGGACAAACCGAATGCATAAACACTTTTCAACTTTGTTGGAAAGTGTTAATAAAAAGCAGCCGACTGGCAATACTGCGCGGGGATATACGATACTGCTTTCCTTGGCACACGTACGTATTATTACAATACTTTTATAAACACTTTTCACTCAATAAAACAAACCAGTATAATTTAGCAGATTCTTTTATTATAAAATTTAATTTTTTTGATCATGCATAAATCTTAAAAATATGTAAAATAAACATATCTAGTTACTACCGCTTAATACGTTGTAAAAAGTACAATTTTGAGCTTAATCTGCCTGAACGGATTTTTCAGTTAGCATAATGAAGCTTATTTTTATTTCAAATTCAACAGAAAATTAAAAAATATGTTATCGATAACAGATTCTACAAAGATGCCAAAATTAGTGAATAAATAACAAAAGATAGAACATCACAGAGAAGAACAAAAGATAAAACATCTCAAAATTACTTTGTCTAATTAAATTTTTTGTACATTATTGCACAAAATTTTTAAGAATATTAAAATAATCACTTACCGTTTGCATATCCCCCAACATTTCCTCAACCTCGCTAAATACGAATGCCAAAATTAGTGAGTAAATAGCAAAAAATAAAACATCACAAAGAACAAAAGATAAAACATCTTAAAATCACTTTGTGTAATTAGATTTTTTGTACATTATTGCACAAACTTTTTAAAAATATCCAAATAATCACTTAGAGTTTGCATATCCCCTCCACATTTTCGCAACCTTGCCAAATACTAATAAAATATGTAGTAATTTCAAGTTCTTATTAATGATTGGTAGCGTTTGGACAAGATATTATTCAAATTTATAAAATAAGCCAATTTTATTTCTGGGTTAAATGATCTCAGTGTATTTATACAAGAATATCGAAAGTGGGTTCGAAGTCGATTTCAGTTGGAAGATCCAATTACACCACTATGTCTAGTGAAATTACTGGGTTCTACTCATTCAAGGGACAGGATGTCTCTGCCTGGAATGGAAATTACCGGTTTGCTGCTCTGTGGAAAATCCACCACACTTCTTCGACTCTAACGCTATCTCTTCCTCCCATGTTTCTTCTCCATTATCTCCCTCCGCAAAAGGGCGAGGGACGCGTCCACTTTTACGGCACTTCCAATCACTGCGATGTGCCTTAGTGTTGATTGGAGTTCTTTGTTGTGCTTAAGATGCCAGTGATGCCACTGGATGTCTTCTGTGCGACTAAAACTTTGGCCAGAGACGATTTTTTAATGTCAAGAGGCATAGAAAAAATACTTTGCGATGCCTGTTTATTCTCCATGCAAGACAATTTTTTTTTAATTTACCACGGCGAGACTCACCGTGGTAAATTGTAGTCCGTTGTAAAGTATAAATTCGGGCACAGTTCTGTCAAATTTATCACTAATTACTTGCAGACTTTTCAGCAATCCCTCCCTATGACAGAGAGTTTTCCGCACACCTGAAGAAAATCTGAACTTGAGATCAAAGCAGACTCACATTCGTTCACAACAGAGGTTCGCAATTATTGTCATTATTATTATTATTATTTTATCAATAAACCCCTATTTATTATCACTCTACATTTTTCAAAAGGTTAGTTATAATACTGATAGTTATTTACACATTTTAATTTCAAATTTAAATCAGAAATAATTTACACTGCAAATAGTTTTGAAATTTATATACAAATTTATTATGTTCCTACATTTATTCAACCCTACTCAAGCAGTCAACTATTTCTTTCCGGGCCGGTGCTTGATAGAGTAATGATAAGATTGAAGAATCAACCACCAACGGATTCATCGTGGAATATTTCCGGCGTTGTTTTTTAACCACATTACTGGAAAATGGTCGGTTTCGATACTAAACTTCTGACCGGCCAAATAGTGTTTTAATTTATTAATAGCATAAATTATAGTGTTTAACCCTTAATGTCAACGTACTCCTCTCAGGCACTGGAATTTCCTACACTAATTTATACCGTCGCCACCACTGTTTTTATTAAAGGTTTTTACTTGCACTTTGACAACATGCGCAAATGAAATTTACTAAAAAATGTACATTAAAAATACGAATAGAATGTAAAAACTTAATCATGTACATAAAGCTTGGACAGCCATTTGCCGGCACTCGACCGAAAAGGGTTAATTAGATCTTGGAGACATCAAACATTTTTTTTTTTTTTTTTTTTTGGAAAATTCATTTTTGGTTTAATAAATACTTGCATTGTGAAAATAAATAAGGAGGAAAATAATTTCGAAAAAAAATAGTGTAAATTTCGGTAGGCTTTAACCCCCGTCCCCCGAATACTGGGCCTAATAGCTGACACAAAAATGTTGGAAGATTATATTTCAAAATTTGTGATGGCAAACTTTTTCAGCAAAACAGTTGAAAATTCTTATCTTATAATTTCGGAGGATAAAAGCAACACTGTGGACCTTTGCCCGAGTCCAGCGTGGAATATTTGGCCTCTATTTATCTAGCGCATTGGTAACTAACCTGTTGCGGAGCCTATGCAGGGCTCCCAAATGGTCCGCCAACTGAATACCAATAAATTTTAACAGAAAATTTTATGATAAGTTTGCGCTAGAATTAACTTTCAAAGGTGGTTCCGGGGCGGTTTTAAAAAAATCTAAAAAGAAAATTTTTCTACAATAATATTGGTATTCATTTGGGAGCCCTGCCTATGGTTTCGAGGTGAATTTGGGACAAAGAAATATGTAAAGGATTTGTCTATAACTTGGTTAAATCGTGCCATTTTAAACAAAAACTTTTTTATTTTATTAGTAATTTGGTTTTCAGATTGATTGCTTGACTTTGATAACATTCGCAATTATATTGACTATTTAACTATATTGTTGTTTGAACTGGTGGAAGCCCTTATGTAGATGTAATGGTTGTCGGTTTGCGGAAAAAAAAATATTGGTATTTGCTGAAAAATATGGTGCTTAAAATCCTAGGAATTTACAAGGTGTATAGATCAGCTATTTCATATTTAAAAATTTCTATTAGTTTTTAAATCGTACATTATGCAATCACTTCGTTTAATCGTAGAATTTATAATTTTTTTCTGTGATTAAGAAAAGTGCAAAAATCTTTTAAAAAATTGTGGTAAAATTGTACGCACTATTGAAAAACACAAGAAACAGAAGTTAAGTTTTAAAGCTCAAAAATTTAGTTCCATAAAAGAAACTGAAGGGTCTCACTGAAATTATTAAAAACGAGCTTTCAACTTTTGCATATGAAAAATTAATAATATTTGTGGGCTTAAATTAATGTCGCATAATATTGTGTTTAGGCTGTTTTTAATTGTGCGACTGTTATTATAAAATAATGAAATAAACTGATATGCCAAATAATAATAATTTTTACAAATTCCACAAGGTTAGTTCGTGTCATTTCATTGTTTACCCAAAACAAAATGATATTCGTCAATTATAATCAGACATTTTTTCATAGACGTATGGTTGGCGGCCTGTTTAAGAGGTTCAGTATGATATGAGAGGATCAATATGAGAAGCGATACGAGATACCAGCGATACGAGACAGTAAAAAGTTCGGGAAACAAAAATTTATTAATAAAAGGATGCAGTCCATTACAATAACATAATTTAAATATATAGCTGTGAACTTTTCGTGTGAAGTTAAATTTGGTATGGCCGGTCTGATCGAACACAAAATTGAAGTGTCGCTTTGTTAACCCCTTGAGGGGCGTTGGGATATATTTCATCCCACCTACGTTTAATGAAGATTTGCACCGGAAAAATTGCATTAAATTTTATTTTTCTAACTTTGGTCAAAAAAACCGCAATGTTGCTTTTCCTTATTTTCCAATAAATCTTTTTGCAGATTCCGGCGCGAATTCGAAATTTCAGAAACGAAATTACTTGCCCCTCAAGTGATTAACCCCCTGACCGCCGAGCAAAAGGGCAAAATTGTAATGTTTTTTATTTTCTAATTTTTTTTAAAAGCCTAAAAAAAGATTTTTTTTCAACATGATATAAAAAAATTAATTATGTATAAGAATGTAATCCTTCAGAGTATTAAACATAACTTAATCTGTCAAAACTGAATTATATATGTTGAATTAAATTAATTTAAAAAATGATTCTATCACAGTGAAACCTACAGCTTTGTGAACGGATATATCTTTCACGGCGATGAGAAGGTTAATGACAAGTTAAACAAAAATCAATCAAAAAAAAAAAAAAATAACATATCATGGAAAATTGTAGTAACTCCAGCAATATCTTAAAAGACACCGTTCACTTACAAATTTGAGAAATCGGCTTCGAAATGCAAAGTTGAAGAAATAGTCAAGAAAAATAAAATGAAATTATATTCAAAATTTAAAAAACAAATCAGCAATAATTTTGATAGAGTTGCTCCATAACTCGTCTAATAATTTTAACACGCTAACTACGAACGTTTCATACGTGTAACACTAAAAATAATAAATAATTGTGTTTTTGATAAATTGTGTAAAAGGTTTCGATAACACTACTTTCACACTACTAATACTGTACAAGAGGCAGCAGACCATGTTTTCAAGAAATTTTAGCGTAGATGATTTTGGCCATTATGATACCTGCGGTGAAACAGATAACAAAGTCCCCTGTCATCTGGCATACAATAGCTGTTCTTGCCATCGCAACATCACAGAGCCTCTAGCAATGTAAAGGGAATAACAACTTGTTTCTTGATATTACGTCGACCCAGAGGCGACTTCAGGAATCGGATTACCTTTTATTTAACATTGAATCGTAGTGCAAGATGTTGATAAAGCGAATGGTCAGGACTTCTTGAACTGCAGCCATTTGGCAGGCTTTCCTCCCAGGCCCGTACCTGTTTTTATGGTGAATCTCTCCGCCCCTGGTGCACAATCGCACAATCTGTTAGGCAGATTCGTTTTCTTAACCATGTAATACATTATTTATGAAAAATAATCGACGTTTGCGACGTCTGCGGTCGAAATTGGTTGCGAAAATCTGATGCTGTTTCTCGATTAATACATTTGACTATTTTGACATATATGTTTTGTGACAAAGATTACCTATTCATTTGAATGTATTAAACAAAAAGTTTTATATGCCTACATATTTATTGTATCGCCAAAAATTTTAAGCATTATGGGTCGTCTCATACAATTTAAGTTTATGAACAGCTGTTCTGAGATTTATGTTATATGATTCAGAACGAATAATGGATACATAGGCAATTCATAAAAAAATTAAGTATATTTTTTATAAATTATTTTAATTGTTTTTTATAGTTTAATAAATATTTACATATATAAAAAGTAATAATATGTTCTGTTGGAGGAGCTTTTTATGATTCAGAATAGCTGAATAAAAGCACAAAAATGTTTTTTTGAAGATTTAATTAACTATATGAGGAATAATCTATTAAAAAACATTTAATGCAGACTTTCGCACTACATACGCACATCCAACAATCATGCATAAATTAAATTAAATTCCAAAGTATTGAACAACCACCGGAATTGACGTAAGGATATTTAATTATATAAAGTAAGTTTTTTAAGTTCTGCTGATGAAGGTAATAACATGGAAACCTCTAGCCAGCAAACTCCGTGTTTTCTCATGAGTTTGTGAAATGGGTTAAGAGAAGATCGCTTATCGTCCGTACCATGTCATACTACCCAATATGAAAACAGTGTTGCCAGTGGGCTACTTTTTTTAAATTAAGATTTCTAGATTGGCACCACTTTTTTGAAACAGTAGAATTCGCCTTATTTAACATTATTTAATGACATATTGATTAAGTCGGGGAATTTTACAACTTCAGAAAAAGGCTGCCGATCAAGAAATCTGAATTTAATAAAAGTAGGCAATTGGCAACAATGTTTTCATATAAATATTGGATAGTTTGTCATGGTACTGAAGAAATGACAGTGGAACTTTAAGTTGTTCGTTTAGCAAAAGATTTTAAAAGATTGATTTATAATATTTGTAACGCCCAAGATGTTCCTTCTTATAGTACAGCAATTGTGAAGTTCAAATGTTATATGCCACCAGAATCTACGAGATTTCAAAATAATCTATTTCCTGGACATACATATGAGTATACAGAAGCATAATTTTATTTCAAAATTATGGGGAAAATATGGCAGTGCGGAATTAGAATTAAATGATATAAATTATACGCCACCGTACTTCAAAGAATAAAACGTGTCAATAGGTAATTCCTAAATAGTTATTTTTAACATTATACAGTCCAAACCTAATAAACACTTATTTTAATTCAGAATATATACTTCATTTTTTAACATAATAATTTAGCATATTGTATTATATAATTAATTTCTTTAAGTAAGGAATTTTTGATTTGAACTATGTTTATTTTGAAACGATAAAATTGATTGCTAGGGTCGTTCTTGTTTGAAAAGTGTTTTTACAATTGCAAAAATAACCCGAGTGTTGTTCAATAACATATTTGAATCCAGTTATGTAAAACAAAAAATTAGTTTTATAAAATTGACGAAATTTGATTTTTTATACACCTTCGTCCGTATAACTTACATTCAGTAGTGTATTGTGGCTATCATAATTTGTGAGAATAAACGTTTTTCTTTTCTTACCATTATTTATTTAAAAAATCTTTGCTTTGGATTAAAATATTTGAATCCAGTGATGTAAAAAAAATAGTGGAATAATGGAGCATTCCGCTAAGAAATAAGGCAAATATTCCTTTAAAAAATAATTGAAAAAATGAATTAATGCCATTCATTTAGTGCACTAAACATGACTACGCGGCGTCGTCATTACTTATATTTCAGAAAACATCTCTACATTATTTACGGTACAACAACAACAACTAAAAAACAACATTTTATTGCAAAAAAAAAAAAAAAAAAAAAAAAAAAAAAAAAAAAAAATAACAAATAACAAATAACAAATCCATAACACAACTGGAATCATCCAATTTCTTTCGAAGTCAAATTATTAACCTTAAGAAGTAAATTCATTCAAGTGAATGTTTCTTGTTTATATGTGATTATATTTTAATTTCATTTATTTAATAAAATTTCTCATTTAATGTATTTTTTTTTACTGAAATTTTGCAGCTGTGTATGTTGTTTTGAATTTTGTGATTTCTTAGTTTTTTTCCGATTGTGATTCCTTCTAGTTTTAGTTCCACAAGTCGATGAAAATTAATAAAATTTTATGTATCAAAATTTATAGCATCAGTGACTTTTATTTGTACAAAAATATCTTTTGATATTGTTGTACTTATTAGAATATAGACAAGGCATTTATAAATATAATTTAGAACATGAGTTTCAAAATTCGCCTTATCGAGAAAATCAAATTTTGGGAAATCGCGAAAAAACCCTGACTGCGTCCACTGGTTTCCATTGTAAACCAAGATTTTACAATGCCAGAGATACAGAATAAAACTAGTTATTTTGCAGATTGTAGTGTTTTGTCGATGATGTCTGACCAATAGAATGACAGAAAAGAATTGATAGAAAAAACTCGATTTTTTAAATTTTAGATAAGGCGAGTCTTGAAACTGACGTACACAATTGTTATCGGGTCAACAGATCATATATAAATTTGAATTTCGAAACTTTTACAAAACGAACTATTTTGACAGTGATCAGATTTACCCCTTTCAAGAGTGGTGGTTTGAATAGGAGGCTGCTTAAATTTTAATTTCTACCTAGGAAAGATTTACTAGTATTGATATAAATTTTTGTTTTATAATGTATTAAAGAAAAGCATTTATTTCTGAGTTGGTTTGTGGGAGTGATTTATTTCAACATTTGCACTTCAGAATTACTTTGTTCTTGAAAGGTATAAGGGATTACTTCTCTTAAATATTTCAAAATTTCAATTTTTCGAAAAACATTTTGAAAGAGAATCATTTCGTGCCTATAATAAAAGAAACAACTTACAACATTTTCTATAAATACGCTAGTTATAGCTAGTAACCATGGGTCGTACTTGTCCTGAAATTTCAAGAGACAGTTTAATAGTAACTATAGTAAAGTTACTAATAGTAAGTTTAATAGTCATTATTTAATAGTAACCATGTAAAAAAATTCAATTTACTATTTTTTTTAATTCAAAGTATTTTTTATTATTAAGTAAAATTAAGTTATAACTTCATTTTTCGCTGATGTTTACTGCAATGCTAAGACACTCGTAGAATTTCATGTGCGTTGTTTAAATGACGATTTTGAAAAAAAAAAGTTATAATACCAGAATCCACACCAAATTGGCTAATTTTATCGAGAATGTTTCGGTACAAAATGAAATACATTTGTTGTAGACATGATCGTAAATCTCAATACTCGGCGATTGAAAAGTCTTCAAAATTATTCAGCAGAGACAGCGAGAAGTAACTTACAGTTTCATAAATTTTAAGAATCAATATTCTTAAAGATCTATCTACTTCTGCTTCTACGATATACACGAGATTAAAATTCAAATGGGAAATTCGTCCCGGCTGCATATAATTTAAGCTCACCTGACTGGATATTGATGAGAATCGAAATGATAAATAGATATTTTTTCAGGGAAGATCTTAGCATATAACATATCTTTTGCACGTTGCTTATACATATAATTATGTTTTAAAGTTATATAATCCTACAAACTCGATTATGAAAGATTAGCCTTTTTAAAAGATTCAGCCATTGGAATTCGATTGGATTTGCACTGTTAGTTAGATAATTTTTCAGTCAGGGTTTTAGTATATACTATACCCTTCTGCATTGCTTAATAATAGAGGTGTGGTGGAAAATTCTATAATCAGTAGAACCCGATTATGAAAGTTTAGCCTTTATAAAAAGTTCTACAGAACCGATTTTGATAGGAATTCCATTGTTAGTTACATACCTTTTCTGATATTGTTTTAGTATTTTGAATATTGCTCTATGTTGCTTAGTCATAAAGTAAAAGTCGGAAATTCCATCATGTGAAACCGATTATGAAAGATTAGACTTTTCAAAAAGTTCTAAATGGCGGATATTGATAATACTTGCTTTGTTGATTAGACAATATTTGGGGATGTTTTAGTTTATTGCATCTCATTCTACGTTGCTTAGTTATAGAATTATGGGGGAAAGTTCTATAATCAGATGGACCCCAATATGAAAGATCAGTCTCTAAAAAATGTTTTACTGGATGGATTTTGTCAGTTTGTTTGTTTGCATTATGGTTAAATAATTTTTCAGGGTTTATTTTATTACACTGCATATTGTACTATCATTCTTTACCAAATCCTACTGCGATTGACCAATTAAACGGTTAAGAACTTAATGGCTGAAAATTTATGTGTACATTAGAAAATATAATAGTACAATGGCGTTCATATCGTTTTCCGAGGTGCAAAAGGACATTCCAGGTAAGGTTCCATATTGCTTTAAATCACAATGTCAAATTCACTGATAAATTTTGTTTATTCAAGGTTCGTTTGGATAAACAGACCAGTGTAGCGGACAAAGCCTGCTAGTTATTAATAAAAACCGCAAACGATTTTTCCCCTTAGACTGCACTGGAATTCTTTTGAGATCCCTGTAAATTAACAATAAATGCTAATCATTTGTTTTCAATACCGGGCATGATATAGTGATAACGAAAAACGTCTATGAATTTCATTGCAATAGGATTATATTTACGCGAGTTACAGCACGCACAAACGGCAGACAGACAATCAGAAGTCACAGGCTTCAATAGATCAATTATTGTTCTATTTCTTCTGTAATAATTTTTTTGTGTCCCTGTAAACGAATGATATATTCTATGCAAACGATGTTCTAGAGTAAGGATTATGTAGTACACTTCAGATATACATATACATTTTTGTATATTTAAAATATTGTAATATCATTAAAATAAACCGTAAATGATTTTTCCCCTTAGACCATAACGTAACGGAATTATTTTGAGTATCCCTGAAAATTAACAGTAAATGCTACGTACTTGATTTTCTATACCGAGCATGGTATAGTGATATCCAAATACATCTATGAATCTCATGGCAGTCAGACAATATTTACGCGAGTTACAGCACGGACAGACGGCAGACAGACAAACAGGAGTCAGGAACACTTTTCAGCGGAAAGTGTTAAAAATGTAATTGACTGCTTTATTGGATGATCTTTACTATGCTTTAGAATAAAGAAATTTAAAGTTGTAATTGAGGCGTTGAAGAAGACAATCTGACTAAGCCCATTTTAAGAGGCTTTTTTTTTTTAAATAAGGGAACTCTGAAAATTTTCTATATATTTATACAGTGCTAAAATTATTACTCTTGATTAAAAGAAAATGAGTTCAATCAAAATATCTGGACAAAAAATATTATATAGATACAAAATATTTATAGTTACAATAACTTTAACTGATTATACTGAACCAGGGTTCATAATGGATATCGATATTTTCAAGGCTAAATATCAGTATTTTTTTTACAGAAAAGTAAATCTAGTTTAAAAGTGCGAAATTTCGCCTTATATAAGGAGACATTTTCTATAAAAAAATACTAGTACCGAATAATTTCTTAGTCTGGAAATTTAAAGACCCGCACAAACACAGTGAACATTTTCATTGGATATAGTTAATCGATTTGTGCTCTGAACGATTCAGTTAACCCTTTAATTCACAGGGTAGAATACGTTCTAAAAATTCCGTAATTCAGCAAATCTGATGTGTACCAGAAAATTTAAATAAAATATTCATCTAATTTAATGACGGAATTTCTGTTATTGAACTAAGCAAATACTGCTACTTTAAATTTCTGGTATGAATTTGGAATATCAGAATTAAAAAATACACTAATTAAGAAACACTGGTGGTAGCAAATACGCTACCATGGACATTAGAGTGTCAAGTTCATACTGATTAATCCAGAGTAAATACGTTTCCTCCAGACACTATTTACGAATATACAAACATTTAATGCTTTAAGCGATTTTCAAAATATTCAGTTATACCCAGAAATAATGCATGAACATTTAATTATATAAAATTAAGTGTAAGCAAAACGGAATTTACTAATTACGTTATTTAAAGTTCAAGAAAGCGAACTCGGAGATCTCTCGTGAGTTGGCGGGAAAAAGAAGTAAAATTAACGATTGTCCGGAGGAGAGGTGCTTTTGACTACCTTCACAAGAATTTTTACTAGAGGAACTAGAGAAATTTCTCAAACCGTTAAAGGGTTGAAGTGACAACCTCTATATTGCATATATTAAAAGTTACTCAGGTAAATACTCTCGCGAAGTGAATCAAATGCACAGTCGTGGAAAAAAAAGTAAACACCCCCTACTAACTGCTCAACAAATTATCGCAGAAGAAAGTTACTGGTGCCGAACGATTGGAAATAAAGTCTACTTTTGAATGATATAGATAAAATTTGCTTAGGGGGCCATCTACATATTAAAACGAACCGTAACTTTGTTTTCTTCAATAGCAGTACACAATTCTGACAGCACAAATGAATTCTACACCCTTCAATTAGCCTAAAAACAAATTTTTATGCAATTCGCACCATAAGTTTCTGAGAAATTAATTATTTTAAAAAGAGCGTATTTTAAGGGCTGTATCCAAATTGAAGTTCGGAAGTCGATTGTTAACCGAGAGAGCCCTCATCTTGATCAAGGCACCTTAAGAAGTCAATGATGCCTGCTAGATTACACGACAGCAGAAGAAATTTCAAAATATCTAGTCACTCCTACTATAGACGGCCCCTTAAACTATTATTTTGCCGTTTTTTAAGCATAATTTGAAAACTACTTGGAAGAAAAATGGGAAATTTTGGATTTCCATAAAGCAGGACTTAATAAATGTAATTCCATCAAAAAAATTGTATGTTGCAATTCATAATTTTTTCTAGTATTAATTTCATAAATCATAATTCATATCATAAAATTTTAAAAATTCCAAATTCAGCGTATTTATGTTTGGGTATATTAGTATTATTGCTACACAAAAAATTAGCACATTAGGAGCATCATTTCTGGAGATATAAATAAAAATATGAAAATGTAATTTAACATTAGAAGCACTAAATTTTGAATGTTTATAATTCCAAAACTTATCATTCAAATTACTTGAAATTCGGTGTCTAAGCGTTTGAACCGAAGATTTGAAATATCTCGTTAAAATTGGGTATTGTCATTGAAAAAAAGGAAGTTTGGATTCGTTTTAATACGTAGATTGCCCCCTAAGCAAATTTTCTATGCATCATTTAAAAGTAGACTTTATTTCCAATCGTTCGGTACCAGTAACTTTCTTCTACGACAATTTTTTGAGGAGTTAGTAGGGGGTGTTTACTTTTTTTTTTTTCCACGACTGTACCTTTAAAGAATTGGACTATTCAGTAGTTGAAATATCGAGTAACACCGGAATTTACGAAAACAATAATTTGAAAATAAATAAACGATTCCCTACACGTACATACAAATACAACATGGTAATAAATTTTTTTGAAAGTAAGTGATATCAATTCTATACAAACACTCTACGTAGGGTTAATTTTGCTCAATTGGTAATTATTAAACTTATAGTTTTAACACTAGAGCTGTAAATTTAGCACGAGCTATATACACAGGGGTGTAAAAATCTAAGCGCCAGCGGACAGTCTCTCACCTCTAAAGGGCATAGCCGGATAAGCACTGGAAACACGCCTTTTAATAAAATTTCCTGATTTTTTTCACAGACGTAGCTACATATCTGACAGTATATTTCCGTTATTATCACCCTATAAATATTGATATTTAATGGGATAAAATTATTTTTTCAGTTAAAAAAAAAAACGGATTTTCTCAAAAACTACTGCACGGAATTTCATGCCATTAACTCTGGATATATAGATACCAAAGATGCATAACTGGTAATTTTTGTATAGTTTTCTGTTTATAAAAACTGTGTGAAATAGCGAAATAAAAATTGAAAAAAATAAAAATCATACCCTATGGTTATCCGAAAATTACCATTTTCTTTTAAAAAATTCCCCGTATGTGCCCGGATATTCTATATAAATGCCGAAAGTTTGCGTTGGGTACTACATATAAATATTTACAAAAAAGTACATTAAAATTATTGAAATTTATTTTAAAGCGTTTTTTGGGGCGGAGCTACTCAACTTCCACACCCGAAGAATTTTTGGAATAAACAGCTCAAGAATTGCTGTATTTTAAATTTTAATGAACACATGAGCAACATTCTCAACACTGTCGATATCAAAAGGAACATGATGTTGAAAAACATGGCTTATATGCTTAATGGAATCTAAAATACATCAGTTGACATATTGTCTACTGACTGTGTTCCAAAAATTCTTCGGATGTTGAAGTTAGGTAGCTCCACCCCAAATAACGCCTTAAAACGAATTTCAATAATTTTAATATACATTTTTTGTAAATATTTATATGTAGTACCCAACGCATACTTTCGGCATTTATGGAAAATTTTTAACAAGAAAATGGTAATTTTCGGATAACCATAAGATAGGATTTTTATTTATTTTTTATTTTTATTTCGCTATTTCACACAGTTTTAATAAACAGAAAATTACACAAAAATTATCAGTTATGCATCTTTGGTATCTATATATCCTCAGTTAATGTCATGAAATTCCGCGCAGAAAAAATCGAAAAAATATTTTTATCTCATTAAATATCAATATTTATAGGCTGATAATAGGGGAAATACGTTGTAAGATATGTAGCCACATCTGTGGAAAAAATCAGGAAATTTGATTGAAAGGCATGTTTCCAATGCTTATCTGGCTATGCCCTTTTACTTGTTTTCTTCGCTTAAATTTTATTAGCATTCTTACAAAAAATTTCTACGAAATATTAGACAAAAAATAACGAATAAAATTTAGTGGTGAGAGACTGCCCGCTGACGCCTAGATTTTTACAACCCTTCATATCTGGATGTACACATTAACACTAGAACGTCCGGAAGGAGTTGATCCGACTCCGACCATATCATTAAATCGAACACAGATCCTTGGGTTACAAGGCCAATTCTTTTACCGTCTAAGCTAACTGCGCCGACAACCAGCCAGCAATATAAAAGGATTGGCCCAGCCAAGGATCTAGGTTCTATCCCCAGCCTGGGCATTTTTCCGCTCAGTTGTAAATATTCAATTCGTATGATAAGTTTACCAATCAGTTTCATTGTGTTAAAATAATAGTTCATCTACGTATCCATCGTTTATATGGAATTCCTTTACCTCCGGTTTATTCTGTTGAGCTGTCTACATACAGACCAGATATTACTACGAATAAGGTTATCTGTGCGAAGTATGCTGGCTGGATGCCGACACAGTTAGCTTAACCCCTTACGTGCCGAGAAAAACTTACGAGATTCAATCTCCAGTGCCACAGTTAGAAGTTAGTGGCCTTACAAAATGGGGCGTGGCTTAAGAGCGTTGGAACTCTATAAATAATCATTGAGAGATAGAAGATGTTCCATTCAATTTTTAATTTTTGTGGATTCACTAATAACTGAAAGCTGTGCCCTTAAGCTACCGATAGGAAACTATTGTATATATCTCGAACAAAAGAGTCAGGAGTGCATTTTACGTGAACAAAACCATATTTCCGAAAAAAAAAACTTTTTATGTAATTCATCTAGGTAAATAATTCATATTTTCGAATATGATTTATTGATTCTCTTCCAATAAATAAGTACGCTTTAGAACCAACAATTTGTTGGTAACAATATTGTTTCTATTCGTTTCATTATACGAAAAAAGGTTTTTCTTGCGTTCATTTTAGTCGGATTCTTTATGTCATGTCTTTATGCATTATTGATTTTTTTTCTTTAAAAAAAATGATATATGATTTAATGGAAGGTTTATTGCACTGCAAAAATAATGATAAAATCAGAGATGTGTTTTTCGTATAACGTCAACTTTTTTCTTGTACTGCACATCTGCAACATGAGCAAAAATTACTGTCATAAGTAAAATATTAAACAATTAGTAGTTATTGTAATCTCTTACCTGCCGAGAAAAACTTACGAGTTTAATTCCCCGTGCCACAGTTTTCCAAACAGGTGCACGTAGTTATGCGGTGTATTGGGGGAAATAAGAGACAAGCTTTTAATACAAACATTGTGTACTTCCACGAAAATATAAAAAGAAACGAAAATACAAAAATTATGTACACAAATTATACCAAAAATGTAAAATTATAGTGTAACAATATGATAAAAAAGATGTTAGAACTTAGTGGCCGTGTGATATATCCTGAAACATGGTTGGACACATAAACCAACATCACATTCAGTGCATTGATAGCGGGATTCACGGCGAATTTTTATCATTGAACAAACCGCACATCTTCTCGATGCATTTTTCTTTGAAGACGTTGATGTTACTAAGTCCGGAAAATTTCTAGCAGAAAGTCGTAAAGGACAGCCACTTTCTAATTTCTGTCGTTTGGCAGGTTGTGGGGGAATAATATGAAATTTCTCAAATATACGTTCCACCAAATTCATGCGGAAGTTGTAATTATCAACGTTACGGAGTTGTTTCTTTTGTAATGTGAAGGCATTCCAAATAGTCATATCTAATAGATGGCGAAATATTGTTAAATAATACCTCGTCTGTCTTTTTCGTGTTGTTGAATAACAAACTAATGCTTGATCCGCTCTATCAACCCCACCCTTCTTCAAGTTATAATCTATAACAACTTCATGACATATTTTTCAGTTTCAGAGCAATTTGCTGTATGGATAGAACTAAGAAGCGAAACATCTTTTTGTCACGCCATATCAACACGGTAATTTTGCCTCTTTGGAAAGCGGCTATTTCGCCTTTCTTCAAAGTAAGTTTGTTGAAATTTTTCGGCAAATCACGTCGATTAGGACAAAGAGTTCCATATACGTCAGTTGAATTTTGGATAAGAAGTTCTGCTAATTCTGGTGAGAGATAAAAATTGCCAGCCACTGTTGCCACATTCAAAATGACGCCAGCGTACGCACGGACACGTTTTTCTTTTATAATATAGATAGTAGATAGATTATACATATGAATTATGTAAAACACATGAGGTCTGTGAACATAATTTGCGTTGACATGGTTACGAATCTAGAAAACGAAATAATGCAGTTTTAATAGAATGTTTTTCACGATCTGGATAAAGAATAACATGATGTTAGACAATTTCAAAGCAATATAAATCCTTTTTGCCCCTTTTGAAGTTTCAGGAAAAATAAAAATTAAAATAGCAATACAGATAAAAAATAGCTAGGAAATTTGAAATGAACAGAGTGGAAAAAGGACGAAATAGCATAGTCCTCGTTTCTATATCCAAAGTAAAGCGCTTTGTAAACAATGTGTGGGATAAAAGAAACAATTTCCGGCTAAGATTAACAAAAATGAATAAGTGCCATAATAAAATGGCATATGACACCTTGAAACTTGATAGTATATTATTTATAACATTTAATTTTAATTTTCAAGTGTAGCTATGACACCAGAACTTTCTAATAAAATATTGCTTTTATTATGTACCCGAAGAATTTTTTTTTATTACAATTTTTTTTTTTTTAAATTGCTCGTAAATTATGGTATCTTTCAATCAACATTTTAGCTACACAAAAACTTTGCCTCTGAAAGGGCTAAACATGAAAGCCGTATTATAAAAAAGAAAAGGAAAAACTGTGTTTACATCATTCATTTATTTTGTTTCTGAATAACTATAATTCTCATAAGGGAAAAAAATCTCATAAGAGATTATTTCGTTCATAATTAAAAGTATAACAGAATAAACGAAAATAGGAAACAAGTCTTATGTTAAATATGAAAACCATACCAATTATCAGTTCCAAATGACAGGTATTTAATATTTGCAAAGAAAAGTTATTGAAGCGGGAGAAATCCTCAACGAAATTAAAACAACTCGAAAAATAAGCAGGTTTCAGCATAGCGGTTACAAACTTTAAGGAGAGATACAGTATCCCTAGACGATGGAAATTCACATAGTAATGCATGGTCGGAAACGCTTTCGTGGTGCGGTAGTGACGACACACAGGAGTTGCATTGTAAATGGAAAATTTTATTGTTCATACCAGGTACCTTAATGAGTAATCTTCATGATAATTTTATTTAAAATATGCTATAGAAAGGTACGACGAAGATACTATTTTCAAAATAGTGGTAGGAATAATAAAATTTTATCTATAGAATGCAACCGCTGTGCACAAAACACGAGAAAGGAAAAACACAAACAGGGTGAGAAAACATGTTTATTATTCTTAATAGCCCGAAAATGCTGGGACAAGGCTGAACAGTGCTGCGGAACTTGTTGCACGCATTATGGCAGCTGCTGAGGAAGTCCGGGACACGTCCGGTATTTTCGAGGATTTTACATGAAGCATGCATCACGGCTCTAGATCGTAATTTTGAATAACTTCTTTGATGACGAACATTGTCTCTCATTTTGTTATTATTTTTTAGTTTTTTGCTATGCTAGGAATAATAAACGTGTTTCCTCACCCTGTTCGCGTCCTTTCTTTCTTTTTTTCTGTGTCGTCACTAGTGTTCATAGGTGTCCCGTGTAAATCGGGGCTCCAAATGCTATGGACACCAGTATTTTAAAGTAGTTTTGTTCGCCGTATCTAACGGCTGAATTATCGGCGATAAAAGGTGGCGATATAAACTGTAAGAAATTAGTGGTTTTCAGAGCATTTGGAGCATTTTTTTACGCTGGACGTATGAAAACATTCGTCATCAATACCGCGAAAGGAAAGCATTTTCGACCATGCATTGCTGTTTGATTTCTGATCGTCTAGGTATATTCTATCTCTCTGAATGTTTGTAACCGCTGTGCTGAAACACCGTGTATATACATTTATTAGAATTAAAATATTTTGTCAAAATAGAAGAGATACCAAAGATTTTTTTTCCATTTATTGCGACTTTATGAATTGAAAACACACGAGAAACCTTCTGAACACGATTTTCTTTCTTTATTTTTCTTACTTGAAATTCAACTGGCTAAAATCTTTGTGGTCAAGGATGTCATCGATCATTGGAGTAGTGGATATTTTCTGGCTCAGGACATCTTTATTTAGAAAAAGTAGACTCTTTATTTAATCGCAAACTTCGTAATAGTTTTCTGTGAGGAAATAAAGCGAATTCGGAATTTTGTGGTACCTTGGGATCTCAGATAGTGTTGCCTAGTGATTTGCGTAAATTGGGGCTCATAATCCTATGTACACCACTAATTACTTACAACTTATATCGCCATCTTCAATCGCAGATAATTCTGCCCTTAGATAAAGTGAAGAAAATCACTTTAACCCTTAACCCCTTAACGGTCGCATTAAATTAGATTTATTTTTTGAAATTGCTTATTGGCACCATTTTTTGAAAAAGAAATATTCTTCTTATTTAATGGCAGGTAAAATGATACAATGGTAAAGCCAATTATACTATTTTATAAAACTGGTGGGAATCAAACAATCTGAATAAAAGACACAGCCCGTGAATATCACGGAAACGAGATATAAGGGGTTAAATGCATAGTGATGTACATCTATATCACTTTTTATTTAACCCTAAACAACCACTATATTTATATAGAAATATTAATCCTCTAAATGTTACAAAAATATGTTACTAAATAAAGTAAAAAATCAATCTTAAAACTTCTGGTGTCTAATCCGTAATATAGGAATAAAAAGCACAATTCTAAAATAATAATTAATGCATTTAAAGGTTAAGTTTCACAAAATAAAAAATTATATAAAATAAGGTATTTAGATTCAAACTTATTAACAGTATTTTTTACTTGTATTGCGGAAATGCAACATAAGAAAAGATTGACGTATTATACGAAAAATATATGTCTGACTTTTTTCATTTTTTTCCTGTGTAATAAACCATGCTGAGAATCATGTATAATGTTTTCGAAATAAAATGAAAAATCGTGCATTTTAAGGGTTAAAATGTTGGTGTCCAGCGCATTTGGAGCTCCGAGTTATGCGGGACATCTTGCAACATTAATCCCATATACCACTGACTGATAGTCGCACTAACGCATAGCTGCCAACTTTTACGCTTTTTTACTACCACTAAAATTGCTTAGAGATTTTCATCTTGGGTAATCGTGAGATTTCGACGATTACGTACGACAACATTTACTATAAAATTTTAGTGGTAGGAAGAAAGCGTAAAAGTTGGTAGGTATGCTAACGTAATTTTCAGTGTATAACCGCGGAACAAATAAACATGCTTTGTAACAGAAATTGCATTAAATGAAATACAAATTAATTTAGTACATGTTATACTTCATTTTTTAAATAAAACTGTTGGTGCAAAATATATATTAATTTGTTATGTAGATTATACGCAGGACATAGTGAAATATTCCTAATACGAAATATTAATTCAAGAACTGTGGTTTAAAAGAGCTATGTATGTTTTTGTCAGCGTCAGAAAGCAGGCCATTTGCCATCTTTGATGTTTCATACCGATGCCGTCGATGAAGAATGCACTACTTCTTGAACGCAAACGTTTCATCATACATACCATAAAACATATTATAATGAAGCTTTAATTTAATTTTCTTACAGGTTGTTTTTTCTTGTAATATTTTAAAATAATTTTCGAATAGTATTTCACAGTTATTAACTAAGCTTTTTTTAAAGATAAACTGAAAGACGGTGTAATTTTCAGTTGTATGGCTATTTTAGATTTTTCTGAGTGAATTGTGTGATTAAAATGTATAGGCTGATCTCGGTTTATTTTTGGCAGACTGTAAATATGCTTTAAAATTATAGTTCATGTAGAATAAAAGTTTTTATTTATGAAACATTAATTTCTTCATGATAAAAGTTCAACATTTAAAAAATGTGTATTTGTTAGATTTACTGCAATAATTACTATAATTATTGGAACAAGAAAGAATTGCATATTTTATTGCATTTGATTCTTTTTAAATAGTTTAACCATAATTCTATATTTAAAAACTTGATTTATTAAACTCCTGCTTTTTGTATGTAAAAATGGAATTCTGTAATAAATTTTTAACACATTTTCTGATATGTTAGTATTGTAAAAATTACATTCACAGCCGTGTTTCCAATAACAATACAACATTTTATTGTTTTTAGAACTTAATTATGAATTAATACTTTAATTTTAAGGCATTTTCCGTTAGTCCACCAGAGGTTATAAATCGAGATATATTCTTTGTAACTCACATGAACGTACATTTGAAACATCAATGAGTTTAATGATCAGTCAATTAACGCTCTCCAAAATATGTTAAATGGCTGTGAAACTGCAACAATGAAACATTTTAATGTTTAAAATATAGAAAATAATTAAAATATTAAAAATGAAGTGTATAATAAAACAAATGCGCTTTTATCTATCAATATTTTAATATAATTATTTTACAATTATACGTTGAGAAATCAGTTTAGATATCCTATAAGGATAGTTTAAATAATATTTCATTTTTTCTTTTCTTTCGTCAAATCTTAAAGAAAGAGGTAAAAAGTTACGTATTTCTTAATTAATTCACTCGCTTAAGATCTCTACGAAGCGTAAAAAATCATTAAATTTTTCATAAGCGAGTTCGGTATAGGGGCTTACGCCAAATTAATATATATGATGAGAATTTTTGGGGAAAAAACATAGATTACAGTAAAAAATCGGCTTGATTTTAAAGACAAATGTTCATAATGGAGTGTTTTAAGTAAAACTATTTTTACATTTTAACATATTTAATAACATTAAACGTATTTCTGTGTGTATTTGATGTATTTTATTAAATTAAATATTTGAAGTAAACAAATATTTATTTAACCTGACTCTGGTTAAAAGAAAGGTCTCTAACATGTTAATAATTATCAGGAATTCACCATTTCCATTTCCATTCAGGATCAAAATATTTTTTGTAAGAAAAAAATAATTTTTTAACTTTGCTTTATAATGCTTATGGCGCGTACAAGGCTACCACCATTCTCAATACTAGTTTTCTCGTTATTTAATTCCAAAAAAAAGTTACAAATTCTGCCATTAATCAAAGACAGAATTTTTATCTGAAAAATAAAATATTATGCAATAATTTCTAATCCGAAAATGTGGTATTCAGAGTTGCCAAGTCTCCGGCTTTTTGCACACCACTATTATTTTAGAGAAAATGCTGTTCTTTTAAATCGCACAAACGTTCCAATTGAATAAAAGAACATTTTCTGTATTAAAATACTGGTATCCAAAAAGCCGGAGACTTGGCAGCTCTGGGTATTATACTTCTTGCAAATTCGAAGGAATGAATGCACCTTAACTCCTTAATTATCGCTCCCGTTATATTCACGGGCAGTGTCTTTTATTCAAATTGATTGAACCCACTAGTTTTATAAAATAACTAGCAAAACCCGCACCTTTGCTCGCGTAATAGTTGAAATATGCCAAGTGATATTTGCATGTCTAACTTTTATTAGATGAAATTATACTTTTAGGAATAATTCAAAAATTCTAGTGAAGCCACAGTTTGACTAAACTTCATTATTACACTGCATTAGACAGAAATGAGACTTAAATTAATAAGAAGAACTAAGACTAATTCTAATTAAAGGATAATTTAGGAAGTATTTTGAAGCTTTTATGCTCATTTAATACACTCATTTCAGTATTCATTTGAAGTTTTGAATTTTTTAGAAACTGTTCTTAGTTTAACCGTTTACATCTTAAAATTAATAACATTGACAAATTCCAAGTTTCTTGTCTAATTGTCTACCACATCTCTGTTGGTAGTGGCACTAACATAAAATACCTATAAGCTTAGAATAAACTTTGTGCGAATTGTAGTAAAAAGCCAAAATCTTAAACAACGATTTTTACGCACAAATAACGCACAGAAGCGATAAAAAGCACTCATGCCATCGTTACAGGAATTCCTCGATGCCCTTCCTCAGTAGAAAAAAAAATTAAAGGGGTTCAAAGAACCCCTCGGCTATAGCCCCGAGAACTGCCTTATGGATTGATTGAAAAAGGCAGAAGCAAGAGTTTATGTATCCCAAAGAAATGACGTAATTGAACAGACTAACTGAAAAAGAGTCACTGCGCAGGATCCCTCCACACTGGTGTAAGAAAGGGGGTGCTGGTCATATCATTTACTAAGGTGGAAGTATGTTTATGAATATAGTGAGCTTCGTAAAAGTCTAGATCAAAATTTTAGTTACATTTTTGAATAATTTTTGCCTCTGGATAATTAAACTGGTTGTTGGAATTCCAAAAATGTTTTGCTATTGTAGAAGGATCGTATGAGTGTTTTTTATCGTTTTTGTGCGTTATTTGTGTGAAAATCGTTGTTTAAGATTTTGGCTTTTTATTATAAAATACCTATGTTGAAACAGAGACTATCACCATTAATTTGCCGACATTAATTTTGAAATTGGATTGGTATTTCCTAATATTTCCTAGAAAACTTAATTTAGAAAGTTTTTAAAGGCTTGTTTAGAAAGTTTGTTGTTCATGCCAACTCCAGGTGTTAGTGGCACCCGCATAAAATATAGCCTGTGTAGGATCACAGACTGTCACCATTGATTAGCAAACATTACTTTTTTAATCGGTTTATTATTTACTGAGATTGCGTATACAAATCGTAATTTAAACCGTCCAAGTGTTTTCCTGTATTTTAATAAGATTGCTTATAAATTCAAGGATATATATTTTTTAAATCGCAGTTTGCTGCTGTAATATCTTTAATATCACGTCTTTCTTTACATTGTTCAAAATAGAATTCTGTTTAAAATACTTTTGTCTACTGCCATTTTAGCATGATTTCTAGAAACGGAAAAATCCGGGCCAGCCGGTTAAAGGGTTAAGACTTTCTTGGAATGCTTTTCGCTCCTTTCCTTCGCTGCACGCCTTTTAAATTTCGAATTTATTTTCGACAGTTCTTAGAGGGAATTTATATTTTATAACTAACTACTATGCCATATTTAAAATTTCTAGCCTCTTCAGTATTACAGAAATCGCAATTTAGAAAGTTTTTTGCTCCTGAAACCCTCTGGTCGTAGCTTATGTTTGAGCAGTTTCTACCACCACCAATTTGCAACCATTATTTTTTAAATCGGTTTGGTATTTCATAAGATTGTATAAAAATCGTAATTTAGAACGCTTTTATCTCACTTCGTCCTTTTAATTTTGTAATTTGCTTTTGGCCGTTCTTAGAAAGAATTTGCATCTTTTAAGTAATTAACATGCCAAATTCAAAATGTTAGACCCCCACAGTATCACAAAAAACGCGATTTAGAAATTTTTTTTTCTCCTGCAAGCCCCAGGTGGTAGTGACAACAAAAGAAAATTAGCCTATGTTGGAGCAGGGACTGTCACCATGAATGTGCAACAATTACTTTTGAAATCGGTTTGATATTTCCTGAGATTACGTAGTAATTGCAATTTAGAACGCTTTTTCCGCATTTTCACCGCTTTTAAATTTCGAATTTTTTAGAAACTATTCTTAGAGGGTATTTACATCTTATAAGTAATTACCATGCCAAATTTAAAGTTGCTAGCCCCTGCAGTATCAACAAAATCACAATTTAGAACTTTTTTATCCTGCAATCCCCAGATGGTAGTGACACTGACATAAAATAGAGCCTATGTCGGAGCAAGGGTTGTCACCATCAATTTCCAACCATCATATTTGAAGTTGGTTTTGTACTGCATGAGATTGCGTAGAAATCGTAATTTAAAATGTGTTTTAGAACGCTTTTCGCTCATTTTCACCCATTTTCAATTCGGAATTTTTTTAAGAAATGCTCTTAGAGATCATTTATATCTTATAAATAACTACCATGCCGAATTTCATGTTTCTAGGCGCTTCAGTAACACAATAATCGGCATTTTTAGAACGTTTTTTGCACCTGTACCCCCTTTGGCGTAGTTTCACAGACACAAAAAATAGCCAGTCTTGGATCAAGTACTGTCACCATCATTTTCACACCATTCTTTTTGAAATCGCTTCGGTACTTCCTGAGATTGTGTAGAAATCGCAATTTAAAACGTTTTTGAGAACTCTTTTCGTGCATTTTCACTCCTTTTAAATTTCGTTTTTTTTTAGCAAATGTTCTTACAGATCATTTACATCTAATAAGTAACTACCATGCCGAATTTTGTGTTTCTAGGCCCTTCAGTAACACAAAAATCGCATTTTTAGATCGTCTTTTCTCCTGCACCCCTTTTGGGTTAGTGGAACTGACATAAAATATAGCCTATGTCGGCTCAAAGGCTGTCGTCATCATTTTGACACCTATATTTTTGAATTAGGTTCGTTATTTCCTGAAATCGCGTAGAAATCGCCATTTAAAACGTTTTTTAGAACGCTTTTTGCGGATTTCATCCTTTTAAATTTCGAATTTTTTAAGAAATGTTCTTAGATATCTTTTATTTATACTTTTGTATTAATATTATAAAGAAGAAAAATTGTTTGTTTGTGTGTGTGTTTGTTCGAGGTAATCTTTGGAGCTACCGAACCGATTTCAAAAGTACTGGCATCAAAATGATTGTGTTCGTCCCACTTAGAACATAGGCTATATCTTATGCCCGTGCCACTATGCCAAAGGGGAGTGCAGGAGCAAACAAACTTTCTAAAAATGCGATTTTTGTGTTATTGAAGGGCCTAGAAACATGAAATTTGGAATGGTAGTAACTTATCAGATATAAATGACCTCTAAGAACATTTCTTAAAACATTCGAAATTTAAAAGGGGTGACAAGGCACACAAATCTTCTAAAAAACGTTTTAAGTGGCGATTTCTATGCATTCTCAGGAAGTAACGGACCGATTAAAGCAAATGGGTAAGTGTGATCATACATCGCACAAAGGGTTTCGTTTAATATTCCTTTCAAAACACTTTCTTTCAAAACGTCCAGTACATTTATCGCCATGGAACCCTCACCCCCCCCCCCTCCTCGAAATGCGACGCGCCCTTCTTTATAATTTATTATCGTGTGTTATAAAGTATCTTAAAGTTTAAAATAGATTGAATTGTTAGATTTCCTACTTTAAATGAAATCGCGGTCTGTTAATTCCACATTCCACCACCAGGGAGCGCACTGTATTCTTAACAAAAGCGTATCTGAACGAAACTCCTTTACACAACCCATTAGTAGATATGTTACTCGAGGGGGGGGGGGGGGTCTTCAGCAAGAATTTAAGATAATTGTTGAAATTACTATTCGGAAATAGTGGTAATTTAACTTTTGACATATTTATATTTAATAAGTATAAGTAGCATGTATGTGAGGACTCCATCAAAAAACGCACCTGAAACGGTATGAAACAAAAAAGAAATATTTTGCCCCTCCCCCTCTCCCCACCTTCCCGAAATTTCACGCGCCATTTTTTATAAACTTTTTCTAATATGTTATAAACTATCGTAAAATTTCAAACAGATCGCCTTGTTATATTTCCTAATTTTAACAAAAATGTTAGTTCCACATTCCACCACCAGGGAGCGCACTCTATTCTTAACAAAAGTGTATCGGAAGGAAACTCCGTTAAACAACCTATAAGTAGATATGTTACTCGAGGTGGTGGCGGTCTTAATAAGAAATTAAGATATTTGCTGAAATTACTATTAGGAAATAGTGGTAACTAAACTTTAGACAATTTTATATTAAATAAGTAGCATATATCTCAGGACTCCCTCAAAAAGTCACCTAAAGCGGTCAGAAACGCTAATTTTTTAAATAGAAATCTAGCGCCCCCCCCCCCCCCACCTTCCCCGGAATTTCGCGTGTCATTCTTTCTTACACTTTATCTTATGTGTTATAAATTATCTTAACGTTTCAAACAGATCGACTTGTTAGACTTCCTAATTTTAACAAAATCGCGTTATGTTAGTTCCACATTCCACCACCAGGGAATGCACTCTATTCTTAACAAAAGCATATCTGAACGAAACTCCTTTACGCAATCTTTCCATAGAAAGATGGGTCGGGATGGTGGCGGTCTTAAACAAGAATTTAAAATATTTGCTGCGGTAACAAACGCTAAGATTTTAAAAATAATACTACCCCCCCCCCCCCCCACCTCCTCGAAATATCACACTCCATTCTTTTTTACACTTTTTTCTATGTGTTATAAACTATCTTAAAGTTTCAAACAGACTGAGTGGCGGTCTTAACCAATAATTCAAAATATTTCCTGAAATTACTATTAGAAAATAGTGGTATGAAGTAAACTTTCTGATACTTCATGTCGCCGTTTGTGCAACGAAACGATCGTCAATCTTAATAAAGATATTCTGTCACTTTTTATAGCATTATTTAACTTAAAAAGTCCTAAATTACGATTTCTAAGCAATCTCCAGAAATATTAAGCCGATTACAAAAGTAATGGTTGCGAATCAATGCTGACAGTCTCTGATTCCACAGAGGTTATATTTTATGCCAGTGCCTCTACCACATCGGTTTAGCAGGAGGAACAACAAATGTTCTAAAAAAACCTTTAAAAGACTTTCTGAATTACCATTTCTATGGAATATTGGGAAATACCAAACCGATTTCAAAAATAATGTTGCTAAATTAATGTTGACAGTTTGTATAAGTAACTACCATTCCAAATTTCATGTTTCTAGGAAAATCAGTACCACAAAAATCGCATTTTTAGAACATTTTTTGCTGCTTCACCCCCTTTGGTTAGTGGCATCGACTTAAGATATAGCCTATGTTCGAAAGTGGACTAACATCATCATTTTGATACCATTACTTTTGAAATCGGTTCCGTAGTTCCAGAGATTACCTCCTACAAATAAATAAACAAACAAACAAACTTTACTTCTTTATAATATTAGTATAGATATAATTAGCCTTATTATGGTATTATTTTACATGTCATTTAATAAGCTGAATACTTCTTTTTCGAAAAAAGTGATGCCAATAAGTAATATGAATTTTTAAACCGTAATTTAATGCAACCGATAAGGGATTGATAACGTTGCATAATTATAATAATTTTATACAATTATTTAATAGCTCAAATTTAGAAAATAAATTATAAATAAAAGAATGAAGGGTGTAATATAAAAAAAATGTGCTTTTATCAATCCATATTTTAATATTAATTAATTTACAATTATACGTTGAGAAATCAATTTAGAAGTCAGAAAAAGATTAATAGTTTAAATAATGTTTAATTTTTTTTCTTTCCTGTTTCTCTACCTTAAAAAAGAAGCAGGCCAAAAGTTACATATTTTTTAACAAATTCACTCGCTTGCACTTTCTATCAAGCATAAAAAAAGGAATGAATTTTTCATAAACGAATTCAGTGCCTACGCCAAATTAATATTTTATATTGAATTTTTTTGAAAAAATAAATGATTTGCGGTAAAAAACAATAGGCTTGATTTCAAAGATAAATGCTCATAAAAAAGTTTTTTTTTTAACTGTATTTTTTTTCTTATTTAATAACATTAGCTTTATTCTGTACATATTTTATTTGTTTTATTAAATAAAATATTCGTTACAAAACACATTTATTTGACCTGAGCTTCTGATTGAAAGAACAGTCCTATAACTTCTTAATAATTGTCGCAAATTCAGCATTTCTATTGCCCATTATCCATTTTTCCCGCCCAGAATCAAAGTATTGGGTCGATCTGAAAGTCGTGTCGTGTTGGGAAAATCACTTCGGACCGGAAAATTCTGCCCGGTAATTATTAGACATTAGTTATCGGAATCAATGTCTAATAATTAAATCGATCGACCCAATATTATTTGTCAAAAAAAAAAAAAAAAAAAAAAAAAAACAGCCATCTATTTAACCCCTTAACACTTTCAGGGGCAGAAGAATTCAGTTCGTAGAAAGATGAAATAATTGACTGACACCAGAATATTCAAAGGGATTTCTTAGTAAATAAAAACCAGCTATTTTGCTCATTCATTACAAAAGCAAAATTTTATTTAAATATTCTTAGTGTCATTTGTCAGTTTTAGAATTAAAATTAGGTGGCTAGACCCTCTAGCCTCCGCCCTTGAAAGTGTTAACCTACGATGACGGGCATAGCCCGCGTACAATGATCAAGCCAAATGTAAATTCTTTGTACCATAAAATTTCACAATAAATATAGTTTCACAATAAATATAGTTTAATTTAATCGTCGAAATTCCATGATTAAACAAGGTGGAAATCTCTATTAAATTTTAGTGGTAGCTGTGGATTTACCAAATCGTGGAGCTGTTGAGACTAAATCGTAGGTTAAGGGGTTAACTTTGCTGTATAACCCTTAGGGTGCGTACAAGACTACCGGAATTCTCAAGAGACAATTTCGCCTTATTTAATCGCAAAAAATGTTACAAATTCTGCCATTAATTGAAGACAGATTTTTAATTTGAAGAAAAAAATATTACTCTAATCTATTTCTAAGCTGAAAAAGTGGTACCATACTCCTTGAAAATTCTAGGAAATGTATGCACCTTGATAATGTTGCATACGTATAATAAATTTATATAAATCTATATTTAAAAATATAAAATAGAATTTCTGGTTTGATATACAAACTCTGTGTATGATTTCATGGCACGTGTTAACTCAGAATGATTATTTTTCAAAGTTTTATGGATCCGAGTTAATTTGTTATAATTAGGAAAGAGCAAGTAAGAAAACCTTTTTTCAGATGTTTCTCTGAGAGGTGAGATTTTCTAACTTTAGTAAGGAAGCTCATTGTTCACGTCATATTGCGAGTCTACCACCCGCCTCCTGAATACTAGGCTTGAGCGCTGACACAAATATGGCGGCTGGTATAGATGGATTTTTTAAATGTTTGTTCGGTCCCCTGAATTTAGACACCAGTATTTCCCAGAAGTTACCTTTCACTTATTTAATGGAATTAAAATATATATGTTTGTATTCAAATTCAAGAGACCGTACAGATGCTGAAAAAAATCCAAGAAGGAAAAGGAAGGAAGCTAATTTTTCACGTCATATTGCGACTCTACTACAGAGTTGAGGTGTAAAAAGTTAATAAAAATAAAATTGATTTTGGACACAAACAAATTTTAAAGCTATTCCCAGCTGTTTTTTTTCTTTACAATTTGGCTCTGAATTTATGTTTAACCCTTAACAGTGACATTTGTTTTCTTACAAAAGAAATTAAAAATAAGGCTGGACACCACTTTTTCCATACTAAAATATTTACTTTAGTTAATCGAAAAATATCTGCCAATCAATAAAGATAAATTTACAGTTACAAATTAGTGGTATCAAAATGCTTTTAATAACGAAGAAAGCAAAGTGTTCTTGTCCGAATCCAGTTCGGGCCACACTGTTAAGGGGTTAAGAAAAAATATCTTAGATATACATACAGCCAAAGAATTTATCTATCGGATTCCGGGGAGGGTTACAGTGTAATGAATCGCAAGCTAGTGACTGAATGTGGGTGAGTGAAAGAGACTTAAGCTGGGGATTTTTTGCTTAGTGGTATGGTGCTATACCTACGTATTTTAACTTACATTATACGCCAGACGCAAGGGTAATATGTCTAGTACGAAATATTCATGCAAGAATCAAGGTATAACACTAGATAGACCGAAAACTTTCCTCAAGTTTTATAAATATATTTTCTACCAGAATTTTATTTGAAACTGTTTAAATTCTTTATTTAATTTTTTACTTCCTTTGTGTGCGCTAAACTTATGGTAAAAAAAGGAATTTCTGGTTCGAACAGAAATATATTCATATGCTAGGGATCAAAATGACCCGTCACGGTCCTTCTAGTGTTAAAATAGCTATGTCAAGGGCTGCCACTGGCGGCTAATCTCTACTTCTGTCTCGGACTACTTTCTCAAAACAAAAAACTTTTATGTATACGTAGCTGCCAACTTTTACGCTTTCTTCCTACCACTAAAATTTTATAGTAAATATTGTCTTATTTAATCGTGGAAGTCTCATGATTGAGCAAGGTGAAAATCTCTATTAAATTTTAGTTGTAGAAAAAAAGCATAAAGGTTGCCAGCTATGAATACGCTTTGGCAACATTTGCAAGAGGAATTTACTATAAAATTAGTACTTTAACAATAGTGGTTCGAAAAGAACATAAAAAAAGTCGTCAGTGCATCCCTGCATGCATATTTTTGTCAGCGCCAACAAGCAGATCGTTTGCCTAAAAATTATGCCTTTAATCGTTGATACTTCATGCCGCCGACGAGGACTGCACAATTTCAAGATCAAATTTGAAAATTTTCTTTAACCATACAACGTTTTGTTATTTACTTCTTATGTACTTCTTTTATCGGTTGCTTTTTCTGGTGTAATTTAAAATATTTTTCCGAATTGTTCACAGTTGTTAACATTTTTTTTTTTTAACATAAACTGGAACAGGGTTACCAGTTTCAACTCCATTTTTTAGTGAGAAATTCAGAGTTCATACCAGAAATTAAGAATGGTATATTGTGCTTTTTTTAATGGCAGACATTTCGTGATGACCTAAGGTAAATGTTCTTCTTGTCAATGTTTTTTTCTGTTATAATACAGTGATTAAAATGTATATGGGGTGTTCTCGTTATATATTTGGTCGACTGTAAATATGCGATTAAAATTAAGGTTCTCTGTAGAATAAACGTTTTTATCAAAACTTCATACATATTAAGCGTACAAACTTAATGCTGGAATCGGGCGTAAATTAACACAGCTCCGCTATCTTGTGGATGGGGTTGATAATCCACATACGCAGGCTTTTAGTGTGTCGTCATGTATGACAGAATATCTGCCATCTGCGCATATTTTCTAAATCTTTAGTCACTCATGGAATATGAATCTTGTTTAACAGCTTTATTGCAAAATAACGGCGTAGCGATTAGGGGGAGGGGTCTAGATACAAAGCGATATAAGTAAGCGTCCTATCTTAAAACGGAGAGGTAACCGCAAGATTAAACTTCCGTCTACCAGACGGGTCCATTGGACCCGACATGTACATTCAAAATATTTATTCAAACCAGAAATTTCTTCAAAACAAACTAAATGTATAAATCAGACAATAATAAGTTAAATAAACAAATTAAATAGTTTTAAGTAAAAATTCTGGTGTAGAATGTTTTTATAAAACTTGAGTAAAATTTCCGGTAGTTCTAGGGTTAAAGGCGAGGTCACATCAATCAAGGTCGCACGCCACGTAGCGGACGGGGTTAAACTACAGGAAGATGCCTAACTGTTTTCTTACTTTACACCACTAAAATTGTAAAGTTTTTTTTCACCTTGTTTAATAGTTGAAAAGTCTCTCATAATGCGAAGAAAACTTAGTGGTGTCACGTGTATCTGAACGCCTCTCTCGCAACACCATTATTTTGCAATAAATGTGGTAAACAAAATTCAGTCGCATGAGTGACTAAAGATTTAGAAAATATGCGCAGATGGTAGATATCCTGTCATATATGACATCACACTAAAAGCCCGCGTATGTGGATTATCACCCCGTCCACAAGATGGTGCAACTGTGTTAATTTACGCCCGATTCCAGTATTAAGTTTGTACGCTTACTTATATCGCGTTGGCCTAAATGCACTTGACACCACGAAGTTTTCTTCGCCTTATCTAATAACAGACATTTCAGCTATTAATTAAGGTGAAGAATAGTTAACAATTTTAGTGATTTGAAGCAAGAAAACAGTTAGGCATTTTCCTGTAGTTTAACCCCATCCGCTACGTCCTTGATTGATGTGACTTCCTGTTTAATCTTGCGGCTACCTCTACCATTTAAGACAGGACGCATAATGCGTGTACAGTTTTTGTTTTCATAACACTTTCGCTCCCGATCCCGCGCTAGCGCAGGAACAGCAGAGGAAGTGATAAGAAATTTTAAATTAATACCGGCAATTTTGAAACAAGATATTTCATAAAATCTCAGGATAAAAATGGAGGCCAAACTAGCAAATCTGTAAGGTGGCATTCGACGTGTTAAATGTCTCAGGACTCTTAAAGCTTCAAAATTTTAGAAAATTTAATTTTTTTTATGTTAAACTCCTATCATTTCTGAACATTTTGATATAATTGTTTCCTTGAAATTCCCATTAGAACAGAAGTTATGGGTTTTGGAATTATACCGCTCAGTAGCTGAAGCGGCGTTTCCGAGACTTTGACATAATTTTTCTCCAAATGACGTTTTTGGGCATAACGCGCAGGATACCTCGAAAACTTTTGAATATTTTTTCAAGAAATTTTCTAAACATATATCTCATTCTATTCTGTATAAACTGAACCTAAAATTTCCTTTTTATTGTTCAAAAATTATTTCTTTACGTGATTATACTGTTTAAAATTCCAAAATTTGTGTTAGAGAAATACAAATTTGCATTAAAAATACAAAAATGCTTTAAATACAAATTTATTTTGGTTCAGGGTAATTATTATAATTTGAAGTATAAGTACGCACCAAAATTTGCATTCTAGTTGCAATATCTATTTTGTAATCCTGCGCGTAAGCTGTTATACCAATTTTCAGCTCGGCAAATGTCTGACAGTTTCGAGCCCCCTATGAATACTAATTTTGCATCTTGAATTTTTTAAATATATCAAATGAAAGAACATACTTATATCTTTCATACCAATAAAAATTCTCTTTAAAAGCATATGAGTCATTTTTTGAAAAGTGACAATTTTATTTTCAAAATTACAAAAAGAAAAAGTGATTTAAACTATCAATATTAATCAGTTGTACATATAAACTGTAAATATTTGCTTATGGAAACTGAAATATAATAAAATCTATATTTTAATGCAAATATCATTCCCTCACTATGTCCCCATTCACATATGTAGGAAAGAAAATGCTTTCTCTGCCATTGCAGCATGTATTTTTATAATTATTTTTTTCTGAATCCATTAAACATACTTAAATAAATATTTAGCCATTTAATTATATTTTATATAATGAAAGAATTAGGTCACTTTTTAATGATGTCCCTAGTATTTGTTATCATACCCTCACATAATTATAAATTTATCCCTATTTACTTAGTAGAAAGCAACACATTTTTTATATATGTCTGGGACAGTTTGTACATGAGTAAAGTGAAGCAGCTATCTTGTTGTTTGCTCAAAAAATTCCTGAATAGCTAGCACATGGTTTTAAAGTACTAGATCAAAGTAAGTATTTTAATTATCCGTCATTCCCTCATCTATTATAAATTTAGTACAAATAATGAAATGTCATTTTATGTTGTTATATTACTAGAAATGTGTTTCAAAAGATATTTAGTAACTGAAAATATACATTAGACTAATCATTTTCGTACAAAATGGTTTTCAGAAGTATTTCGTCATTCCTTCACAATCATTCCCTCATATTTTTAATATATGAGGGAATGATCTAAATCTATTTATATATGTACTAAACAGTAAAATAAGAAAATCTAATGCAATAAAATACATATTAAAAACTCATAAGACATTTAATTAGCATAAGTACAGAGAATACATTTATAATTTTTATTATTTTACTGGGAGAAGTTAAAAATAAAGGAAAAAATTCTGTGTACTAATTTAAATGAACATTAACTCTGCTAAATGTTAATGCTTTATCTTTATTTTTTCAACTGACATAGAGTAGAAAAAAAATATTTATTCACAGTATGACTTCTAATTATAATTTCTTTTCTTTTTTAACCCTTTCAAGGGCGATGGTATGTTTATGAAATCACTTAATTTTAATTCCCAAGAGCCACACTAGCACTAGACTTATTATAAACTTTCTTCTACTTAACATGCATGCGAAATATAGCGTTTTTCATATTTCCAAATAATTTGTTCTTAAATTCCTGTACCAAGCATTTATTTGAACATTTTAGCAAAGGAAGTGCTTTGAAATTAAAATCTCAGAAGATCTATCAGGTACAGTTTGGTTCATATTATTTTTTGATAAATATAGCAATAAGGTACTTGTAGGCGAAATTTTGAGATTTTTGAGGCAATTTTATTGGGCCGCATTTTTTTTTTTTTTTTTTTTTTTTTTTTTTTTTTTTTTTTAACATCCACTTTTTAGATAATGATGACCCATATACATTTTAAGACATCAAATGTTGTAAATGGACTTTTTAAAAATTTTTTTTTCTATTTTAAGAGTCCTGAGACCCCTTAATGTGAAATACTGCTTTCAAGTTAATTTTGAATGCTGTTTTGAAGTTGTTGTAGTCCAATTAAATTTTTATAGTAAGTAACAATATACCCATTTATCAGACATATTATTATCTAAATGTTATAAATGTCTTATGATTTTGTTACTTATTATTGGGTTACTATGGTTAATTCTATGAAAACTTGTCATGCCTGTCACACAGCTGACAATCGCTATGCTTGTTGGCTATCAGTAATTTAGAACGGAAAAATGTGACTTATTTCATCGGAGATATCTCATCAATTGAGTAACGCGAAGCAAATTTTTCGAAAATAACGGTGGCCAACAAGCATAGCGATTTTCGGCTGTGTGACAGACATAAGAAGTTTTCATGGAATTAGCCATATGCTTCAGAATTGTTAAAAATAACATTTTTTAAGAATTTAATTAGTTTCATGCTGAATAATCTGTATTTAACCTTTCGATTAAGGGTCCGGACGTTCCAGAGGGCACGGTGTCCCATTGGATTTGTTTTCCTCTACTTCCAACCTTTTTAATAAATAATCTCTATCTTACACGTATTAGCCCCCGATATGGCATTTATTTCGGGCAACAATTAACCCCTTGAGGGGCGGTTGTATTTCTACGAAACTATGTAATTTTAATTCCCCAATGCTACAATGGCACCAGAATTTTGGTTAAGAAATTTTTCGGTTCATTATATATGCGAAATATAGCTTTTTTCATATTTACAAATAAATTTGTTTTCAAATTCCTGTGTCAATCATTAATTTATACACTTTAGCAATGGAACTACTTTGCCCATGAAAGAGTTAATGTGTCGCCCCTAAAAAGTAGCGTTCCGTTATATAAGCCAGTCGTAAAACAAAGCAGATGTTTCATCGTATGGTTAAATACTGATAATCTCTACTCGAATTTTTTAAACTTCGATCTAATTTTTTAATTTTTTTAATCGTCGCACATTTTTAATTTGTACACCTTCGTATAGGGAAAAAAGTAATTTTAACTGCAATTTGTTTGAAACTACATCTCCATTTATGTTTGAGACATTAATCTTTTTGCATGTTTTCATGCATTTTTGTAATGTAGTTCAACTGAAGAAGTCAATTTCTGTTGAAAGTAAAGGGAAAATATTAATAGTTGGGAAAAAAATTGATAATGTGCATATGACGTCACGCACACAAAAAAGAGGTAGTTCTCATTTTGGTGTAGGAAGAAAGTAACAAATCTCGCAGAGATTGTAATTTATAATGTATTATTTCCTACATATAATACAATATATTATAACTACGTGAAACTTACAAGCAATTTAGTTCGAATTTTTGCTACATTAAGTTGGGTAGTCACTTAACAAGCCAATTTGTTGACAAATGTGTACACTATTTATAAAATACTACATCTTTTTGTTGTAATTTTCTGATAACTGAAAAACAAAACGTAATTAAAATACGTGCTGTTTTGAACAAAATATAAATGAATGATTTCTGATAAAACATGGAGCTATTATAAATTATATTTCATTTGAAATATTTCGCACTAATGTTAGAAACAAATTAAGTCATGTGAATAATTAGATAACCATTTTTTTTTTAACCGAGATTACGACATTGCTTTTCGCTGGGTTTGTATATTACTCCGCTATAGTGACGTCCTATGCATACTTTTCCATAGATGTTTTTTAAGACGTATTGTAAATGTGGAATTCTTCAGCGGATGAAAATTACATCAATTTATATAAAATATTAGCGTGTATTTTAAGTCTTAAAACTAAAATATGTTTTGTACTATCTATATTTTTATATATAAATTTACATCGGGGCGACACTAAATTCTGGAAAAGCAGAATTTATGTTTTCTGATACTAGGATATTTTCAAGACACGTGTACCGTAAAGAAATTTGTTTGTATGATTGAACATAACGACAGCCGCCATTCAGGTCCCATAATCAACGAGTTAAAGCGGTTTTTCATACTTTTCTAAAAAATTTATTTAACCCCTTAACGCTCGAATTAAATTACGGTTGAATCATTCAAATTGCTAATTTGCACCACTTTTATGAAAAAGAAATATTCACCTTATTTAATGACAGTAAAAACGAGACTAAAATATAGCCAATTTCACTATTTTATAAAACTGGTGGGAATCAAACAATTTGAGTAAAAGAAACAGCCCGTGAATATGACGGGAGCGAGAATTAAGGGGTTAAGCATAATTATTCCTTTTTAAACATAATAATGTTATTCTAAAATATTTAATTCAACCCAGAAATAATGTAGTACTTCAGTATGTAATAAAAAGATATTTAATGAACGCTGAAGGAGTTCCAGTATCTTGGTATGGGTCACGAAAACATGCTGATTTTATCTCACTTGAGTTTCCGGGTAAAAGAGCCTGCGAAATGGATATGACTATGAAACCAGAAATTATTGTCAGAAAAAAATTATGCAAGTTTATTTTTCTTACAAGTATTTTCTTATTGAAATAATTGCATTAATTAACGACAGAAATTTTGCTGTTAAATCAGTTGAATAATACATTACAAAAACAAAGGTATACACAAAGGTCACAATGAAGCTGTAGTATTTCTCTGACGAAACTGCTTGCTTTACACTTTTTCAAAACAATTTATGAGATAATAATTAAATATTTAGAGTATATAGGGTGTCCAGGCTTATCCCTAACAGAGTCGAAGAAATTCTCTTTTTAACATGTTCAAATGTAAGATATAAACATGATTGAGGAACAAATTGATTTGAAAATTAATAAGTGTAATGTCAAAATATAATATAAAAATTATTGAAACAATCTTGTTCAATTCAGAAGTTGGGGAAAATTAAATGATGTAAATAAAATACTCAGCTCTTCAAAAAGTTAGCTTTGTACAACGGACAATTTCTAAACCGTTATTTTTGACACTACTTCTAGAATGGTCTCAGGGAATAGAGACTTATGTACACTTATACATTTATTTTAAAGTCGAATTTATATCGCAAATTATATAGCACAATAATTTAATATTTTTAATATCTTGTTATTACAGAATTTCCTCCTTAAGGGCGTCCGGGACACATTTGCAAAGAACTTTTATTTATTGCAGTGTTGCCAGTAGACTACTTTTTTTATTCAGATTTCTTGATTGCCACCACTTTTATCAAAGGATAAAATTACCTTTGTCTCGCCTTAATTAATATGTCATTAAATAAGGCGCATTTTACCTTCTCACAAAAGTTGTGCGAATCAAGAACGGAATTAAAAAAAAAGTAGCACATCTGGCAACACTGATTTATTGAGTTAAAATTGTGGATTTTTTGTGTTGGTTAACCATATCATTTGTAAACAAAATCACATGAATTAAAAAGTTCAACTAAATAAATTAAACCTTTTCGCGCCTGTTACTAAATTGGAGAAGCATCGAATATATGACTTTTAAATTGCCAGAACTACAAAGAGTTAATAACCGTGTTACTGTAAGATGAAAAAAGTCTTGTATAGTATATTCTGCGGAAGTTTCTTTATACTTATTTATCTGGGTAGATGTCTATATCTTTTTTTGTTCATTATGCACTTTTCAAGGAATGATAATCTTTTAGGGACTTCGGAAATTTTCATAATAGATTCTGGACTGGTTAGCATACTATTTGAATTATTTAGAATAGCTAGTTTTATTCTTTGTTTCACTTTGGTGAACAAGTTATTTTTAAGCTCCTGGACACTACCTCTCTTTGGGAATTTTTCTAACTGTAGCTGTTTAGAACGCTTGGATACTTGAACAATTGTTAAATTTCTTAGCTTTTCAAAGTTACTTTTATGGGATCTTTGATCTAATTCAATGAAAGGCTTTACAGTCTATTTACATTTTGTGGAATCAACAGTTTCACCATTCGAATCATTATTCATGTCTTCTCTATGAATATGTTTGCTCTTTTGGGTTGAAAACCCTATGCTCCACGTTTCAGATTTTTAAAAAAATGAGAAACAACCTTTGAAGATTTCTTATTCCATCCTCATAAAAAAATCATCAGTATGAAAAAAGTAATTTTCATAAAAATACAATTTTTATGTATGTTTGGTAATTTTTGCTCATGTATGATGTTAAGTAGTTAAGTGTATATCATTATTTTGACATTTGACTATTGTAAAACAAAAGGAATTAAAAATATAATTAAAAATGAATTCTGAATAAAGAAAGTGTATATTGGATCGTCAAAATTTATGTAGTTCTTATATTCACGGGCTGTGGCTTTTATTCAGATTATTCAAATTTGTTTGATTCCCACCAGTTTTATAGAATAGAGTAATTGGCTTTACTATGGTACCATTTTACCCGTCGTTAAGCAAGATGAAAATTTCTTTTTCAAAGAAGTGGTGCCAATAAGCAATTTGTATTTTTAAACCGTAATTTAATGCGACCGTTAAGGGGTTAAAAACGTTCTATAACTTTGCCGCTAGTTTAAAAACTCATAAGTAAATTTAACGCAACTGAATTACAATAAAATTTCTTAAATAATAACTAAGTACACCGATTTTTGAAAAATGATAAAGAGAACAAAGCAGAATAAATGTGCCTATTTAAGCAGCTGTTACAACAATCTATGCTTTTATTCAAATTCAAATATCGATAAAATACACAAACGCATAATAGGTTTGTTACTAGCATAGCAATATGTTTTCAATTTCAGCTCGTGTTATAAACATGAATTAAAAAGCAAGACTAAGCAATTGCGATCGATTAGATGACAATTTGGACAGAAAAATTATAAAGCTTCACTTTTAAAAAGCAGGCATATCCAGAGCTATTTTTAAGAAAAATATAATTATAAAGGTCTATATTAATTATTACAAAAAATAATAGGTCTAGGAAATGTTTGAAAATATAACTAAAAATATAAACTGAAAATATAACTATCTTTCAGATTTGGAAATATGGAGCGAAAAATGGTGAAAAGAAAATTGCTTTATTTTAAATAATTTTTACAGTTACTAAAACTTGTTATGTCTCAATCAACCTACTAAAAATCTATTATTCACTTGTCTTCTTCTTCGCTATTTATAACAATTAGATGCCATGTACTTCCCAAAATCAATATATTTAATTTCCAAAGACATACCATCACTTTACAAAAAGGTTTTAACTCAATACATTGAACATAACACTCTCGTTTAGACTAATAAAAAAATCATTGTTTGCGTATCAGATGTTTATATCACATGGATCCTCAATAATTTCTCTTTATCATGAGTGCATTTTTTATTCGTACATATTTGTTTTCGAAATCGATATTTCGCCGGCCAGATTAGTGAAATATCCCTCAATGGCGATGTACTATTTCATTATAATTAAAACAAAATGTTATTGTGAAACTATTATTATAAGAAGTATCTTCGAGACAAATCAAACAAGTTTATTGAAGCTTTCTTAATTATATTAACACAATTATTCTGACTGGTAAGGTCTTCTGCCATTGTTCTAATAAACAAAATATCGTGTACAAGAACAGCTGATACAATTCACTGAGACAACTTTTTAACAATAATATCTGGTCTGTTATCTGAAAAAAACTTAACAGAATAAATCACACGTAGAGGATCTCCAACAAACTTTGGATACGTAATTATTATTTTAACGCAGTCATTCCGATTGATAAAGAAATTATATGAAATTAAAATTTGGACGATTACACCATGAAATATATTAAAAATTATATAGTAAAAACAAATACACTATGCTAAAAGGTACACACATTAAAAATATAATAAACATCAACAATCTAAAATTTTAAAAATGGAGCCAAACGTATCATTCGTCAAGGAATCTGAGACATTTGCCTCCATTTTAAAAATTTAAACTTGTGTGTATCATAAGATCCTGAAGACGTTAGCAGATGCGAAATGAAACGTTGATGTTTATTGCATTTTTAATGAGTGTACTTTCTAGCATAGTGTATTTGTTTTTAATATATAATTTTGAAATCATATGAGTTACATTTTTGAACGGACTGAAAATCTGAGAGGGGTTACTTTTTCACTCACATATTCAGATATATTTTTAGCAGTTGGAAAAAAATGCATCGCAATCAAAAAAATGTTAAATAAAAAAATCCACTTAACCCTTTCAGGGGCAAAGCAATTCCATTGCTAAAATGTTGAAATTAATGAATGGCACCGGAATATGCAAACACATTTCTTTCTAAATATGAAAAAGCAATATTTCGCACACGTAATAAAGCGAATTTTTTTTTTAACCAAAATCCTGGTGCCATTTGGAAATTAAAATTAAGTGGTTTCATAGATATACCACCGCTCCTCAAGGGGTTAAGAAGCGACAAAACAAGCGGTGTACCTCGTCTATTCTATAATCTACGATATCTGCTCTTTTCATAAAGCAGATTAGCATGAACTTAACTTTAGTTTCAAATTTTTGGCATGTCAAGCAAAGGCTTTAGAAAAAGAAAGCAAACTAAACAAAATACATTTTCCGGTAATAAAAGTGTATTTTTTTCTACAATAACTCCTTTCGCTCGTTTATCGGGTGTGACCCGACAAGCCTGTCGAAACACTATTTTAGAATTACTACCAGTATTTCAGAATAAACTGTTTACATTATTATCTCTTTAACAATTTATCCCACTTACGATTAATGGAGATTTGCACCAAAAAATTTTATTACATCTCACTTTCCTAACTTTGGTGTAAAAAAGTAGTAAAATTGATTTTCCTTATATTGCAATGAATTTTTTTGAAGATTGCTGTGTGAATTCGACATTACAGAAGCACAATTACTTGCCCCTCAAAGTGTTAAACGAAATGTTCAAATTCACCATTTTTTGCTAAAGGACTCTTATGGACACATATTCCTGCTTAAGTCTCTTGATCTCTTGAAGAGTTCAAACCTTGTTCACTTCAGCAGTTTATTTCAAAATGTTTGAAGTCTAACCCAAGGTACGATTATTTTTTATATCGAGGTTATGATATGCTAATGCACCTATGTTACCGTTGCTAGTTTCAAACATTTCAACCCAAAAACAGAAAATCTGGTTTTTTTTATTGTTTTCTTCCTTTTGTTCTATGTATGTATCACTGGATTTGATAGGGAATTGTTATTTTTCAAAATAAATCTTAAGGGGTCTAATAAATAATAATAAAAGGGGTCACTAATTTAAAAATAATCTTAATCATTTTTAAATTAGTGACCGGGTAAGCTATATCTCGGCCATGTTAAAATACACCAGCTCTATCTATCTTTTTCTCAGAAATGGTGAAATATAGAGGTCTAGATTGTTTAGAATGGTTTGTATAACATGCTATATGTCTTTTAACGGACCATTTTCTGTCTAAGTGAAACTGAAAATTAATTATTAAGTTATTGAAAGCCATTTTTAAATTAGTATTTTTGGTAAGATTTCACTGCCTAAAATAAATAATTCTCAACAAATCATTAAATCCCTGTGTTACAGTATGCACTATTACATAAGTATTTAGAAAAATCTGAGTGCTTAAGTATAATAGATATGGAAGAAAAGGAACACAAACCTGAAAAATCGAAGTTTTGAGTAAAAGTCAATTAAAGCAGTGAATCAGTGTTGTCAGTGGTCTACTTTTTTTAATTCTGATTTCTTGATTGGCACCACATTTTTGAAATAGTAAAAGTCGCCTAATTTAATACAATCTTAATTAAGCCGAAAACAATGGGAATTTTACCACTTCAGAAAAATTGTGCCAATCAAGAAATCTGAATTTTAAAAAAAGTAGTCCGCTTCTGTGAAGAAGCTTAAGAAGTCTTAGAAAGAATGAAAAAAATCCAAAATTTTTTCATATATAAACATGTGTAACACATTGCTGAAAAGATAAAAGTTTAAACTATTTAATGTATAACAGAGTAAAAATCGATTTTTTGGTTGAATTTCGCTTACCCGGTCCCCTTAACCATCTAGTAAATAAAACAATTTAGTAAAAGAAATATTTCCTAAAGAAAAGAAAATTTGTGGTAAAAGAAGTTTAAAATATTTCGGACGATATTCGGAAGCTAATCCCAGTGGTGGGAAATTGGCGCAGAGGTGGAGCCTATTGACACCACTAAATTATAGCAGTATTTTGCCTCTTATCTAATGATCAAATTTCTGAGTTTTTATTAAACTGAATAATACCATAAAAATTTAGTGGTATCAATAGGCTCCGCCTCTGCGCCAATTTTCCACCACTGTAATCCCAACTTTAGTTTATTTATACGTACTTTTGTATATTTATGCATACGGAATACAATTTCTATTATGAAATATTTTCAAGTATTCTTCGTATCTGTTAGTTATTGTTTTAATCGCAACTTTCTATTTAATGCAGTACCATAGTTGCCAACTCTTCCGCTTTTTCAGACCACAGAAATTTGATAGAAATTTTTGCCTTATTTAATCGGCAGATTACGGTGATTTAAAAAGGTAAAATTTTCTATAAAATTTTTGTGGTCTGAAAAAGCGTAAGATGTTGGCAGCTATGCAGTACTATATGATAATTTATTTACAGAAAAATAAGAAATAACTTCGTATTTTAATACTTTTGTTTTTGTTAATTCTTAAAAATAATAGTAAGCACTGTATGCATCATCAAGAAAAAATTTAATTTCACAAATTTATTTGCTTTATATGTATCAACGGCAAGAACAATACTTTTCTCCCAAAGCCGAAATGCAAAGATTGCTTACGTAACTAACGTGCCATAGTCAGAGCTATTGAGTTTAATTTGATTTTCAAAAGTAAGGGGAGATTTGCCTTTTAGCGTGCTGAAAAAAAGATATTTTCTAACATTTCTTTCCTGGCATAGGTATGGAGATTTTAGCTGCGGACATTTTACACTTTTTTTATTATCCCGTGAAAACATTTCAATTAATTTTAACAAAAAATTGATGATGTGGTTCAAGTTGCGCGGGTGGATATTCTAGCGTGCATTTCCAATATGGTGGGATCCCGATTTGTCTGCGATCAATTTTCGTTAAGGATTATGAAAGTGGATAATTTTGTCTGGAGTTTAAACCAATTTCAAGTCAAAAGTTAAAAATCAACAAAGCGGCCATTTGTAAAACAAGTCTATCTATGTCCGACCGCTTTTTCGAATTTTGGCGAGCTTTTAAAAGTTTTTTTTTTCTTTTTAAATGCATGAAAGTGGTCCGAACTCCAATAAATTATATTCCCTTTACTTGAAAAAATATCTTAGCAAGATCAATTTAATAGTGTTTGCTTTCTGATCCCGCCCAGTTTGAAAAAGTATTCTACATGATAATAAACGCTTAAAAAATACTCACCCGTGAGAAATTTAATTCCTTAGAGGTAATTACTTAAAGTGGTACTTTAAAGTACCGTGTACACTATGACTAAATTATTGTAACGGAAAACCGGCAAGGTATTTCAAATGGCACCAGAATTGTTGTAAGATATTTTCGATTTAATAAGTGTGTGAAATTTAGCCTTTTTGTTACTTATAAATAAATTTTCCGGCAAATTCCGATGTCAATCATTTATTGCAACACTTTAGCATTGAAAACGCTTTGCCCCTGAAAGGGATAAAATAACTATTTTTTTTTAGGTTTCGATATTGTTACCAGTCCTTTAGTTATACAACGTCTGTATTGCAGGGGCAACATGCTCTAATGCAATATATGAATTTACATATGCCATTTCTGCCATAGCAAAAAAGAGCCAGCGCCACAACTTTTTCGATTTCTTATAAGAAATTATTATGAAACGGGAAAGAAATCGTAGGAAAATAATTACTACACTACATTTTAGTAATTAAATTTTAAAACATATGAAAACGATGGATAAATAAAAACACGAAAAATAAACAAGTTTTTCTCCAACACCCAGTGTAATGACGGTACTTATAAGTACCACCGACTAATTCAACTGTTAAACCAAATATATACACCGTTCACCTAAAATAGCTAGTCATATTGTATTCTAAGATCATAATTAACATATAAAACATCCAACACTTATCTTATATCCTTTACTAAGTTTGCAGCAATAAAAAGACAAGTTTGAAAATCTATACAATATGAAAGCACAAAGCACATCGACTATTTCAAAGAGTGTATGTTTCCTCGCTAAAATAGCGAACTTAGAACTACTCCTGCCGTCTATCCTGGTAATGTAGAGTTAACCCTTCAAGGGGCAAGTAATTGTGTTTCTGTGTTTTCAAATCCCCACCTGAATCTTAACAAAAAAATTATTACAAAATAAGGATAAGCAATTTTATGCCTTTTTTCCACCAAAGTTAGAAAATTAAAATTTAATAAAATTTTTCTGGTGTAAAACTTTATTTATCGTAGGTGGAATATAATATATCCCACTGCCCTTCAAGTGGTTAAAAGAGTGTTCCCGCAAAGTAGTATTAGAATATTAGTAATACTCACTTTGGGATGAAAGTTTATCCCCTTAATTCTCGCTCCCATTATATTCACGGGCTGTGTTTTTTATTCATTTTATTCTTTTTTTTTTATTTCCACCAGTTCTATAAAATAGAGAAATTGACTTTATTATAATATTATTTTACCTGTCATTAAATAAGGTGAATATAACTTTTTCAAAAAATTGGTGCAAAAAACAATCTAAATTTTTAAACCGTAATTTAACCCTTAAATACCGGGTGTTGCCTTTCGGCAATATACCCAATTTCGGATTATAAACACTGATATATTGAATACTTATAATATTGAAGCTCTATACTTATAATATTGAAGCACTTATAATATTGAAGCTCTAATGCCTAATGTTGTCGATAAAATACATTCTGAAAATATTATTAAATCGATTTTCAATATTTAGATGGCAACACTTGTGCTGTTTAAGAATAAAGATAGATATATTTTTTCAATTGTTGATACATGTTCTTTTTGTTTTGTTTGGAAGCTTGCGAAATACCTATTTTGTTCTGCAGTAAGCAAGTAAAATTTATTTATTATCATAGTTATCAAAATTCTTGTGTGTTTAATATTATAGAATTTTATCAAGGAAAATTATTTTTTAAAGTAAACACCAGTATTGCCGATTAGTAAAAACAGTTTTTTAGCCCTAAACCATACTTAAAACCAAATATGATTTTTTTAATGATTTATTTATATGATTTATTTCAAAAAAGAAAGCCGAAAAACATTTTTTAAATGATTTTTGAAAGCTCAGGCATTTAAGGGTTAATGCGACCGTAGAAAAATTGTAGAACACTTTTACGCAAATTGCAGCTGCCAATATTTGCCGATTTTTTTTTATCGATTTTTCTGTAATTTGAAGCTGAGTAGTTATTTTGTGCTCATTTAAATACGGAACTAAAAATTAATATAAAATGAATAAGTAGTATTTTTATCCTTTTTTTATGAGAAGACTATTTATTGGCAAGAAGTAAAGGCTAAAAATGAATTTAAAATAAAGGAATTTTTTTTTTAATAATGTGAAATAACTGCTTTTTATGTAAGATGTTTAATGATTCTTGATCTTAGGAATAAGTATATGAACGAATTTTAATGCTACCACAAGGAGATAAGTGACAGTTCCATATCTCGCCTAAATCTGCAATTTAACCCCTTAACGCTGGAATTAAATTGCGGTTTAAAAATTCAAATTGCTTATTGGCACCACTTTTTTGAAAAAGAAATATTCACCTTAATTAATGACAGGTAAAACGATACTAAAATAAAGCCAATTACACTATTTTATAAAACTGGTGGGAATCGAACAATTTGAGTAAAAGACACAGCCCGTGAATATGACGGGAGCGAGAATTAAGGGGTTAAATGATATTTAATATGTTTAATCTGGCAGCTTAAGGAACAGTGTGAAGAAAAATGCTGAATTATATGGCTAAATTTATGAGTCAAGTTACATCTTAATCACCGAAGTAAAATAAAGAAAAACGTAGTTCACGCTCTTAGCACCATTGGGGTTTTATTTGACCCGATTTATTTTCAATTTTGAAATTTTTAATATTTGAAAGCAGAAAAAAAAGAATAATTTATACTTAATATATGAAATTAAATAGACACGTCCTAGGAAAAGTTACATAAAATAAAATTAAATTTCTGATTCAAATCATGTAAAACTACGAATTCTCAGAAAGCACTATTATCCGTACTAGGAGGGTTAAACAAATTTCCCCGTAAAAAACAGACATATTTACAAACTTTATTTATTAATAATAATATAACCAAGGAGCAATGCGTACCTATCAAGAAAGAAAATGCCATCTTAAGTGCTGGACATTTCGTAACATTGACATGGTTATAATTCTTAGCTACTCGAACTCCTCTTCAGACCTCTCAAAAAGCACTTTAAACTGGCTGGACATATCGTTGGTATCATATGAAACTATCCTATATGAAAACAGTGTTGCCACTGGAAAACTGTTTTTAAATTCAGATTTCTTGATTGCCACCTTCCCTCTTTTTGAAATAGCAAAATTCGCATTATTTAACCTTATTTAACCCCTTCGAGGGCGGTGGTTCATTTTTGGACCACCTAAATTTAATTTCTAAATGCCACATTGGCACCAGAATATTCGAATGAAAAACGTCCATTTATTGAGTACGTGAACAAAAGCTTTTGCTTATTTTGAAATTAATATGTTTTTAAATTCTGGTGTCAGTCACTCATTTCAGCATTTCGCGAATAGAAGTCCCTTGCCCCTGAAAGGGTTAATGCATGAAACTATTATTAAAAAGGAACTGACATATCCTTAAAATGGCGCAGCTTCAACTTTAACCGCTTTCTCAGGGATTGATTAATACCGGGACAAACTACCCCCAGTAAATTTAAATATAAATTTTCTCCTTATTTAAAAGGCCCATTTACGAAGGATTTCAGTAATAATTATTTCTAAAAACAGATATTCATTTTTTTGGTAGAAGATTACTTCGATGATAGTCAGGGTCCGCGTTTCCGACATATTGTGACAACCTCTTGTGAGTGTGAAAGAATGTAATACTTGGTCGAACCGCCTCTAGTAAAGACAAATAGAAGATTTTGTCATATTTGTAAGATAAATTTTCCCTGAATAAGGCGCTTAAATTAGAAGAAATTTCCTGTTGAAGTTTACTGGTGGGTGTTTGCCCCTCTGGTAATAAGAAATTGCTGGTCTGATTAAAAAAAAAAAAAACAGCCGCCATCTTGTGAAAACCTCCTTAGTTACATCACTCGCAACTGGTAGAAAATACACTTTATGTCTCCTCCTCTTTATTCACAGCTCCACTGTCGAGGCTAACAAAAAAGACAGGTTACCGCGGTGCACCCCGCATGTCTTTTTTTACAGACCGCTAAAGTGACGTGATGTTCGTGTACCTGTATTGGTGCATTCGAGTATCACGTGACTTCAGCTGTCTGTAAAAAAATATACGTCAAATGCACCGCTGTTGGCATTTCGTTTAAGGTCTTTTTCGTTAGCCTCGTTCACTATTTAATATGACATTAATACTTACTATATACTTTACACATATTATCTACTATGACATATTAATTAACCCTTTTCGACGTAGTGTGCCCAAATCGGGATACCTAATTTCACTTCCAAACTTATGGGCGGCACTAAGAATCTTTTAGTAAAATTTTGCTTTTACAATGAAAAATTAAAGTAACATGTTTTTAGTCTCTAAAAAAGTCGTTAATAAATACCGGTGTCAGTCAATCATTTCATCATTTTACAACAAAAATTATCGGTGCCAGAAAGGGTTAAGGCGAAAACAAGGGGAATTTTATCTTTTCAGGAAAGTGGTGCCAATCAAAAAATCTGAATTAAAAAAAAAAAAAAAAAAAAGTAGCCCACTGGCAACTCTATTTTCTCATTGGATAGTTTGAAATGGTACCGACGATACATACCCGATCCATTTATGTACTTCTGTAGTAACCGTGTGCTGCTTTTGTAACGTGAATAAATGTAGGTGCTGTTAGTGTAACCGAGACTATCATTTTAAAGTTAAGGGCGGTACACCATTTATTGGGTTTCGGATATGAATGAAAAAAAAAAATTATCTCCTTTTCCCAATATTTTTTTCTTTTTTGAGTATGTTGTTTTAACGAAATATTTTTTTTTCTGTGTTTATACATACAACCTATATAAAATCAGTTCCAGCATAGAAAACTTCATAGTTAGGATAAAAATACAGTCATCCGAAAATGTCTTAACCCCTTCGAGGGTGGTGGTTCATTTTTGGACAATTTTAATTTCTAAATGCCACATAGACACCAGAATATTAGAATGAAAAAATTATTTTCATTAAGTACGCTTTTACTTACTTTGAAATAAATTTGTTTGTAAATTCTGTTGTTCACTTATTTCAGCCTTTTACAAATAGAAGTAACTTCCCACTGAAAGGGCTAAAGCCATAGCTACCAACTTTTACGCTTTTATGCTACCACTAAAATTTAATAGAGATTTTTGTCTTGTCTAATCGTGAGATTCTGGCATTTCTATGAGACAACATTTAGTATAAAATTTTAGTGGTAAGAATAAAGCGTAAAAGTTGGTAGCTATAGTTAACACTAGAACGTCAAGCTGGTGTCGATTCGACACCGATCAAATGAGAAAATGTCGATTCGAACAAGAATTTTTTTTCATAAAATCTGTTGAATTTTAAAAATAGATAACTCAGCTAAAGAAATAAATGAAATAGTTTCAAATAAAAATTATGGTGTTAAAATGTTTTTATTAAGGTTTGGTAAAATTTTCGGACGTTATAGTATTAAAGGTTATGGACCACATACACCCAAGTTACAACATTTATATCCCTATCAAAATATTATTTCTAGTGTATTATATCATCATTACTGTATTAGACTTCAATATGTAATTTCATATTCAAATGAAAACAGTAATGTAGATGAATTTATATAACAATATATAAACCCTATTACTTTTACAGCCAAAATTTGCAGTGCCCTGTAATAAATATATTTTTAAATGGTCAAATTGTTTTAGTATATTGATAGAAGAGATGTCTTTTGGTATTTGGGAACATTTTTTAGGAGCTACGCATATACCGCAAGAAAAATATAGAGAAAAATTGCGAGTAACAGAAATTATATATGTAGTCACAGAGGTTACATTTTTTCAACAGACGTTACATTGAGCAACACAAATTAGACAGTAGAAGATTTACATTAATCCAAAACATTGGTACCACTGAAGAACTTTGATGGATTTTTATTATCCTTATGAATTTTAAACTTTTGTTAATTTATCTACATATGTTACAAATATGTAGTAACAGAAGTTACAGGTAACAGTTGTTACATTTAACAAAAAAAAAATATTGTATTTTCTATAGTTAAAAAAATGTAAATATTGCATTTATTTAAATTAAATTAACTAAATTTCATATAATAAAAATAAAACTTTAATTAAAATTTCAATATTTAAATTTAAAATTTTTGCAACAGAGGTTAGAAACAGAAAACACACTAACCTGGAAATCAGATGTTTCAGCTTACTGACCATGTGTGTGCAGAACAAATTTAAAATGGCTGTAACTTATCTTTTATAATATTTTTATCTACAATTAAGCCCAGTAGTAACCTCTGTTGGGGACAATGGGCGTGCTTTCTTTGGTAAGAAAAGTTACAGTATCAGAGGTTGTAATTTCAATGTACAAAATTTAATCTTAAAATTGAGTAAAATAAAAAAATATATTTTATTGTTTTGAGCCTAACTAGTTAAAATGCTAGGTTTTATTATCACATAAAACTAGTTAAAAATGTGATTTAAAATATTATTAGTTAAAAGCTTAAGTTGAAAACTCTGCCTATATTTATCTGGGCAGACAGTTTTGTTTGTCAAGATGAATTAAAATGGATAATTTAAGAAAAGAACATTTTTTTCCTGACGTAGTTTCTGATTGTTTTAATGGAAACAAGAAAAAAAAAATAAAAAGAGTTGTTTCCCATTTTGCCGGAAAAAAAAAAAAATTGTTGACATGAAAATGATATATTTTTTTTTGTTGTTGTTGTTTCGTCCACATATTACAATTAATTATTATCCTGCGAATACTCGGCGTGGCTTAATTTGTCCCTGCGATTAGATTTATCACGTTTTTACTCTTTCTGAAGCTTAAAGTATTCTTATATAATATAATAAATTATATAAAATTAAATTATGTATAATATTTTATTCGCAATTTTCTAAGATTTGTGATATGAAATGCAAATGATGAAATGCAATGATGTAATTGCAAAAAATGCGATGATTTTTTATTTTTTTATTTTTTTTCTCAAAAACATTGGTATGGGAAGTGAGAACTATTAGGGGAGATATGTGTTTCTTAAAATAGTATGAAAAATTTCCCACCAATATATTTATACCGCAAACTTTATTGCCTCTGATCAGGCGAAGGAAACTTCGTGGTGTCAAGTGCGTCTGGATGGCCCTCTCGCTACGCCATTATTTTGCCATAAATGTGGCAAACAAAATTCATTTCCATGGGTGACTGAAAATTTAAATAATACGCGTCACACTAAAAGACCGCGTATGTGAATTATCACTCCGTCCACAAGGTGTCGCAACTGTGTTAATTTACGCCTGATTCCAGCATTAAGTTTGTTCGCTTACTTATAACGCTTTGGTATATAATGCTAAATATGGCAAAGAAGAGTTGTCATGTAACAGTGCAGCCTCTGGCGGAATATACTGAGCTTTTTGTCAAAAGAATGCGATTGCTCAATGGTGTTGGCTTATAAAAACATCTTTTGTGATTTATCTTTCAGTGTTATATCGTGGCTACTAAATTGTACGGTTTGGTCAGTTTTGCCTCATGTAATCGCTGGATCGGAACTATTTTTAACGATTAAAGAAAGCAAAAATTTCTATTGAAATTTGTGAGGTAACAAAAAACCTTACACGTTGACAGCTATGTTACATGTTAACAGTGAGATCAAGGAATGGCTATCATTCTAATTTATATCAAGTTACTGGCATAGAGAAAAAATTGCTATCTTCAAAGAAAATATGTATAAGTGTAGATATAGCACAATTCCTAATGAAATGTCCTTTAACTCGTAGTAAAAATACAAGTACCTTCGCTCAAAAAAAATTATAACCCCTTAACGGTCGCATTAAATTACGGTTTAAAAATTCAAATTGCTCATTGGCACCACTTTTTTTGAAAAAGTAGTATTCACCTTATTTAGTGACAGGTAAAATGATAACATAGTAAAACCAATTGCACTATTTTATAAAACTGGTGGGAATCAAGCAATCTGACTAAAAGACACAGCCCGTGAATATCACGGGAGCGAGAATTAAGGGGTTAAAGGTTTGACAACAAAGCCAAGGTAAGAATGTTTTTCTAAAACGATTGTTATGATGCCATTTTGCTACTGCTACATTCAGACATTGGAATTTAAAAACAGAATTTTTTAAAGGAAAAATTCTTAAAGGGAAAAAAAAACTTAAAAGGAAATATGTATAACTGTTAATACATCAGAAGCAGTGTTCTCACGGGGTTTTGTCCAACATTCGCGATTTGGTGAATAAGAAATAAAAAAACAATAGCCAAATAAAGAAAAAAAAATTAGCAAAAAGGGATTCGGTGTGAAACACTGAAAAATCTATCTTTAACCCCTTATTGTATCTCTTTATTTTCAACATGTTCTAAAACAGCGTTTTTTTGTAATTGTTTATAAAATAGAAATTGGACTATCCGCTACAGAAACTATTAAAAAAAAGTACATTCAACATGTCTCCTAAATGTGTAAATGTTTCAGAAATGTTTATCAAAATTATTTTTATGCTGTTAGAAAATATTGCATATCAATTAAAGAAATCCCCCCCCCCCCCCAAGGGAAAAAGAAAAATTATCGTAAAAGAAGTTCAAAATATTTCGAACAAAATTCAGATGCTAATCCCAACTTTAGTATAATTATGCGTACTTTTATGAATTTGGTGGCGCAATTTCCTTTCATAATATTCTCAAGTATTCTGCATAGTCGTGGTTATTGTTTTAACCGCAATTTTCGGTTTGCTAGTGGATCTTATTTACAGAAAATTAAGTAGTAATCCCTGTAAAATGTATTTTTACAATTAGTTTTTTTAATTCATAAAATAAACAATTTGCACATTTTCAAGAAATAAATTAATGTTCCAGTTCTATTAACCCTCTTACTGCGCAACCCGGGATTTCCTTGGGCGATGTAAAAGTAGCAATCCCGAGATTTCCTCGGTGATGCATTTTTTCCGTCTAATTAACCCCCCTTGATTATTCCCAGCACTTACTTTTGCTTTCTTCTATCTTTACAAGAAGAAAGTATTGGATTCCTGAAAATTTTCTAATTCCCGTTTTCGATGAATTTACACGTTTATGCTACACTAATGCACGGAATTTAATAACAATTTATATTCAGTTAGTACCTGATATAAATTGGTTCTGATTAGTTTTTGGTGCAAATCGCTCAACATGTGGCGCTGCTATACTGCATTTTTTACGATTTCCGCAATCTCAAGAACTAATGTGTGGATGTTCACCAAACTTCATATCCTATTAGTCCTTGATATGAGTTGGAGCTGACTACATTTTGGTGTAAATCGCCCAACAGGTGGCGCTGCTATGCTGCATTTTTTACGATTTTCGCAATAGTCCTATCTCAAGAACTAATGAACGCATTTTTATGAAATTTCAGATTCAGTTAGTCCTTGATATGAGTTGGCGCTGACTTTGTTTTGGAGTAAATAGCCTTACAGGTAGAGCTGCTATGCTGCATTTTTCCTGATTCCCAAAATAGTTTTATCTCAAGAAGTAATGCACGGATTTTAATCAAACTTCAGATTCAGTTACCAAGTTGACTTAAGTTGTTGCTTAAGTTGACCCTTTCCGGCGCGGTGTCCTTAAAAAAGGACACTTAATTTTAATTCCAAAACTGTGAATCGGCACCAAGGAAATTTAACTGAAATTTTCCTATTACATTGTACATGAAAATAAGCAAGTTCATATTTTCTAATAAATTCGTTTATAAATTGTGGTGTCAGTCGATTATTTAATCAGTTTATAAACAGAATTACTCCGCGCCGGTAAGGGCTAAGTCTTGGTATATATCACCAAACAGGTGGTGCTGCTATGCAGTATTTTTTACGATTTCCGCCATATCTCTACTCAAAACTAATGCACGGATTTTCACGAAACTTCAGATTCAGTTAGAAGTTGACCTAAGTTATTGTTGATTAGATTTTGAATTTTGGTGTAAATCATCTATCCGGTGGCAATGCTATACTGTATTTTTCATGAAGTATTGACATGTGTGAGATAGAAGAAAGTTTTGGGATTGCCACATCCGTCTAGTTTTATTGTAAATTTTGCCTTATTTATTCAGAGCATTTTCCCGATTAAATTAGACAAAATTTTTTGTTTTTAAAAACCGTTGACAAAAGAATAAAAAATCTTAAAAAACGGTTGTCCCGAAGGTGTTAAATTCGCAATGTTTGAGGCTATTTTGATAAGACAATTATTCAGTGAGATATGGGCATTTATATTAAATATTTTTTAACTGCGCATGCATGGAAGATTCTACAACTTTTATTTCATAATTTGTAGTCAGCTAGTTAAGTCAACTTATATAAAAACTTCGGTAAAATATTGCAAAATTTGAGAAAAACTCTGGTTGTACAGTGAGTTGTTTTCTAAAAATAGCTGTAAGGGCTGCCACTGGGGACTATTTTTACATTTTATTGGCATCACTCTTTTTTTTTTTTTAATGTAAGTATATTTCCCTTGCCCATGTCGTTGAAAGATTTACTTTGTTGTTGTTTCGAGAAAGTTGTGCCAATAAAATGTAAAAATAGTCGCCAATGGCATGGCTGCCAGTTGCTTTTGGAAAACAACTCACTCTATTGCCAGAATCTTTCTGAACTTTACTATTTTAAAATAGCGGTTTTCCGTATATGAATCGACAAAAAACAATATCATTAGCCAATTTCCGTGGTGAACCTCATCGGATAAACAACTAACTTAAAAGCGGTAAACCACACACTACATCATTAAAGAAAAAATTAAATACTTTGATTTTTATGTAATATATTTTGCATTTCCATAGAAAATTCAAAAAGACAAAAAATAGGAATACATATATGAGTAAACAATTAAAATATCAAGGAGAAACGGTGATTTTTTCCTTTTTCCTCTCTGCAATTAAATAAGGCAGAGACTTCTTTTTTGAAATAGTGGAATGCAAATTAACCCTTAACCCCTTAACGCTCGAATTAAATTACGGTTTCAAAATTCAAATTGCTTATTGGCACCACTTTTATGAAAAAGAAATATTCACCTTATTTAATGACTGGTAAAACGATACTAAAATATAGCCAATTTTACTATTTTATAAAACTGGTGGGAATCAAACAATTTGAGTAAAAGACACAGTCTGTGAATATGACGGGAGCGAGTATTAAGGGGTTAAATACACAGTGATGCATATCTTCGTCACTTTATTTAACTCTGAGCAACCATTATGTTTATATAGAAATATTAATGCTGAAAAATATGCTACTAAATAAACATAAAAATCTATCTTAAAATTTCAGGTGTCTAATCTTTAATATAAGAATAAAAAGGACAATTTTAAATGAATAATTCATGATATTAAGGGTTAATTTTTTAATAATAATTAAAAGTATTAATAACTAGGACTTCCCTCAGAGGGATTAGTCTGAGCGATATTGCTGAGAACATAGATTTAATAGTAACATGTGGAAGCAAAGGAAATGAGATGTTATCTTTAATTGTCCATATACTGCAATAAATTGAAATGATGAAAATAAACGAATCGTAGAATTACAAAATCTTATATATAAATTCGTAAACACTGTTTAAAAAAAATGGGAAAGCAAACCACGCATGACAGCCATGTATGGATATAAAATTGAAAGTACGCAATATATTAAAAATAGAATAGAAAATGAAATACTAAATAGTCTTATATCGGAATTTGAACTGTATAAAATGACGTCAAGAGCATAATCAGACGCTGCTCACCAATTTGAGTAACTTTAAATGAAAAATATATGATGTATAAAAGGAATGGACTGTACTTTATATGGTATGTGCTCCCTCGGAATAATCAATATTGTACAATATCTGTTTTCCACGGATGCAATGAGGTTGTCGATAAGAGTTAATGAATTCGCTCTTCAAAATCTGATATAGTATCAAAGTACCGAACACATCAACAGTGGCATGCAATGTGCCCTTAGAGTGTGTTTTGGATATGCTCGATCCTATTTAAATTATGAGTGTATGCTGGCCCCTACATACGCTGTATTGTTTTGTTTTCAAACATATTCTCCACAAGTTGAGCTGTATTTAACATGTACTAAATAAAAGATGATTGCAATATAAAGTATGACACAAGATCTGAATGTATCGTTCGCATAACCTTTGAGCTGTCAAAGTATCATTTGAAGTAATTTACAAATCTATACATACTTTTTTAGCAAACCATGCAAGCTAAAATACGCCAATATGAACCCGATTATGAAATTTCACCAAAATAAGTTAATATCTAAAAAAATCTACTAATGACAATTGAGAATATGACATTATGATAAAATGTCTAGAAAATGAATCAGATTTTTTTTTCTTTTAACGGCCCTCTCCTCTGTTAGTGGCCTTGGAGAGAGAGAGAAAAGCTTAGAGAAGGAGAACACTTTAACAAGTACTTTCGGGCAACCTACTCACTGTTTCTTACAGGGCTTTATTCAATATTTACACAATGTATTTAATACTAGATGGGTATCTATCAGTTATTTTGTATTTCATTGCATGTTTTGTGGAGGAAATGCAGGATTATGAAATATTTAAAGTTGCTATACCTAATAATTCCAAATTAATGTTAATTGTGATCGCTTTCCGTTCATTTCATCTTTTACTATTTTAAATTTTTTAGAAACCATTCATAGCGACAATTTTATATTTTACAAGAATCCCAAAGCAAAATTTCAAGTTTTTAGTCTCAGCAGTAACACAGAAATGGAAAATTTTCGAAAGTTTTTTGTTTCTTTAGTGTTTTATGTAGCGACATTTTTAGAAATTGTTCTATTCCGAGAATTTACGTCATGATAAATACAGCCATGTCAATTTTCATGCTTATATTCCTAACAATTCCACGTACTTCGTTACTTGAATCATCTTTAGATCTTTTCCGCTTTGTTTAGTCTTTCGATTTTTTTAGAATTCGTTCTACAACAATCATTTACATCTTATAAATTACTGCCATGCCAAAGTTCTAGTTTCTAACCCCAACAGTATCCCAGAAATTTCAGCATTCCAAATAAATCATAATTTTAAAAATGTTTACGTTTATCTGTCACATTGAATTTTCGAACCTTTTAGAGAGCTTTCATAACGAGTATTTACATCTTAAAAGTAAACACCACACCGAATTTAAAATTTTTTCCCAATCAATATCACAGAAATCGCAATTTTAGAACTTTTTTGCTCCTGTTGCGATGTAGGTTGTTGCACTGACATAAAATGCAGCTTTTTTTCGGAGCAGATATGGCCTCCAACATTTTTTTAAGTTGGCTATGTAGTTTCAGAGATAACATCTCACAAATGTACAAACATTAACAATATTATACAATTTATAATATTATGAAGCTTTATAATATTAGCATTAAATGTACAGAAACAAAAGCCATTTATCTGTTACAAACTCAAGTGTCCGGTGTTGCTCAGAATTTCAAAGATGTTTGTTCTGAAAGTCAAATTCAAAATTTAACATACAACATAAAACAAACATAAAAAAAAGCAGTCGAAATGTTGTACGCATGAATCAAATAAAAACACAATATAAAAATGTATAAATGTATATAACAGACGCAAAAGAATACAGCTATAAATGAACTTATTTCAATTTATAATTGGAGCAATAATGTTAAAATACGCCAAGTTTTCCATTATCGGGTTTTTATCATACTTCAATACGTTTTTTTATTCTCATATGACCTTATACTATATTTATCACGTCTTTTATATTTCCAATATGACGTAATATTTTCCTCTTTCACGTGGAAACCTTGAAATAGAAAAGTTATGAAGTTATATTCACTTTCATTTAAATACGTCAAACTATTTATTTAATTTTCATTTTTCACGTGAATATCTTGCAATAGAAAAGTTATGACGTAATATTCACTTTTTTTTAAATTCGGCAAACTATTTATTTCATTTTTCACGTGGAAATCTTGCAGTCGAAAATTAATTGTTGTAGTAAGAATTTTATTGTGTATTTTAATTGTTGGCAACTACTATAACGAAAAATGTTTAAATTTGATAAGAAATTGCTGTTAAATTGGTGGTTTTTTATTAATTAAAAATTAACTATAAATTACTATTTCGATTCCGGATTACTTTAATTGCCTCGGCCGTGTATTATTACACATGTACGTATCTTTTCACAATTTTGGCTTCCAAACTGTGGATTTGTATAGAATTACAAACAGACAGATAGTCAAATTTTCATTACATTACATTATATAAAAACACAAATACATTATCTAATACGTGTTAGCAGATCCATTTTTTAAATATATATATATATAAACCAGTATAATACTTATTCTGTTTTATTTTCAAAGTCATTTATATCATTTGCCAAAAAATCTCACTTTCTTAACCAAGAATTCAGTGCTTTTTACAAAAGCGCCAAAGCCCATATAAAAGCGAAGTACCATGAAAAGCATTACATTTTTGGTAATAAGTTACTTAGAATGCGACATTGACGATCAACCATTATTGGCATTCAATCTTATAGTTTGGCGATAGAATTTTCGTCGACGGGATAACTAAGTAGTACCAAATACCGTTCTGCAATTTAACTTCAATTTAACTTAATCTTCTCTATTCTACTATTTTAAGATTTTTAACTTCTAAACATCGGACATTTTCAATTTTTATACCGTCGTATTGCGGAGAAAAAGTACTTTTAAGTGCAATTTGAAAACTGCATCTCAATTTATTTTTGAAATAATTTTTTTGTAGTTTTTAGCGCCATTTGTTTAATTTTGGCAACTCAAGCACTCCATTTCTATTGAAAGTAGGGAGGAAATAGTTGGAAAATAGTAATAATACCTTTTTGTTGCCTTTCTCCCTTAACAACTTTAAAAAATGTAATTAAAATACGGGCAATTTTGAAAAAATATAAACGAATGAATTCTTTTTCAAAATTTAATTTTAAGTATCTATATTAATATTACAAACAAATGAGGGCATATGAATCATCAGATAGCCTATTTTTTTTTCGTAGAGTTTCTTGAAAGACGACATCTCTTTTTTTTATTTGTGTATTATTCAGCGATAGTGACGTCCTATGCGTACTTTATTGTAGCAGTTGTTTAAGACTGGATCGTAAATGAAGAATTCTTCAGCGGATGCGGATGACGTCATTCTGTACAAAATAAAAGCGTGTGTTTTAAGTCTTGAAAGTGAAATATGTTTTGTACTATCCGTATTTAAAACTTTTTTTTTCATCGAGGGTGACACTAAATTCTGAAAAAAACAGATTTCCCGTTTTCTAGTTTTTTTTCAATCTTTGTGCAGTTTCGGAATCAAAAAGTGAGATTTGTTGCAAAAAGATATAAATAGCTATGAAAACACACCTGATGAACGTTTATGCTTATTTTTACAAGTAAATATGGTACATATGTCACATGCCCACCGAGGTACATAATTGGCTCCAAAGTGACGTTACTTTGCCTGACATAATAGCCAGTGGCGGCTCGTGACTGTCATATTTTGGGGCACTAAATGCATGGCGGATAGTATTACTCTTGTCTTATCATTATTTTTTAAAGAAAAATATTACCTTGTTTAATGGTCGAATATTCTGTCAACAGATATAGAAAAGATTTCTTTTAAAGCAATAGTGGTAAGAGAAGAATAAAATTGGCAACTATGGATTTAGTGCCCTCCAAAATGCCAGTCACGAGCCACTACTGATATAACCATATATAACGCTATTATAAATTATTTTGTTCTATAATTATATCATTTATTGATCGTTATTTCCTTTTAAAAATAATAGAAAATATTTTGTTTTCATATTGAAATAAAAAATAACGTGCTATTACAGCACGCTATAGGTAACTCGTATTCAAAAACGACGTTTTCGCCAAATTGGCATAAAAAAAATCACTCCAAACCCGGTGCGTTTATGGTATCTGAGCTATAAATATAAACATTTTATTTATATATATAATATCATTACTTTTTCTATATAATTTACTTTTAATTGTATATAAAAATAAGTAAATGGCTTGTTAACACAAAATAAATTGTATAAATCTTAAAAAAATTGCTTGAGTATATAGAAACAATATAATAAGTTGCACGGAAATACGCATAAAAGCTTACTTGTCTCGACAAACTCATTTTTTCTACCTCGCCAAGGCCCTTATACAGGAAAAGTATGAATTTCATTTTTAAAGACTAAGAAGAAATTAATATAAATGGAAATCGTTTTTTTTTTTTTTTTTTTTTTTTTTTTTTTGAAAATCATGCTTTCATTAAAATTCTCAAAAATTTAGAAAATATATATGTTTTTTAGATGCACTAAATAGTAGAAAAGTCTTGAAAAAAACCTTAAATGCACGGAGTTTACATTTAATTCGGTGAGATCAATTATGGAAGATGAATTTAAATGGGAATTTTGCCAAAATAGCCAGCTATCTCCAAGTTGGCTTCATATATAGAAACTTCTTTTGTCGCCGAATTTGGCGATATTTTGCCACGTTGGCCAAAGTCTGGCGATATCGTAGTAACCCTGCTATTAGTCCTTTTCAACAAATATTCATTGTTGAAGCTATTGCTGATTTCTCAATAGAAAATCAAACGAAAACAATAAGTAATTAACCCCACCCCCAACGTTGCCCTTAAGGGATCGAATTTTAAAGACGTGGGTAAGTGTAACCACAGATCGCACAGAGGGTTTCGTTTAATATTCCTTTCAAAACACTTTATCCTTTTCAAAAAACTGTTAGTTCCAATTTCGCAACCAGGGGCGCACAAAACAAACCTCTATCGGAACGAAACTCCGTTTTATATACTATCCGTAGGTATATTAGTCGAGGGGATTGGGCCGATAGCACCAGACATATGTAGGCGCCTCTGGCGGTAAAAAGTGGAACTAAAATATGTAAGGCTATGATGCATAATATGAAAGAATGGTCAAAGGGATGTCGGCAAAAGTTGGAAAAGTGCTTCCCGGGTAAATAGGGCGGAGGTTAGAAAAATTGCTTAAAATACACAAGTTAGAGCCTGGAGAAGTAAATAATATAAGACTTTTGAAAATTTTATTATTTGCCGTGTTGTCTGAGGTATTCAGCTAAACGTATGCAAAAATTCATGTCTGCAATTTAATTAGGGGCTCTCTTAGAAAGAATTGCTTAAAATACATATGTGGCAGCTTAAAGGGTTAAATGTAAGACTTTTTCAAGATTTTATGATTTGTCGCCTGGCCTCAGGTGTTCTGCTATATGTACGCAAAATTTCACTCCTCCAATTTAATAAGGGGCTCAGTTAGAAAGAATTACTTAAAATACGCATGTGGGAGCCCAAAGGGTTAAATGTACGGTTTTTTAAAAATTTTATGTTTTCTCGAATGCTATGTTGTGTTCACCTATAAGTATCCAAAAGTTCACGCCTCCAACCTAAATAGAGACTCAGAAAGAGTTGTTTAAAATACACATGCGGGAGCCCAAAGGGTTAAATGTACGACTTTTTCAAAATTTTGTGATTTTTTGTTGACGTGAGGTGTTCAGCTATAAGTATGCCAAATTTCACGCCTCCAACCTAATTAGCGGCTCAGTTAGAAACAATTGCTTAAAATACGCATGTGGGAGCCCAAAGCGTTAAATGTACGATTTTTTCAAAATTTTATGATTTGTTGTTTGATATGTGGTGTTCAGCTATAAGTATGCAAAATATCACGCCTCTAACCTAATTAGGGGCTCACTTAGAAAGAATAGTCTAAAATACACACATGGGAGCATAAAGGGTTAAATGTATGACTTTTTTCAAAATTTTCTGGCTTATCATTTGATGTGAGGTGTTCAGTTATAAGTATGCAACATTTCACGCCTGCAACCTAATTAGGAGCTCACATAGAAAGAATTGTTTAAAATACACATGAGGAAGACCAAAGGTTGAATGTACCAGTTTTTCAAAATTTTATGATTTGTCGTTTGATATGTGGTGTTCAGCTATAAGTATGCAAAATATCACGCCTCCAACCTAATTAGGGGCTCACTTAGAAAGAATAGTTTAAAATACACACATGGGAGCATAAAGGGTTAAATGTATGACTTTTTTCAAAATTTTCTGGCTTATCATTTGATGTGAGGTGTTCAGCTATAAGTATGCAACATTTCACGCCTACAACCTAATTAGGAGCTCACTTAGAAAGAATTGTTTAAAATACACATGAGGAAGACCAAAGGTTGAATGTACCACTTTTTCAAAATTTTATGATTTGTCGTATGATGTGTGGTGTTCAGCTATAGGTATGCAAAATTTCAAGCCTGCAACCTAATTAGGGCTCACTAAGAAAGAATTGTTTTAAATTCACATGTGGGAGCCCAAAAGGTTAAATGTACGACTTTTTCAAAATTTTATGCTTTTTTGTTTGATGTGAGGTGTTCAGCTATAAGTATGTAAAATTTCACGCCTCTAACCTAATTAGGGGCTTACTTAGAAAGACTTGTTTAAAATACACATGTGGGAGACCAAAGGGTTAAATGTACGACTTTTTCAAAATTTTATGATTTGTCGTATGATGTGTGATGTTCAGCTATAAGTGTGCAAATTTTGAAGTCTCCAACATGTATAGTTTCTGAGAACGGGCTTTATGACAGACGAACAGACAGACAGAGGAGCGAGAAGAATAGAGTTTCGTGAGATGAACGAAATCAATGTCCAATTCATATATTGTCCTCAGGAATACATATATATTCCAAATTTCAAAACTCTATGCCAACAGGAAGTGGGTGAAAAATGAATCACAAGATTTGAGTTCCATAGACAGACATAATTGTAAGTTAAAAGAAAGAATGTAAAGAAATATATAAAAGAAAGAAAGAACTGTTTCTTATTTTCACACGCGAAATATAAAACATGCTTTTGGCGATTAAAAATGCTATTGAGTGAAATGCTATCGCAAAATCTCAAATCAAAGTTTTTATGCCTTTTTTTTTTCTTTTAAATGGAAAATGTTTTATGGCACTTCCATATTACCGCGTGCACATTTTTTTTTTATTTGCTCCTTGTGTTCAAACCAGTTGTCCATGAAAACATTCACCGGTGAAAGTGAAGCAAAAAAAATTTCAGTGACGTAAGCAGATAAATTGATAAAAGCTTTTCTTATCAGTTTTTTAATATAATTTTTGAACGGTTTGGAACTTATTTTTCATAGTAGGTGCATTCAGTAGGCGACTCTTATAGGTACCTTCTGATGCAATCAGAAACGAAATCCGACAAATATTTTTTGAGTTATGCTTGACGAAAGCTTTTTTTAGGCTTTTTTTTTTAGTAGGACATGGCGTTAATATCCATCGTAGTAATACTGCGATGAGTATTAGCTTTCGCTTCGCTCAGACAATTAAGGCCAAAATAAACTAGTCGGATGTACCAATCCCAAAACTTTCTTCTATCTCATACATGTTAATACTTCAAAATTCGCTATCACACTGCCAAAATTAAATGGCAATCTATGCATCTCATGAGGATTCTAACGATATGAAATTCCGTGCATTAGTTCTTGAGATATGACTATCGCTGAAATCGTCTAAATTCAACAAAATGCTGCCTAGCAGCGCCACCTATTGGGTGATTTATACCAAATCCTAATCAGCAACAATTTATATCAACGTCTGACTGAATCTGAATTTTGGAGAAAATCCGTGCATTAGTTTTTGAGATAGAGCAATAGCGAAAATCGTGAAAATTTCTGCATAGCAGTGCCACCTATAGGGTGATTAACACCAAAACCTAATTAACAACAACTTGTGTCAACATACAACTAAATCTGAAGTTAGATGAAAATTGGTCCATTAGTTCTATTGATAGAGCAATTGAGGCAATCGTGGAAAAGGCAGCAGAGAAGCGCCACCTGTTGGGCGATTTACACCAACATCTAATCAGTAGCAAGTCATATCAAGGACTAACTTAATCTGAAGTTTGATGAAAATCCGTGCGTTAGTTCTTAAGATAGAGCTATTGGGGAAATCGTGTAAATCCTGCAAAATTCATCATAACAGCGCCACCTGTTGGGCGATTTACACCAAAACGCAATCATCATCAATTCATATCAAGGACTAACTAAATCTGAAGTTTGATCAAAATCCGTGCATTAGTTCTTGAGATAGAGCTATTGCAAAAATCGTGAAAAATTCATCATAACAGCGCCACCTGTTGGGCGATTTACACCAAAACGCAATCATCATCAATTCATATCAAGGACTAACTAAATCTGAAGTTTGATCAAAATCCGTGCATTAGTTCTTGAGATAGAGCTATTGCGAAAATCGTGAAAAATGCAGCATTGCAGCGCCACCTGTTGAGCGATTTACACCAAAAACTAATCAGCATCAATTTGTATTAGGCACTAACTGAATATCGATTTTTATTAAATTCCGTGCATTAGTTCTTGAGATAGAGCGCCCACAAAATTTGTGTCACATACACACAGACAGACAGACAGACAGACTCACAGAGTCACAGACAGACATTTTGTAAAAACATGTTTTTTGGAATCGACCCATAAAACGTGTAAATCCGTCGAAAACCGGAATTCGAAAATTTTCATGAATCCAATACTTTCTTCTTATAAAGATAGAAGAAAGTAAAAATACGTATATAATAAGGCATTTACATAAATACTTATTAAAATATTTACTAATTTGCAATACTTTAGTTTTTACTTGTATTGAGATGCGCAACATAAGAAAAGGTTGACGTATTATACGAAAAATGTATCTCTGATTTTTTTTTTTTTTCATTATTTTTCCTCTATAATAAATCTTTCTGAGAATCATGTAAAATTTTCGAAAATAAAATCATGCATATAAGGCTTAAAGGGATAATAAAAGCTCTAAAATAATATTTTCCAACAACATCCGCCATTTTTGCGTCCGTGCGCTGACCTAGTACTCGGAAGTTTGAAGCTGCCTATCATCATAATCTTCATTAAGATTGAAATATATTGTTGTTAAGGCAGAAAGCATTAAATACTTACTTTCACAAAATCAGATTTTTTTTTTATGGTTTAACATCCATCAATAAATCTCGTTAAGTTGACTAAAGTATTTCAATCTCCAAGAACAACGGTCAACAGTTTTATAACACCTATGTTAGGACATAAGTTAAAATCTTTAACAACAATTTAACGCAGAAATACGTACAAACACGACACAAAATATCACATACGATCGTTTTGAGGATTCCGGGACCCCCTTCCTCAGTGCTAGAAAAAAACAACAATTAAAATGGGTTCGAAGAACCCCTCGGTTATAGCTCCGAATACTGGCCAATGGACTGGTTGAAAAGACGAAAACAAGAACTTATGTATCTTAAAGAAATGACGTAATGGACCAGAACTGAAAAGAGTCACTTCGCAGTATCACTCCACACTAGCGAGTGTAAAGAGGTGCTGGTCATATCGTTCACTAAGAAAGAAGTATGTTTATGAACATTGTGAGCTTCGTAAAAGTGTAGATCCAAACAGAATCATATTTTTGAATAATTTTAGATTTTGGATAATTAAATTGGTGGTTGGAATTTTAACAATGTTTAGCTATTGCACATTTCTCACATTCCTGCTTTCTAACGTAATTCTGGTGTTCTTTCAGCCTAATGCTAAGAGCACGCTTCGTCTGCCCAATGTAAGAGAGGTCGTACTCACAAAAAAAATCTATAAATGCCCCAGCTATTATTGTTGTCAATTGGATCTTTGAGATTGGAGAAAGAAATTTTATTGTTTGGAGAGAAAACAACTTTGAAACTAAATCTATTGAGAATACGAGAAATTTGTGTACTGATTTTAGGAAAAGAAGTTAAGACAAACACATTTTTAAGTTTCGCGACCTTTAATGTACCTATCGTTAACCAACAGACGATCTACTAATTCGAATAATTGTTGCTACTGTCCTGGAAATTAATAGCCATACATTATAGTAATGGTAGCCTTAATTTATTGCAGATTTGTTATTAAAAAAGGCAGAGATTATTATTAAACAATTCGTACAATTCAATGTTCATAAACCTTTAAAACAGGGGCGTCAAACTGTGGCCCACCGAATACCGCTAGTTTTTTAAAGAAATAGTTGATTTCTTGAATCGCAGAGATTCGATGATTAGGTACTAGAATGATAAAAGTAAAATTTTAGTGGTATCCGGCGGGCCGCTGTTTGACACCCCTGCTTTAAAGTTATGATCAAGTAAAAAGAGAATTAGTTGTACTGCTATAACGCAAATAGATACCACCTTTAATATATGATTTAATTTTAACAAAAAATGATGGGGGATTAACCCCTTAACGGTCGCATTAAATTACAGTTTAAAAATTCAAATTGCTTATTGGCACCACTTTTTAAAAAAATAAATATACACCTTATTTAATGATAGGTAAAATGATACCATAATACAGCCAATTACACTATTTTATAAAACTGGTTGGAATCAAACAATCTGAATAAAAGACACAGCCCATGAATATCACTTAAGCGAGACTTAAAGGGTTAAGGAAATATTGTTCTGTTTACTTAACGTATCACTCATTAAGAGATTTATCATTGGCCATTCACGTGTATTGCCTTTAAAAATTCAACATCTTGAAACAAACAGCGTCATTAGGAAAAACAAGCAATAAATATTCTGGACAGCTTCAAACATTTACTCTTTTCTCTTACCACTAAAATTTAACGGAGAATTATGCTTTATTTAATCAACAAAATCAGTGATATAAAAGTCAAATTTTCTCTTCAATGTTAATGCTAGCAAAAAATCACTGAGCTTACAGCTAAGCTCCTGGACTGGGACAATTGATGAAATTTTCTCAATATTAACTCTACTCAACCCTTTGAATTCAGGCAGAGTTCCCAGTTTGGCCGGCTTTTCTATTCAGAAATTCCAAATTCATACCATGATTTCGAAAGAGTAAATTTTGCTATATTTATTGACAGGAAATTCACGGTTAGATAGAGTAAAAATTCACTTTTCATAATTTCAGGTATGAATTTGTAATTTCTAAATAAAAACGGAGTTCAATCTGGAAACCGTAACTACAAGTCGTGACATTGACGTTTCACTAGACTATTGTTTAATCTATTCGCACCACATTAAAATAATCAATCTCTGGCATAGGATATTTTGTGAAGAAACGTACTACAAAGAAAATATTTTGTGTATTTAAACAGGTTTGAATATAAGAACAATCGCCAGCCCTGACCCGTAATCGAGAGGTTAACCTTCGCATGAATAATTAACTTTGAAATGGATGGTGTGCTAATATTCGTAACTATAGCGGAGCATTCAACATTTACAGGATTCATACGCATTAACGGATTGCGATCTTAGGTGTTTTAGCACCAAATGTTTCGTGAAGTACTTGTTCCTATATCTGAGGATAGATTTTTTTTCGTTAAATAAGGCAAATACTACTTCACAAAAATTCTGGTAAAAGGTCCTTTAACATACTTGAGGCGTACGAACCCTGAGTTACACTTTTTTGTTACTAGTACTTCTAAATTTCCATTTTTATCTTATTTAATTAAAGGATTGATGTCATTAAATTAGGCAACGTCACAATGATAACAAAAATATGTAGTCATCTATCTAACAGATTTGTAACATATTACCATAGCCATATTTTGAACACCACTATTTCCAAAAAGAAAAAAATCGCTTTATGCGAAAATAATCACGCTATTAATGCACGAATATTTCAAAATGTACGTAATACCAGTTATTGCAGCGTACTGGTGATGAATTAAAATACTGTATAAAGGTATGAGTAGTTGTAGTGGTACTATTAAGAGGGCTGGTCACTCAGCTTCGGAATTCACCGTCGTAATGTTAAGTCTATGGACTTTTGATGCATTCGTATATTTAAAATATCTTCTCGGGAAATTCTTATTTTTAAAATCATTTTTCTGTGTACTATTCTTAAAGGATATCTCTTTTTTCTTAGTTTTCAAAATATTTCTAAATTCCTTGCTGAATTTAATATTTTATGTGTTAAAAGCTGGCGATCTGTGAGTAAGATTTTAACTGTTCATATAAAATTAATTCAATACTTTAGAAATATTTTGAGAACTAAGAAAAAAAGAGACATATTTTAGGATGTGTACATAAAAAACAGAAGTTAAAAATATTAATTTCTCGAGGAGGGAGTTTAAATATACGAATGCATCAAATGTCCATAGACTTTACTTTAGTGAGGGGAAATCGGAAGCTGAGTGACTAGCCCCTTAAAAGACCGAGACTGATCGAGATAAACTACGAAAGCTTTACTACTACATTTCCTAATATCGTCGCCTCAGAGCAACAGTAGAACATCTAGTAATAATCGAAAATGAGATGTCTGACTTACTGCTATGAAAAACTCTGCCTGCATCTAGTGAATCAGTTGGGGATTTTTATAAAACACATCTGAGATATACAGTAGCGCTCAAAAGTATTTTGACAAAGATAATAATTCACTTAATTGAAAAGACTAATAAAATACAAAAATCAATCATTTATTTTATTTAACAAAATTCAATGTTTTAATTTTAATAAATTAACAATAAATATTAATAATATTAATAAAATTATATATATACTATATAGATATAGATATCCATATATATATATATTTATATCTGAAATTTGTCATGCCGTAACTCTCGAAATTTTTAACCGATTTGGATGAAATTTCTCATATGCATAGTACACACTAATCCCTCGACCGAGATCGTTGGTCAGCTTCATCCGCCATCTTGTTTCAAAATGGCGGCCACTTGAATTTTGTGAACACGTTTGGAAATTTTTAGGTTTCGCAACTTTCTCTCTAAAATGACCTATGTTGTTAACTTTCACTGTATGACTTTTTAAAATATCTTTTAATGTTTCTAACATTCTGTTTAAAATGATATATAAGAGTTTGCATTTTGTAAAACGTAACATTTTCTATAAGTATACAGTGTTAGAAAACATAAATTTTTTTCAAAAATTCCAATGGCCGCCATTTTGAAGTAAGATGGCGGATGAAGCTGGCCAACGAACTTGGTCGAGACATTAGTATGTACTATGCATAAGAAAAATTTCATCCAAATCGGTTCAAAAATTCGAGAGTTACAGCATGACAAAATTCAGATATAAATATATACATATATATGGATATATCTCTATAAATATCTATATATATATAGTATATATATAGTATATATATAATTTTATTAATATTATTAATATTTATTGTTAATTTATTAAAATTAAAACATTGAATATGGTTAAATAAAATAAATGATTGATTTTTGTGTTTTATTATTCTTTTCAATTAAGTGAAATATTAGCTTTGTCAAAATACTTTTGAGCGCTACTGTAGTATTAAAAATAACTTTGTCTTTCAGAAGTTGTTCAATTAGATGCAAACACAGTTTCTCATAGCAGTAAATCAGACATCTTATTTTTTATTATCACTAGATGTCCTACTGCTTCTCTGAGGCTACGCTATATTAATTTTTTTCTAACGTTTGAAAGTAAACAGAGTCGCAAGCCCAGGCCCATAATCAATGAGTTAACCCATTTCCGGACAAAGGTGCGTAAACGGAAGATTTCAATAATATTTTGTTATTAACACTGTGACGAATATTTTTCGCTAATTTTCTTTTACTGCTATTTTTAAGGGTTCTGGAGACATCTTTGAAATATCACTAATTCAATTGGAGTAAACTTTTCTTGTCCTAATGAATGTAATTTAAGCATATTTCAATAAAAATAATACGACATTTTATAAAATTTCTATGCTTGGCCTAAAATGGGTTAATACGTTTTTCCAGACACGTGCTTTACTTGCACATACCTGTTAACAAATTTTTTCGAAATATCCAATTGTTTCCGGAAATAATCTTAAGGTACTTTATTATATAAAAATTCACATTTTTAGCGCTTACCCAAGCACTAATTACAGAAAAAGCAATCAAGCAAGGCACAGCTCCTTCGAGAGTTTGGCAGGAGATCTACGAATGTGACTGTGACGCCTATAATTGTACTCCTTCTGAAATTTTACGAAATTTGCTTTTAATATGTATTGGTACGGGGTGTCCCTTCTCATCCCTTTCACGGACAAATCACCAGCCTTTTTAAAATGTATAAGGGATTGAGTGATAGAAATTGTGAACAAATTTATTTAAAAATAAAAAGAAGTAAGTTATGTAACGTACTTCACGTGCATTAAGTAAGATAATTTTTATTTCAAAATTCCATCTCAGTTCTAGAATTTGACAAGCAACATTAAATAAATATACGGTATAAATAATATACCGTCACCCTTTAACGTTTTCCGGTCGAATTACTCCTCCGAGGCTCAAGCATCTCTTACACGAATTTATTTGGTTGATAATACATTTTTTTTAAGGAACATTTTTATTTGCACATTGGAAACGTGTGTGAGAAAAATTTACTAAAAATGTACTTTTAAAATATACTGTGCAAATAGAATATCAGCATAAAATCATGTGTCTCAAGCATAAAATCATGCGTAAGCATAAAATCATGTGTCATGAATCTTGGCCGGCTATTAGCCGATACTCGGTCGCGAAGGGTTAACCCCTTGAGAGACGGTGGGATATAATGTCCCACCTAATTTTCATGAAGATTTGCAACAGAATCTTTTAATTAAATTTTATTTTTACAACTTTGGTAAAGAGGAGGTATGAAATTATTTTTTCCTGTTTTCAATTTTTTTTTTTAATTCCGGTGTGAATTCAACATTATAGTAACATTATATAAAGGACGTGAAGAATATATAACGTCATATATGTGTGAAATAATGCATTGAAGCTTGATAAAAACTCGATTGTGGAAATATTGTCTTATTTTAACATTATTGCTCCAATGATGAATGGAAATAAGTACATTTATAGCTGTATTATATTGCATCCGTTATATAAATTTATATATTTTTCTATTGGGTTTTCATTTCATTCATGTGTACAACATTTCACATCATTTTTTTTATGTTTTATGTTAAATTTTGAAATTGGTTTTCAAAACGAGTATTCTTAAAATTCCGGGCAACGCCGGGTTACATTAGCTAGTTTGTAATAAAAAGCACTTTATTTTTTAACCCAACTTATTTTTATCATAGAAATAATCTCAAAATAAAACTGTTAAATAACTATTTTACTAACCTTCTAATTACAAATATATCACGTTACAGAGAGGACTCGCAAGACATAAATAAAAGGCAGAACAATTTAAACTGGATTAAAACTTGTTAAAGTAGGTTAAAACCGATTATCTACAATAGTTAAGGTATGAAAATTATTAGAACAATTGTGAAATTTACATTAAAATCTTGTGATATTAAAGAAATAATCATTATTTAAAAAATATTGATACATTTATTACTTAGTCTACATCCCCTTGTTTTTTATTAAAGATTCGATACGTCTTGGCATACTTTGCGTGAGTTTTGTTATGTTTTTTGACAATTAATTTGTATTTCGTTGTCATGATGCCAGATTTTCTTTGTATCAGACCATTCTTGTTTGTGATGTTTCATTTCTTAAATTTTTAATTAAAGAAAACGCTTCCATGATCTGGAAACACTCCAGATATCAACCCCATAGAGAATCTTTGGGCCAATGTAAAGAAAAAATTTAAAAAAATGCAACATTACAACCAAGAATAGTCAGATAGAAAGACTCATTTAAATTTGGCACCGTGACAACGAAATACAAATTAATTGGCAAAACCTCATACAAAGTATACCAAGACGTATCAAATATTTAATAAAAAACAAGGGAATGCATACTAAATGTGAAATGTATCATTTTTTAACTAACGTATTATTTTTTAATATAACAAGATTTTATTGTAAATTTCACAATTATTCTAATAATTTTCACACCTCTGTATTTTTTTAAACAATTAATCAATCAATTTTAAGAATCATTATTAAAATATTGATTAACACTAGAACGGCGGGAAATTTTGCTCAAGTTTTATAAAAAATATTTCACATCAGAATTTTTATTTAGAACTATTTATCTTATTTATTTAAGTTATTTTTGTGCAGCATATATTAATCTTATATTATAAAAACAATTCTGGTTTGAATCGAAATGCATTCATTCGGCAAGGGTCAAAATGACCCCTCGCCGCCGTTCTAGTGTTAAGCATTTAAACTCAACAGGCAATTTTTAAACCTGACGCAAACGTTTTTAATTTATGTGCATCAGCATTTTTTAACAGCATTTTGCCGTCTTACATAACTGCTGAAGCGTTGTTATTAGGCTAAAGAAAATGTATTGATTTTTTAACATTTTTATTTTTTAATGCAGGGGTGGCCAACTGTGGCACGCCAAACACCACTAAAATTTTACAGAAAATGTTGACTTTATGAATCGCTGAGATTCGATGATTAGATAAGGCAATGATTACTATAAAATTTTAGTGGTGTGCGCGTGCCACAGTTGGCCACCCCTGTTTTAATGAAAGTCTTCTCGTAAGATATTTCTTTTAAATTTTGTAGGAATTTACCAGGAACATGATTTTTATTGCAAATGTGGAGGAACTTAGTAGTAAAAAATTTCTTTAGCAGTACTTTTATTCAAAAACGGAGTTTTTAAAATGTTTTTTCTTCCTGTGTACGTTACGGGACTTATGCTCAACACAAAGGAACAGAGAAATTCTGACTCGAATGTAATAATAAGATATTTTTACACTTAGATCCGTTATTACACTTACTCGTTATTGCAATTCAACAAATAATTACTGAGTATAATATTTTACGAGGGTGGATCAAATTTAATAGGTTACCTCCAGTCCCGACATCTGATCGGATATAATTTTTGACATTTCTTTTCACCGAAAGTTTACAATAGATAAAAACAACAATAAGTAAGTTCTAATACTTCGGTTTAAAAGTTCGGTTTAAAGTATTCACGAAATTTTGTGTGCAAAAATAATAAAAAAAAAAGAGTTACAGCACTTCTCTGGGGACATGCGTCATCCTAAGTGGTTTGCAGTGGACAACATAACTCGGAAACCGCTTATTTGATACAAACAAAAACAATCGATTAAAAAAATGTAGTAAATAAACTTCTCTTGAATGAAGGAAATTTATTTATGGTTATTGTAAACAAAATAGCGACCTTTTGAATCAGAATGCTTTTGTTGGTCTAAAATTTGGCTATTCTAACGTGCATGAAAATTATTAATTTTAATCTGAATTTAATTCCTTTGTCCATGGCAAGATAATTCTAATCGATACAATTTCAAAAAATGTTTCATCAAAAGCAGTTAAAAACTTTTTCAGTAATCATGTCCATCGACATAACCCTTTCAGATGCAGAGAAATTCCATTCGTAAAAATATGAAATAATTGACTGACACCAGAATTTACAAACAAATTTTTCAGAAAAAAAAAATCTGTTTTTCTACGCTTTCATTATAAAAGCAAAAATTTATTAAACTATTCTTGGTGCCGTCTGTCAGTTTTGAAATTAAAATTAGATGGTTATGCTGTGCGACCACTGATTTAAAACGGTTGACCCCTTGAGGGGCGGTAGGATAAAATATATCCCACGTAATTTAAACAAGATTCTCACCAGAAAATTTTAACTAAATTTTATATTTTTAACTTTGGAGAAAACTCGTTGATAAATTGCTTTTCCTTATTTAAAAATAAGTTTTTTCAATTATTCCGGTGAGAATTCAATATTTAGAGACATTTTTGATTGTAGCTCAAGGGGTTAATGCATGATTTTTTTTTTTTTTTAATATATATATATATTTTTTTTTTTTTTTTTTTTTTTTTTTTTTTTTTTTGTACGGAAATTATGATATTTGAGACTACTTTTGCTCACTGGCCACTAGGAAAAAAGTGAAAAAAATAAAAAATTATTTATGTTCCTGTTGGAGATAATGTCATAATGTCATAATATCACTCCTGAGTTACATAACAAAAATGGCTCAAAAATTCATCATTTTAAATTATATACTTGCTTTAACATGTTTACACAGCAGAATAACAACTATTCAACGATACAATATTTTTATATTACTTTTAATAGTTTGCATAAATAATAATGACTACCTTATAAATCTAGAGAAAAATAGCCAGTCGAGCACATCGCAAGCAGTATTACCAAAAGATGTTACAACCTCTTCGTGATAACAATTCAGAACAAAAACACACTTCACCACCTTCAATGTATGTTATCACACGTAACACATAAAAGTTCAGCAAAAGGCCAACAGAAAGCGCCTAATGGCAAAAAAAGATCATGTAGCTCTTGAATTACACTATGCATTTAAGGGTTTAACCCCTTAATTATCTCTCCCGTCAATATCACGGGCTGAGGTGTCGTTCGTTATTTCTCGCTTCCGTCATATTTCCGGGCTGGAGATTTACTGCTTGAAATAACTTCTGAAACCAGAAAAATTTAACTGGCATTTCGGTCTGAAGTCTTTGAATATTACCGTCACGGTTTGGCTTTTGCGCTGACTGTAATGTTGGGCTTTGTATTGCAGGTTGCGAAATATCTAACACTAAAAAAATTAGGATTGTGTACCGTACGTGCCCCGTAAAAGGGAATGAAATCATTCTTCCTCTATCCCTAATTCCGATTTTTCTGCCGCAAACAATTGTTTCTTCTTTTGAAGCCAGGAGGGGCGATAAATAGGCCAAATGAAAACAGTTGGCGACTGCAAAGTGAACCGCTCTCCCTCTATTATATTTCATTTAATCGGGGATTCTTCACAAATTTAAGCAGGATAGATTTATGGATTGCAGGACTTTTGTCGATAAGTTTGTAAGAAATATATGACCTGTATTATTATAATTATTTTATAACGATAGCTGATAAATTATGATGCATGGTAAATTATTTATTACAAATACTAATACCAGGGTTTGTACGGGTACATTTATTTTCAAAGCTAAATATGAGTAATTTTTTTTACAGAAAAATAAATCTAGTTTAAATGCGCGAAATTTCGTTTTATTTAAGCAAAGATTTTCTATAAGAAAATACTGGTACCGAAGAATTTCTTAGTCTGGAAATTCAAGGACCCGTACGAACAATGAATACATCAATACTTATAAATAAAAAAAGTTTTGTTGTAAATACTTGAATACTAATGTGTATAAATTTAACTGAACAATATGATTGTTTTGTTTACAATATCATTGTTACAATTTTGTTTCAACATTATTGTTTCAATTTTAATAAAGAAAAATAGTCTTGAACAGTTCGAACATTTAAAAAGCGTTAAAATTTTAATTTTTCATGCTGTTTGATGCCGAGTAATAAAAAAAAAAAAACGATTCATAATCTATTATAGTTGTTCATCAGGAGTGAAAATAGCCAAAAAGGAAAAATAGAAAAAAATATCTGGCTATTTTTATTTTCTTTTAAATTATTGATGCAGATAAATAATTAATAATAATAATAAAAAAACTACAAATAGAATAAAAGAATAATCTGTATTATCAATTCATTAATTTATAAGTACTGATTTGTGTATTCACGAGATATTTGCGAGTTATTTTATTTTTATTAAACACTTTTTTTAAAAATTCAAAACAATATTTTGTTTGCAGTGACAGAAGTACTTTTCGTATTACCGCGTTTATACTTTTTAGCTCACAGGACTGCCACGGGCGATTATTTTTTAATTCTATTTTGCACCACTTTTTCAAAACAAATTATATATATACATACGCTTTGACAACATTTGCAAGAAAAATATACTACAAAATGTATTTTTTTAAAAATAGTGGTGCGAACAGAATATAAAAATAGTCGCCTGTGGACGTCTGTGACAGGCCTGCTGTCAAAGCGTGAGAGCTAATGTGTCCACAGGCTCTGTATTAGAGATGAGATTTCCGCGTTTTTGCACAACAATATATTCTTAACCCCTTGGGGACGAGCGACACGTATACGTGCCGCATGAAGTGCTCAGAATCCTTGTTTTTCCTCACCAGTAAAATTTTACTGTAAAATTTGCCTTATTTAATCAGCGCATTTTCTCGATTCAAGAAGACACAAATTTCTGTTTTTAAAAAACGGTGACTAAAGATTAAAAATAATGAATAAAACACTAACATTGTGTAACTTCTATCTTACTCGATATCATCATCAGGGTTACAGTTATCACAAATAAAAAATCGAGTGTCTCCGTTTGGGCAAGACTCGTGTGCCCAAAATCTTGCATTGCAGCCAATTTCTCGGTGTTTGCTGTTTTTCATGCTATCAGCACACACCAGACATCGAGCCAACTTGCCCCGTGTTCACGCGGACCGTGTTTCACCCCGTGTCCGCCTACTAGCCCCATAATGAATTTCTTCACAAAAGGGACACGCAACCATCTAAGCATATATAATCCAAGTAAATCACATATGGGGTAGGTACAGTTAATCAATAGTACAATAATACAGTAACAGTAGGTACAATTCACCGGCTCGGATCCAGTTTCAGATAAGGAAAGAATGTTACTTTGAAATTCTCAGTACACAGACCATGCAATATATAATATAGTAAGACAAAATAATATAGGACCATAGTTCTAATAGCAGATGTTTCTCAGAACCTGACAACACGGGTGACGTATAAAGAGAGCCGCTCAATGCAAACTAATCGCGAATCGCACAGTAATTATGCGATTAAATCTAATTAAATTAGTCTGTTTTTAACAGTTTGACGTCTATTGCTTTTATACCTGCTACTACTGCGTATTGCATTACACAAATATATCACTAAAAGTTATCTAGGCTTTAAAAGCCGATGGCGAATAGAGTACGCCGCCCGTATGTTTATGTATGTCCAAACTGTCCGTGTCTTTAAGGGATAATATCTCTGGTAGTTACCAAAATATCTTTCGAAAATCGTTATCAACAATCATTTTATACTTCTGTGACGATAGGTACCTCCAGCGCTCCTCAACTCGTTTGCTGAACGCCCGTAAATTGAAATTTGTGTGTAATGGAAAAATGCGATTTTTTCAAAAATTATGTGATTTATTGAAATCGCTGTAGTTTTCTTGCAAGTTTTAAATTAACTTTTACCACCCCTATTTTTTTCATAATTTTAGTTTCTGTAGATTCGGAAATATAGGGGAAATATTTTTACTATTACCTTTTAAAAAATAGCAGATAACAACTTTTGAATTAATTTTCCAAGAACTGCAACTGTAATTACATCAACTCCTTTTAAAAAACTCTGTTTTCACACATTTTTTTTATTTCAACAATGAATTGACCTTTACAGCAATACTTATCTACATAAAATTCGATTCTTGCTTCTATATATTTTAACATTACATAATTTTAACAAATGTGCATCGAATTTGCAAGATTTTAACACTTCGATGACATGCACTTCAAGAAATATTCATAATTAAACAAAACAATATTTTTTTTATCTTATCAATAACTGAAAAATTCACATTTAAAAAAATATTTTCGTGATTGTACATATAAAAATAAGAATTTACAAACCAATTTCCATAATTTTATCACATTCCAACTTAATTTTTATACACAAAACATTGATTGTGCATATAAAAACAAGAGTTTACAAACCAATTTCCATAATTTCATCACATTCGAACTTGATTTTTATGCTCAAAACATTTTTAAATCAAATTCTATACTTTATGTTTCAGTGAAATTTGTACTAATCTAGGTTATTCTGAGCATATTATTAATCAAATTCTCATATGTTTGACCTTGCACTTCAGAGCTTTTTGAATTACCGGCCATCAAGTTGTTTAAAATACAAATACTATTTTTATAGTTTTAATGGTATATAGTGTATTTGACTAGACTGAGTTATTCTATCCATATAATTAATCAAATTATCATATGTTTAATCTTACACTATGAAGATTTCTGAATTTTCATCCATTAAGTTTCTTAAAATATTAATACTATATTTATAGCTCTAATGATGCATAGCATACATGAATAAAATCTTTAACATTTAACATTTTAACATTTCATATTTCAAAATCAAACTATATGAATTTTTACTCCAACGCTTATCAACATCACAGAATGCTTCAGAATTTATGCTTCACACTTTTCTAATAATTATGAGATATGTATTCCTCAGAAATATTACTATCATATGAATAAGTAAAGGAAATATAATATATATTAAATAACCTCATACACGAAAAGTATCACAGAAGGAAAATATTAATAATCAATTAAAATAATTAACTATCGCGTAAAATTCCATCGATTACTTATAAAACTTCAACTGATGAATGAAAAATGTGTAAATTAGCAAAATAAAATTTACAAAAGTAAAAAAAAAAAATTACAAAAGAAAAAAAAATTACAAATAAGTGCAAGGTGAAACATATGACAATTTGATTAATAATATGAGCAGAATAACCTAGGCTAGTCCGAATTTCACGGACTAATACAAGGTATACAATTTGATTAAAAAATGTTTTGAGCATAAAAATTAAGTTCGAATGTGATGAAATTATGGAAATTGGTTTGTAAATTCTTATTTTTATATGTACAATCACGAAAATATTTTATTATATGTGAAATTTTCAGTTATTGATAAGATTAAAAATTACTGTTTTGTTTAATTATGAATCTTTCTTGAGGTATATGCCATCGAAGTGTTAAAAACATTACAAATTCGATGTACATTTGTTAAAATTATGTAATGTTAAAAAATATAGGAGAAAGAATCGAGTTTGATGTAGATAGGCATTGCTGTAAAGGTCAATTCGATGTTGAATTTCAAGAAATTGTGTGAAAATAAGGTTTTCTAAAAGGAGTTGATGTAATCTCAGTTACAGTTCTGGGAAAATTAATTCAAAAGTTGTTATCTGCTATTTTTTAAAAGGTAATAATGAAAAGATCTAAGTAATATTTGCTCTTATGTGGTGAAAATTTCAAATAGTTTGGTTTGAAATATGGACTATCTGAAATATGAAATTTTTGAAAAATTAAAGTTTCTATTCATGTATACTCTGTATCATTAAAAAACTGTAAATATAGTAGTCATATTTGAGACAACTTGATGCGTGATCGTTCTGTGATTTAATAATTTTCTGATAGATGGATAAAAAAAGTTGTTAAACTTATGTAATGTTAAAATATACAGGGTGTTCCGTTAAAGGGGTCCAATATTAATAGGGGTAATAGAGGAGATCACATGGAGCATAAATCAGTATATAAAGCCTGGTCGGATCTCAATAGTTTTCAAGTTACAGCAAATAGAATGAAAATTCGGAAAATTGTAAAGGAACCCTCATTGCTAAACTATCGATAATGCTACATAAAAACGAAGCACATATTTAGAAAGAGCAGAAAAAAACCTACAAAATGACATCAATTGTATTAAAATAGCAATATTTATTGACGAGTTACAAGCCCTGAAACAGTGAAAAAAGTACGAAATACAATATACATCAAAATAGTTAATCGTTAATTCCAAAAAGACAACTCTAGCTACAACAAGGAAAATGTAGTAAAATTTGGTCCATTCCGAAAACTTTCGAAAAGGCTTACAATGAACCATATCGGTTTAATTGTGTGAGAGAAATTAATCAGTTTCTTAGTTACAACTCCGCTTTCTTTGACACTAGCAAAGGTTAAACTCCGCCCATCACGATTGGAAACACCGCCTTTTTAATTACTCTCAACTATACATTTTCGATCATGCTTCTTCTGAGATGCAACATTTTTAATTATTCAAGAGTTGAATGAACCAAAATAACTTTACAATAATAGTCTACATTTTAAAGTGGTCTTTTATTGATATAAAGCTTAAGTTAAATTCTTTAAAATTAAACTGGTGGTGAAAATTCGGAAATAATTAAAAATATTGCGATTTGTAACTATGCAAGAAGTTTCAGTACATGTTTTACATGGGCAATTATTGTATGTATATGTGCATCATAATTTATGATAGGAAATAATAATAACAAATAGCATAATAATTTTATTAATTATAAATTTAAAAAAGACACTAAATTTTAAATTAATTCATACAAACTTTGTAATTTACAATTTGAGTACACCACAGTCTGTGACTTACAAAATACTGTGCCAAAAAGTGTTGAAAATAAAAGAAAAATGGCAAATAAAGAATTACATTCCACGTACTTTATGACATATGTGAAGCATAGTCTTCTGGCCTGCGCTGCACAGTTCAATGTCGGAAGGCAGACGAACGGACATTATTATAATAGGTGTTCGAAGTTGCGCCCATTAACAGAATCGCACAGCCGACAGCGACGTCGTAAAGATTGGCGAACACGCCGAAAAACTCCGACGGAGTTGGGAATGCCTCCTGCAGCGACAACGATTCGCGCTAGTAAATCCTCCGGTGTATCCACAGGCGTTTCATACACCAGCGATTTAAGGTGTCCCCAAACAAAAAAGTCTAACGGATTGAGGACTGGAGAGCGTGCAGGCCAAGCAACAGGTCCACTGCGTCCAATCCATTTCCCAGGATATGTTGAATTGAGGTGATTGCGAACACCTATGAAAAAATGTGCCGGTGCGCCATCCTGCATAAACCACATATTGTAACGCAATGTTGCTGGCACATTTTGCAGTAACTGCGGTAAGCAGGGCTCCCAAATAGTCCGCCAACTGAATACCAATAAATTTTAACAAAAAAAATTATGGTAGGTTTGTGCTAGAATTAAATTTCAAAGGTGGTTCTGGGGCGGTTTGTAAGAAAAATCTAAAAAGAAAAATTTTCTAAAATAATATTGGTATTCAGTTGGCGGGCCATTTGGGAGCCCTGGGTAAGATATCCCGTAGGAAAACCAAGTACGTACTGCCATTGAGTACATCTGGGAGTAAATATGGTCCTATGAGATAATCGCCGAGGACACCTGCCCATATGTTCACACTGAACTTTTGTTGTGCGTTCGACGGGAAAACAGTGTGCGGATTTGTATATGACCATGTATGCATATTGTGCGTGTTTACCACGCCCTCTCTCGTAAATGTTGCTTCATCAGTAAATAAAATATTTTCCAGAAATTGTGGATTATTTTCTGTTACATTAAGCAACCAGCGTACGAATTCTGTCCGCTGAGCACAATCTGTTACTGATAACAGTTGTACCCGCTGCACATGAAAGGGGTGCATGTTTTCTGCACGCAGAACACGCCACACACTTTGGTGAGAAACACCGACTTCAGACGCAGCAGCTCGTGTACTCGTGGAGGGGTTATCTTTAAAAATATTCAGTACATCTTCTTCCATTGCAGGTGTTCGTACATGTCGAGGTTTCCCTGCATCAATGCTTGCTGTATTAAACGATCCAGTCTCCCGTAATCATCTATCGATTTTTATGAAGAGTTTCGAACTTGGGCAACGTCTCCTTGGAAATTGCTCACGGCACATGCGCTGTGCTAGACATGCATTTCCATGAGCTTGCCCGTACATCAGATGCATGTCCGCATATTCTTCGTTAGAGTATTCCGGCATAATTATTATACATCAACTTACTACAATCCCACTTACAACAACCTCCCTTTAACATAACGCCCACTGATGACTGCTGTTTTATTACACTTTTCTTCCTATACACATAGAAAATTTGCATAAAAAGTACTTCTTCTTCATCATCCTGAAAGTTCATGGAGGAAACGCAGCAGTCACGGAGTTTGCTTTAAGACAAGGCGAGAGCTGCACAAAATGTCATTCACTTGACCAGACTGAATAATGAAAGGGTATTGATAGAGGTTGATCAAAAATGTATAATTGAAAGATATTAAAACGGGGTGTTTACAATCGTCATGGGCGGAGTTTCGCCCTTTCCGAGCGTGCAACAGTACAGAGTTGTAACTAGGGAGCTGCTTGATTTCTCCCATAGAATTAAACTGATATGGTTTATTGTCAGCTTCTTCGAAAGCTTTCGGAATGGACCAAATTTTATAACATTTTCCTTGATGTAGGTAGAGTTGCATTTTTGGAATTAACGTTTAACTATTTTGCTAAATATTTGATTTTGTATTTTTGCACTGTTTCAGAGCTTGTAACTCGCCATCAATTCTCAATATTCTAAAACAACTTATGTCATTTCGTAGGATTTTTTCTGCTCTTTCTAAATATGTGCTTCGTTTTTATGTAGCATTATCGATAGTTTAGCAATGAGGGTTTTTTTTACAAATTTCCGATTTTTCATTCTATTTGCTGTAACTTGAATATTATTGAGATCCGGCCAGGCATTATAGACTGATTTATGCTCCGTGTGATCTCCTCTATAACCCCTATTAATATTGGACCCCTTTAACGGAACACCCTGTATAGGAGCAAGAATCGAGTTTGATGTTGAAAAGTACTGCAATAATTCAGAAATCTTCGATGCTCTTGTAGTGCAATCGGATAGTGCATATGGCTGTTAACCATGGGGTTGGCGGTTCGAATCCGCCCGAGGGCGACTTATTATTATTATTTGTTTTTACTTAGTAAATTTAGAGGTTTCAAGAATTCCTTTGTTTTTCATTTTGAGGGAAATTTACGTATTAAGCAATTATTTAATAACTTCTTTTTTGTTTGTGTTTAAGTTTTAGTGTGCTGCTAATTCGTTTCGTTTCACTCAAAGCTGTAAAATTATAGGAGGCGCTCATGTTTTTTAATTCTTAGGATTGCTTTAAACAGGGAAAAATCACTGACTTTCGTTAACCCCTTGAAGGGAGGTGATGCCGTCACGGCATCACATAATTTTAATCCCAAATTGCCACACTGGCACCGGAATTTTATTATGAAAATGTCATCTTTATTAAATACACGAAAATATACTTTTACTTGTTTACAAATAAAGTCTCTTGTTAATACTGGTGTCATTAAATTATTTGAACGTTTTACGAATACCAGTACCTTGCCCTGAAAGGGTTAAATTAGAAAGTACTGAATTTGATTAAATAATGTTTTGTGTATGAAAAATTAAGTTTGAGTGTAGAAAAATCCAGTTAAATGTAATAAAAATAATGATATTAGTTTGTAAATTCATATTTTTATATGTACATTCATGAAAATATTTTTAAAATGTGAAATTATCAGTTATTGATTAGATTAAAATTAATTTATTTTTGTTTAATAATGAGTATTTCTTGAAGTGTACATCATTCAAGGGTTAAAATTCTACATAGCTAGCATCTAAAAGTATGATAAAATCTCAAAGTAGTGTAAAATCTAATCAAATTCGTTTAAATTCGTCTTTTTTCATTAAAAATCATATTTTCCTTTTGTTATTTGTCCAATTATTAAAATTCATTTAGGTGATGGTTGTTCAAAACTGAAATATATGTTTAAATTTCGTTTTTAAGTTGAAATCCTAGTCACTTTTCTCTAAGTTGATATTTTCATCTTATAGTTGAAAAAATCTAAAGAAATCGGTCTTTTTCCTTAAAAATTGATATTTTCCATTGTTTTGCTTAATTATTAATATTCATTATAGTGTTGTTCATTCAAAATTCAGATATCTGCTCAAAATCTCGAATGTTTCAATGATCAAATGATCTCGAATGCATAAATCAATTTTATTCATTTCCAGTTTCCAATATAGGGAAGAAATTTGTACTATTGGTTTCAAATGTAGTAGTCATGATGTGAATAGATGTAAATATGAACACTATATAAAGGCAATGAAGCTTTTCAAGATAGATAAAGTTTAACAATATAATTAGTATCTTGTAACAATATATAAACAAATGTATTTCAAAGTTGAAAATTTGCGTAAAATTTCATCTTTTTCTTGAAAACTGATATTTTTTTTTGTTTAATTAATGATATTTATTAAGTTTTTGTTGTTAAAAACTAAAATATGAGGGCTGTAAATTAAGTAATGGCAACATAGGTATAAATCAATTTTTAATGAACTTACAAGTACAATTGCATTACATTCCTTCTATGTAATCACCATCAAAGCTTATAACCTTTTGTCAAATGTCGGGAAGCCGTTGTAGACCAGTGGCAAGGTGTGATTGTTGATGTGAGCGACCGAGCGCCCTACGGCGTAGAGTACAGATGGACTCAGATCAACCTCTAAGGATAATTCTCGGACAGTCCATCGACGGTGTATGGTAAGGAGACCGCTCAGGATGTCAATCTGCTCTTGAGAAATGGAGGGCCAGCCTGTGCGTTGCAAATCCGCAGTCTCATTCCGACCCGAACGAAATGCTTGAACCCATCGTGCTACTGTCCTATACGGTAACGCATTTGTGCTACAGGCTTCCACTAATCCTCAATAGCATTCTGTTGCATTTTTGACACGAGCAACCTCGATTTTACGCCACGACCGCTGATCCCCTTTTGAAAACATGCTTTAGAGCGATGGAAACGAAATTCCTTACTTTAACGCCACATAACAACTACTCTTCTAAGCAGACCGACTCTTTTTTGCATTCTACACATCGACAACAGCGCCACAACACCGCTCCGATATCCTATTTGCGCATTCCCGCCCTTCTGCGAGTTTCAAGGCTAAGTTGCCACTATTTAATTTACAACCCTCGTATAAGTTTAACTCTTCTCTTAGAAGTTGATATTTCCATGTTACATCTGAAAAAATCATAAGAAATTATCTTTTATCTCTTAAAAATTCATATTTTCCACTGTTCTGCTTAATTATTAATAATCATTAAGGTAATGATTTTTAAAAACTAAAATATAAGTTTATATCTTTCACGTAGCAACTGAAAAGAAGCGTAAAAATTGATGTTTTTCTTGGATGTAAACAATTTCCGATATGCTTTTGTGACATCAAAACTCTATTGTTGCGAACCCCCCCAAGTTTAGGGAATGTGAGGGGGTTGACGGTGGTAAATAGGAGTTGGAGTTATTTTCGTATACTAGTCTCGTCGAAAAAATCCTATTCAATCTGCTAAAAGATAAGAAAATTAGAATAAAAAATCGTATTTTTATATGCGTTTACGTGAAAATATTTTTTTATGTGAAATTTCAAGTTTTGAATTTATTTTGCTCAAATATACTATATTTTGTAGTGCTGTAGTCTAAAGTTTTATATCTTACATAACTAGTGTTTAAATATATGTTAAAATCTCAAACTAGTATAAAAGTTAGTAAAATTCGTTTAAATTCGTCTTTTTCATTAAAAAATTCATATTTTCCTTTGTTTTTAAAATTGGTTAAGTTAATGGTTGTTGAAAAACTTAAATATATGTTTAAATTTCCCTTTTAAGATGATATTCTCATCCTATAGCTGGAAAAATCTAAAGAAATCAGTTTTTTTTTTCTTGAAAATCGTTATTTTCAATTGTTTTGTTTAATTAATAATACTCATTAAGATGTTAATCATTTAAAATTTAAATATATGTTTACATTTCCTCATTTAAGTTGATATTCTGATCTTGTAGTTGAAAAAAAAAATATAGAAAGCAGCTTTTTTCCTTAAAAATTGTTATTTTCAATTATTTTGTTTAAGGGTGTTCTCAAATCCAAAAGGGCGACTTTCGGACATAAGTTTTAATTTATTTTTGTTCGAAAATGCATGAAACTAGCTGGTGTTGTTGTTCAGAAACTATGTCATTGAGCTTTTTTCCCCATTTTTTTACAAACACAATAGATCTTTCAGAAAAGAATGTCAAAGTGGGCGTTTTGAACCGAATTTCCGCGCGAAAGAAGTAAGAGACTCAAGAGCGAGCGAAAAACGTGTTTGTCACGTGATCGAAATTCCTTATAACTCAATAGGTAATTGATTGATCAAAAAAATGGAAAAAACAGTTCAATTCCAAATTGCCTCCATAGCCAGGCTTTCCAATTTTATATCTTTCCGTTAAAAAATGAACTTTTAAATGTGTCAAAACGTTTTGCGCTTGTTAAGCAGAGCGGTTAAGAACAACCTTAATTAATAATACTCATTAAGACGTTAATCATACAGAAAACAGAATTCAAATGTATGTCTAACTTACACCATTTAAGTTGCTATTCTGATCTTGTAGCTGAAGAAAAATCTAGTAAAATCAGCTTTTTCAACAAAAATTGTTATTTTCCATTGTTTTGCTTAAGGATGTTCTCAGCTGCTCTGCTCAATAAGCGAAAACGTTCTGACACATTTTCAAATTTATTTTTTAACGGAAAGATATAAAATTCGAAAGCCTGAGCATGGAAGAGTTTTGGAATCCAACTGTGTTTTCCATTTTTGGATCCATCATTTAACTATTGAGTTAGAAGCGATTTTGATCGCGTGACACGGTATTTTTCTCCCCTTACTGACTGGATTTTCTTCTTTCGTTCGGAAGTTTTGTTCAAAATGCCAACTTTGACAGTACTTTCTGAAAGATCTATTGCGTTTACAAGAAAACGGAAAAAAACAGTTCGATGGCATAGTTTCTGAATAACAACACTTTCTAGTTTCATGCGTTTCCGAATAAAAATGAATTAAAACTTATGTCAGAAAGTTGACCCTTTGGATTTGAGAACAGCCTTAAGGTAAAGGTTGTTCAAAATTCAAATGCGATCCTTAGACGAAATTCGCGCCTTTTTTCTGTTGACGATTGAGAAAATTGATTTTTTTCGGCGACTAACTGTCGAAATTCTCGATATTTTTCCGTGATATTTTTTTATTTCCAAATTTTCGGAAAATTCGGAACAGAATCTCCCATGTAATAGCCTGTGATAATTTTTTTTTTAAAGATAATTTTTCTTGTGTGTTATTGAAAATGTTTGAATTGTATTGTGATCTTTATAGTGCAAAATAATGTCACCTTCACATTTTTTTAAATATTTACTCTTGTGTGACAAAATGAAAATAAGAAATATTGTTTTTCTAATATTCCCCACTACCATGATTGCTTAGCTTATTCTTATAGATATATTTTTTTAACCTCTATCTTGGCCAATTTTATTTTCTGACTGCACATAACTAAAGATTTATATTATACTTAATTTAGATCCAAATTAAAAGAATTATGTGATTAAATGAAATATAAACATTTGATGTAGTCTGTGTTTCTTTTGTACATGTGTAAGTTATTTTTCACTTTGAATTCCTGATTCCCCCCCCCCCCCCCGTATAAACGCTATTGCTTTTATACATTTCTTTTATAATGTGGCGACTGGATTATTTGGGTTTAGGAGCCAGTGGCTCCTTTAAAATTTTTGCAATCTGCCCCTATACTCTTAATCATATCTTCATTCTTTGAATCCTTTTTCCATTTAGTTATTCTATTCTTCCGTTTCTAGATTCCAGTTAAAATCCTGGGGCACCCTAGAAACACATAGGACACTAGAATCAACGCAAAAAATTCTGACTCATTTTTTAACACAAATACATGATACTTGCAGAAAAGATTATTAAAGCGATTTGTAATCAACGTAAAATTTTAAACAAACTCTGACTACATATTTTCAAAGTGGAATCCCTTTAAAGACCCAAATAAAAGTATTTCAGTTTTTTACTTTTTTCTATCTTTACAAGAAGAAAGTATTGGCTTCGTAAAAGTTTTCGAAATCCGATTTTCGACGGACTTACACGTTTTAGGGGTCAGAGATCACGAAAAAATGCTTTTACAAAATGTCTGTCTGTGTGTGACACAAATTTTGTGGGACCTCTATCTCAAGAACTAATGAACGAAATTTAATAAAACTTTATATTCCGTTAGTGCCTGATATAAATTGGTGCTAATCACTTTTTGGTGTAAATCGTCTATAGGTGGCGCTGCCATGCTGTATTATTCACGATTTCCACAATAGCTCTATCTCAAAAACTAATGCACGGATTTTCATCAAACTTCAAATTCAATTAGAAATTGACATAAGTTGTTGCTGATTAGATTTTAGTGTAAACCACCTAACCGGCGACGCTGTTATATTGCATTTTTCAGGAAGTATTAACATGAATGAGGTAGAAGAAAGTTTTGGGATTGTCACATCCGACTAGTTTATATTGTCTTTAATTTTAAAATATTAAATCCAAAATTGATGAAAACTAGTCGTATGTGGCAATCCCAAAACTTTCTTCTATCTCATGCATGTTAATATTTCCTGAAAAATACAGCCGGTTAGATGATTTACACCAAAATCTAATCAGCAACAACTTATGTCAACTTTTAACGGAATCTGAAGTTTCGTGAAAATCCGTGCATTAGTTTTTGAGTAGAGCTATGGCGGAAATCGTGAAATATTCTGCATAGCAGCGCCACCTGTCGGGCGATATATACCAAAACCTAATAAGCAACAACTTAAGTCAACTTGATAACTGAAGTTGAAGTTTGATTAAAATCCGTGATCTTCTTGAGATAAAACTATTGCGGGAATCAGGAAAAATGCAGCATAGCAGCGTCAGCTGTTGGGCGATTTACACAAAAACGTAGTCAGCGGCAACTCATATCAAGGACTAACTGAATCTGAAGTTTGATGACAGTCCACGCATTAGTTCTTGAGATAGAGACATTGTGGAAATAAGGAAAAATGATGTATAACAGTGCCACCTGTTGGGTGATTTATACCTAAACGTAGTAAACATAAACTCATATCAAGGACTAACTGAATCTGAAGTTTCACGAAAATCCGTACATTATTTCTTGAGATAGACCCATTAAGGAAATCGTAAAAAATGCAGCCTAGCAGCGCCAACTGTTGAGAGATTTGCTCCAAAAACTAATCAGCACCAATTTATATCAGGGACTAACTGAATATAAATTTTTATTAAATTCCGCGCATTAGTTCTTGAGATAGTGCGCCCACAAAATTTGTCTCACACACAGACATACAGACAGACAGACAGACTCACAGACATACTCACAAACAGAAATTTTCTAAAAACATATTTTTTCGGGATCTCTGACCCCTAAAACGTGTAAATCCATCGAAAACCGGAATTCGAAAATTCTCACGAATCCAATACTTTCTTCTTGTAAAGACAGAAGAAAGTAAACTAGTCGGATGTACAAATCCCAAAATTTTCTTCTATCTCATACATGTCAATACTTCAAAATTCGTTATCACTTTACCAAAATTAAATGGCAACCTATGCTCATCATAATGATTCTAAAAAGATGAAATTCCATGCTTTAGTTCTTGAGATATGACTATCGCTGAAATCGTGTAAATACAGCAAAATTCAGCACCACTTATAGGGTGATTTACACCAGAACCTAATCATCATCAACTTATGTCAACGTCTAACTGAATATGAAATTTGGGGAAAATTCGTGCATTAGTTCTTGAGATAGAGCTGTTGCGCAAATCATGACAAATGCAGCATAGAAGCGCCACCTGTTAAGCGATTTGCACCAACACATAATCAGCAGCAATATTAATCTAGGTGTACTTGAATCTGAAATTTGATGAAAATTCATGCATTAGTTCTTGAGATAGAGCTATTGAGGAAATCGTTCTAAATGCAGCACAGCAGCGCCACCTATTGGTCGATTTACACCAACACGTAGTCAGCTTAATTTCATATAAAGGACTAACTAAATCCGATGTTTGATGAAAATGTGTGTATTAGTTCTTGAAATACAGCTACTGCGAAAATAGTGTAAATCCTGCAAAATACAGCATAGCAACGCCACCTGCTGGGCGATTTAAACCAAAACGTAAACAGCACCAACTCATATCAAGGAATAACTGAATCTGACGTTTTATAAAAATCCGTGGAGTAGTTCATGAGATAGAGCTATTGCGGAAATCCTGCAAAATGCAGCATAGCAGCGCCACCTGCAGGGCGATTTACACCAAAAAATAATCAGCACATATCTATATCAGGGACTACCCGAATATAAATTTTTATTTTAAATTCCGTGCATTAGTTCTTGAGATAGAGCGCCCACAAAATTTGTGTCACATACAGACAGACAGACAGACAGACTCACAGACAGACATTTTGTAAAAACATGTTTTTTGGAATCTCTGACCCCTAAAACGTGTAAATCCGTCAAAACCGGAAGTCGAAAATTTTCATGAATCCAATACTTTCTTCTTGTAAAGATAGAAGAAAGTAAAAAGCGACAAGACACAAGAGTCGAACTTCTGTCTTGATTTATCTAAAGCAAACCCCCTCCCCTCCTTTTTAATTGTACTTAAATTAAAATGCAAACAATATTTATAAATATGTTTTATGTTTACATATGTTTTTATGAAATTTGGAATGACACAATCAAAAGCGAATACTGAAAAATAAATAAGATGGTAGATTTTTCTATTGCTTCGAAACTAACTGCTTTACAACTACTTCATTAAAATTTTTAGCTCAGTACATAGAGAACTAACTATGTAAGAATTTTTTCTGGAAACGGAACGTATTCCCAGAAGCATTTGATGGGTACTGTGAATTATTATTATGTGAATGTGACTGGATCTAAACTAGATCTTTTAGAAACAATTGTCAACTATGTTATTTATTATTATTATTTTTTTTTTTAGAGAGCAGAAAGTTGAGCCTATATATCCCAAGGTTACTTTATAGCATCGTTCAAAGTCAATTGATAACGATCAAGTGGGGGTGTTTACCTTTAGCAGAAGGGAACGTTTAGGGAAGGTGTGGGAGGGATTTGAGGGGATCCTCCTCGTCTCTAACTTTGTAATTACGTCCGCTTGACCACATATTTCCTAGGAAAAAAAAGACCATTATAAAGACCATTATAAAAGATCATTAAAAAAAGACCGATGCTATAAAGTATCCCAAGGTTACTTTATAGCATCCTAGGGATGCTATAAAGTAACCCCATACCTAGGAAAAAAAAGACCATTATAAAGACCATTATAAAAGATCATTAAAAAAAGACCGATGCTATAAAGTATCCCAAGGTTACTTTATAGCATCGTTCAAAGTCAATTGATAACGATCAAGTGGGGTGTTTACCTTTAGCAGAAGGGAACGTTTAGGGAAGGTGTGGGAGGGATTTGAGGGGATCCTCCTCGTCTCTAACTTTGTAATTACGTCCGCTTGACCACATATTTCCTAGGAAAAAAAAGACCATTCTTCTGGAGTATCTCTTTTGGCGAGCACTTTGCAAAGGTCACCAAATCAGCTTTTATTTGAAAAATAAGGATCGAAATTTTAGTGATGAAAAAAGTTATGATAAAAAAGGTTTCAACTGTATCTTATAGTTGTTAATTATAGTTTATCCTGTGTTGAAAACTTGTATTTTTATTTATTTATGTAAAAAGTAATATGCAAACTTCTTATTATTGAATGCAATTGTTAATTTTTATTTATCATTGAAAACTGGATTTTTATTCATAATTTTATTATGAATTTATCATAAAAATATTATGAATTTATAAAAACGTTCCTACCTGTCCCAATCATCCCCACAGCAGGGATGAATGGGACACAAAGATTTTTCACCCTGTATTCGATTTTACCAAATTAAAATTTATAATTATAACCTTATATGTAATTATATTTGTAATATATGATTTTACAGCACGAATCGATATGTTTTTTTTTTCAAAAACTTCTTTTATTGCAGTTTTAACTTTTAATGCAGACTTCAGCTATCAATCTGTTCTTTTTCCCCACTTATGAGACATTTTAGATTTGAAATGAAAGTGCAAAATGTCTTTTAAATATGGCATAGCTAATAATTTTCAATCATAACTTATTAATTAATATTAATTAATTGTATCATGCAGAACGGAAATTATTGGGTCGATGAGAAAGTCGTGTCGTGTTGGGAAAATCAATTCGCACCAGAAAGTTCTGCCCAGTAATTATTAGACATTAGATATCGGAATCAATGTCCAATAATTAAATGATAGAATTTTCCGGTACGAATTAATTTTCCCAACACAACACGACTTTCTGATCGACCCAATATGTTAGGGGTGGGGATTTATTTGTGCAACATTTCAAAATTCAATATAATTTCCCCCATTTGATCAATAAACATAAATTTATATAAAGCATATACTATTTTTAACAATTTTATCTATTTTGATTAAGTTTTAGTACCAATTTTTTGATAATCCATTAATAATTATTACAATTCAATAAATAACACTCAGAAATTTTAAACAATAACAACTCATATAATGCTATTTAATATTATTAATTAACGTAAATTATTAATTTATCAACCTATATAATACTATTTAGTTAATAAATAAAATTTTCACCATCTCTAGGGATAAATGAGAATGTCCCACTCATCCCCATGATGCATATATTCCCTTCTCAGCCATTTTACCTCAAAAATTATTTTGTCACATTGGTTACTATTCATTCAGTTTAATTATCGATATTGAACCTTAAAATAAATAGCTACAACATAGCTTAATTTTTTTATATTGTATAAGATATTTCACATCTTCAAATGTAAAAAAAACTTACTTTTAAGCAGAGATTTCAGAAAATGCAACTTTGAAGGAAAATGAAAACAGCAATGTGGTCATACTTTTAGTTCTGAAGCACACTGTGGTAGAGCCTATATCGGGATAGGAAGCAATTTAAAATAAATGTTTATTGCCGGAAATATTGAGAATGTCCCATCCATCCCTTGTCCCATTCATCCCCTAGCTCCCCTACTCATCATTCATATTGAAAATTTGTATTTATTCCTAAAGTGTTTAAAAAAAGAAAAAGAAGAAAAGAAATATATACAATAAAAGACACAAGAAATGGTTTCAAATGCAATAAATAGATGAAACATTAAACATGCTGTCCAAGTAATCACGTTGCATTAATATAAGTACTTTTTTAGAAGTAAATTTTTAAAATGAAAAAAAAATTATTTTTTACATTTACTTAAAAAAAATGTATATATATATATATATTTACCATACTTCAGTATTGAGCTGGTGACATGAATTAATAGCCGAAGAAATAGCCAAAAATCGCTATTTATAGGAGTTCTTTTTATTTATTTATTCAGATAATTTAAGTGGTTCAAAGCGCGTAATTTGATTAAATGTCTTAGATTTTTGTTTTATTGATATTTTTATTTATTTAACATATATACCTGTACCTATATTGGCATATTACTATACATATTACTATAGGCATATTATTATACATATCGGCTGTTAATTCATGGCACCAGCTCAATACTAAACTATCGCTTTTAATAAATTTCAGATCCTTATTTGAATTCCAAAATTTTTCGTATTGTTAGGTGGAATCTAAAATAAAACAAATCAAATATAAAAGGTCTATTAGAGCTTTCAATAAAAAAAATGGTTTTAATCTATACCCTATAACCCGGGAAGCCTGTTATGGTTCCCTTAGTGATATATAACGCTACAACTGGAGGAAGGTGGTGGGCCAAAAATTTTTGTCGTTGAGAAATTACTTTTTAAAAATTATTTATATATTTTTGCTTGCATTCATTTTTAAGCCAAATTCAAATACGCCTTCTTCTTTCTTTCTTTTTTTCTGTACTTCTTCTTTTTCTTTTTTTCTTTTTTAGTCCCAAAGAGAAAATAAAATACTTCATTTAACTGATGAAGACATTTTCAAATTGGTGAGGAAAAAAAAAAAGTATAAAGTATATGCATTAATTTTATATCAATCAATTTAATCGTTATATGACCATTGAAGTGCTTTTGAAGTTCATTTTACTATTTATGGAAGTTAACTCTTAATTTTTCTGGGAAGTGTGTTAAAAAGAAATATCTAGGTAAGAACAAAGTGTTATAATTCTGTGCATTTTTTAAGTTTAATGGTCTTAGTGATGCAAGAGAATTTGAATTTATAAGTAGCGAATAAATTGTGAGTATTCTAGCATTATTATAAAGTAATTAAAAGAAAAAATGTGCTTGATGTAATCTTTATTAAATGGACTATATTTTTTTCTTATGATTTCCCCACCCCCCCCACCCCCCTTTAAAATTGACATTGCTAAAGTACCTTTTTAAAATCTCATAATTTATTTTTACCTCACTTTTTCTAAAGACCTCCTATTTCTGAAGATGTTATTTGATACTACTATACATGAAAATTATAATGTGACAAAATTTCGGAGACAAGTAAACGACCCGAAAACAATTTTTAAACAATCGCGAAATGTAAATATTCTATCGTATTATAAACTGAATATACAATCTACTAACTTGTTATTCTACTTTAATAAGAATACAACCCCCTAAACAAACCTTACCACTGCTTTCCCTTCACGGTGGAAGGTTAAAATAAGTATTGCACGCATCTCGTACGCGCCAAGTAAAAGTGCCAATTACATCTTGGAGGGGGAGACCGTGCATTGCAGGAAAGAAAAGAATGAAGACCCCAGCTCACATCGGGTCACGTAATGGACCTGATCCTTTTTTTTTTTTTTTTTTTTTTTTTTTTTTTTTTTTTTTTTTTTTAAGGCGAAAAAAAAAGACGTTATAGAACAAATTCATATTTGTAGAAAAGCCATCATGCGAGAAATCTGTGTCATTTTACACCGTACAAATTAATGCGAATAAAACCTTATTTTTCACATCTTAGATCTTTATTTATCATCATCACACACATTTTTACAAATAATATTTGAAATAACACATATACATTAAATTTTGATTATTAATTCCATAAATCTATCCTGCTTAAATTTGTGAAGAATCCCCGATTAAATGAAATATAATAGAGGGAGAGCGGTTCACTTTGCAGTCGCCAACTGTTTTCATTTGGCCTATTTATCGCCCCTCCTGGCTTCAAAAGAAGAAACAATTGTTTGCGGCAGAAAAATCGGAATTAGGGATAGAGGAAGAATGATTTCATTCCCTTTTACGGGGCACGTACGGTACACAATCCAAAAAAAAAAAAAAAAAAAAAAAAAAAAAAACTAATTGCATATTTTATTTAGTAAACTTATAATTATTCAATTTTTGTAATAAAATAAATAGATGCATTTTTGATGGTTTTTCCAAATATTAAGCGAACGTGAAGGGGTTAAAGACGTTGTTTCGAGCTAAACAACTATTACAGGCCAGCTTGCTTGCATGAGTAAAGTAAACTGTCACTACAAAGAGCAACTTGTTAGTCGATTACTAACGGAGGCAAATGCAACGGAGGCTGTGTTCACTTCAGAGGGAGGAATAAAAATTTCTCCCTAAAAGATCGACTTAAAATTCTGGAAATTGAAAAGTTTACGGACTATACTTTCGCATGGTTACATTTGCCCCAAATCGTTTGTTACATTTGTAACTAGGGTTAATCCCTTAAAGAAGACCTTTTTAAGTAGATTATTTTTTAAATAACTATTTAGAAAAACTATACTAATGTTATTTTTCTTGGTGTATTTCTTTAACGCTTTCTTCACTATTTTGGGAGTTTCGTTTATTCTTGTGTAATAATAAAGAAACCAGAATGTGTATGAATTATAACTGCACACACACAAGAAAAAAAAAAAAATTGTGACTTCTTTATCTAATGAACATTATGTCACTTATGTTTAAGGAAATCTAGTTAGTCAAAGCAAAAAATTTTAGATCATTGACTGAAGTCCAAATACTACTATATAAGTAAACAATTCTCCGTCTTATTAACCCTTTGGACTCGATGGCTTCGGAGCGGGACCATTTAAAATTTGTTTTCAAACTCGAGGGCTCCGCTACGTAGACAATGCAAATAATTTTGTGATACCTGTCTAGAAAAGCCAAGATTGCATATTCGCAATTGCTTCGAGAGTTATCACACTTAGGAAGATTAAAAAATGTAATAAGTTTATAATTATATATATATATATATATCATAACATTTGTATTTATAAAGAATTAAAAAATAATAAGATATAACTAAAATCGCTTCGAGTTGCTGGTAATACGAATGAAAAAAAAAAAAAACTTCGATGCAAAGGGTTAATCATATCTACAAACATTTACGCTTTTTTCCGACCATTAGTTCTGAACGGAAAAATTTGCCTTATTAAATCCTCAATTTTCGATGATAAAATAAGACAAATATTTCGGTTCAAATATAGGAGTAAGAAAAAAGCATAGGATTAAACAAGGCAATTTTTTCCATTCAGAAATAGTGGTCGGAAAAAAGTGTGAAATATGGCAGCTATGTTATTATGGAGCAGAATTTTTTGTGATTAAATAAAGCGGAGAATTCTGTATGGAAATGATGTATCCAGTGCTTATAGACCTCACCATTGCTACGCAACTGCAAAAGATGATAAGTTCGGACTATAAGGAAGGCGATCGAGTGGCTTACAAGGAAATTTTTATTTCGCTTCACATGCTGTGTCAGGTATTGCATTACCGCAACTGCCTACTTTTACACTTTAATGTTACCACTAAAGTTTAACAGATCTTTTTATCTTATTTAATTGCAATTTTATTGATTAACAATATCAGCAAAGCAAAATTTACAATTAAAATTTAGTAGTGGAAAAAGGCGTAAAAGTTGGCAGCTATGGCATTATCCTAGAAACGATGAACTTTCTTAGGACCGATTTTAAGACCGATGTACAGCTTTAACACTAGAACGTCGGGTAATTTTACATAAGTTTAAAAAAAAAACTTTTCAAACCAGAAAATTTATTTAAGAATATTTAAATTCAACGTTTCGCTTATTTCAGTGCAATTTATATTTAACTTATTTTAGGAAGAAATTTCTTGTTGGAATGGCCAATTAGTCCATTGATCGGTGTCGAATTGACACCTGCTCGGCGTTCTAGTGTTAACCCCTTAACGGTCGCATTAAATTTATGTTTAAAAATTCAAATTGCTTATTAGCACCACTTTTTTGAAAAAGAAACCTTATTTAATGGCAGGTAAAATGATACCATAAAAAAGCCAATTACGCTATTTTATAAAACTGGTGGGAATCAATCAATATGAATAAAAGACACAGTCCGTGAATATCGCGGTAGCAAGAATTAAGGGATTAATCTTCTGAAAAATTAACATTTCCCAAAGCTCGCAGAAATCTTAAAAGTATTTACCTTTTCTACCTCTATTTTAAAAGAGCAATTTTTGTGTTAAATTCTTTATTATCTGCAATACACATACATTCTACAAATTTTACTGTTTCATAATAGTAGTAGAACAGGTAAAAATTTTAGGAACTCTGCGAACACTGATTACTATACTGCATTATATGCCTGTCTTTACGAGTACTATACTTTATCAAAATACTGGTAATAAAATGACTGTGAATACCCTGACGAGCTGCTACAGCTTGAGAGGTCGATTGGTTATCATTTCCAAATTGTACATGGGCAATTCCACGAGCACTTGTCGTGTAAGTCACATAGTAGGTTTTTGGCTACCAGTATTTTAGAACGGAAAAATGTGATTTATATTATGGATATATCTCATTAATTGAAAAAAGATGAAGCAAACATTTATAAAATAACGGTGGCAAACAAGCATAGTATGTGACTTACACGACAAGTGCTCGTGGAATTACCCACATTCAATCCGTACTCCATTTCAACGTGTTTAAAATTTTCATTTGTTAAAAGTTATCTAATTATACTTTCTGCAACTGCAGTGGGTATTGTACGTTTTTTTACAATGGTAGCGATTAAACAAATGAATAATTAAAACGATCACAAATAAATTTTTTGACCACAAAAATCTTAGAATTCCTGGGCGAACAATTAATTTTTTTTTATATTTATATATAACTAGGCTAGATGGTATCCGTCAAGATTTGACGGTAAATAACTTTCATTAGAAAAGTTATTCTTTCATTCTTTGTTTCATTAGAAAAATTCTTGAATCTTTAATGAATAGCTTTTAAATTAATTTATTGAAATTGTAACAAGTTTCTAAATTGCATAAGTGATTCCCATTTCTTTAAAGCGATAGAGGATACAGTCAGCCAAATCTATTCAATGAAGTCACAGAATTTGAACTTTATAATTTACAGCCAATTATGCTTCGTTTTACCAGAAATTTAACTAAAAATAGTGGATAGAGCATTTATATTTATTTACTATGGTCTCATTTTTTTGAAAAAATAACAGTATTTATTTTTATTTATTTATTATGATGTTTTAATTACATGAACATTAAAAGCTGCCATGAATTTTATTTTTATCAGTCTCATTCTCTAAAAGCCCAAATCTGAAACTTGTAGCAGCATATAATTTTTATTACTTGAATTTTATTTTACATTTTTATACATTTATTAAATATTAAACAATGGATATCAAGGTAATTTTTTTAATATTTCTTATAAGAATATCTTTCTTTCTTTCCGTTTTCTTTTTTTAAGGAAAAGAAAGACAAACTTGAGATCAAAAGAATGCACTAACTCCACGACACTCGGCTCTCTTAAGTATCGCTTTGCAGTACACATAATTCCCAAGTCAGATGTCCATAAAGTAAATTAGCAGCTCTCAAGCCAAAATGGCCTGATTTCTCAAAAGGATGTAACAAAAGAACAAGAAATCAGGTCTCCTGATAAACTGTGTCTTTATTGGAACAACTACTATCATAATCTGACTTTGATTTCCCGGATACCACTCACGGCCTGTGACTACCTAAATATGCTAGAAGTTCCGAGGGTTCGCTCAGAAATCGGCAAGCACGCGTCCGCGGTTCGCGCCCCTGCCCCCATCGGTCGGGCACTGACCGACGCCACGACAGAAGATCCATAAGTGGAGTAGCGGCTAATTCGTTACACATATATATATATATATATGTGTGTGTATGTATTTTAATTAATCGCTGGATTATGTCTCCTTCATAATCCCACAATATTTACAACTTTTCTTTTTTTTTATTGTCCATAATTAAAATATATGATTAAACCTGTACGCCAGATTTCCGTGGAATCATAAATTTATTGTTTCTTTTAAAAAAACTGCAATGTCGCGGGATCAGGAAAAAAAAAATGACGTTTGATGTGCGCCGCGAATTAATTCAACAGCAGTGATTTGCCACAGTTAGCTTGCGAAGCAAAAAAAAAAAAAAAAATGAGCCGAGAAAAGAATACATTTGGGTACCACTCGTTAAAAATAAGCTCTTGGATTATTCTGATATGTTCTTACAAGTAGTCACTAGATATCGACATGCGATTCTTCTACGAATTAGCAGAATTCCACGATTTATTATCTATTTATTTAGCAGATTTCCGCAAAATCAATTCGTCAATCGGTCATTAAAAGAAATCAAGAGTTTCCTCGATCGGTCATGAACTTTTTAAAAACCGTTAAGGAAAACTCCGGCAAATTTCGTGGATCGCTAGCCAAAAAAACCATAAATTTCATCAATCGTTTATAAAATAAAACAGAAATTTCGTCAATGTGTCGTGAAATAAACCGTGATTTTCGTCAATCAATCGATAGAAAAAAACGAGAATTTGTCAATCGGTCAAAGGGGGGGGGGGAGGCAAATTCCATCATTTCGTCTCGGAAAAATTCGCAAATATCAAAAATCGAAAGAATTGGATTTTGTCAACCGAACAGAGAAAAAACGGGAACATCGCCAAATTTTTTCACGATCATTTGTCGAAATTTGTGGGCGATATTTTACGAGTCTTTCAGTCACCTGAAAATGTCTTAATCCCTTCGAGGGTGGTGGTTCATTTTTGGACAATTTTAATTTCTAAATGCCACTTTGGCAACAGAATATTAGCATGAAAAATTTATTTTCATTAAGTACGTGAACAAAAGCTTTTACTTATTTTGAAATAATTTTTTTTGTAAATTCTGTTGTCGTTCACTTATTTCAGCCTTTTACAAATAGAAGTAACTTCTCTCTGAAAGATCTAAAGCCATAGCTACCAACTTTTACTCTTTTATGCTACCACTAAAATTTAATAGAGATTTTTGTATGCTCTAATCGTGAGATTCTGGCATTTATATGAGACAACATTTAGTATAAAATGTTAGTGGTAAGAATAAAGCGTAAAAGTTGGCAGCTATGGTTAACACTAGAACGTCAAGCTGGTGTCGATTCGACACCGATCAAATGAGAAAATGTCGATTCGAACCAGAGTTTTTTTCATAAAATCTGTCGAATTTTAAAAGTAGAAAACTAAGCTAAACAAATAAATGAAATAGTTTCAAATAAAAATTATGGTGTTAAAATGTTTTTATTAAGGTTTGGTAAATTTTTCGGACGTTCTAGTGTTAAAGGTGATGGACCACATACAGCCAAGTTACAACATTTATATCCCTATCAAAATATTATTTCTAGTGTATTATATCATCATTACTGTATTAGACTTCAATATGTAATTTTATATTCAAATGAAAACAGTAATGTAGATTAATTTATATAACAATATATAACCCTTGTTACTTTTATTCAACATTACAGACAAAATTTGCAGTGCCCTGTAATAAATATATTTTTAAATGGTCAAATAGTTTTAGTATATTGATAAAAGAGATGTCTTTTGGTATTTGGGAACATTTTTTAGGAGCTACGCATATACCGCAAGAGAAATATAGAGAAAAATTGCGAGTAACAGAAATTATATATGTAGTAACAGAGGTTACATTTTTTCAACGGACGTTACATTGAGTAACACAAATTAGACAGTAGAAGATTTACATTAATCCAAAAACTTTGGTACCACTGAATAACTTTGATGGATTTTTATTATCCTTATGAATTTTAAACTAGATATTTGTTAATTTATCTACATGTGTTAGAAATATGTAGTAACAGAAGTTACAGTTAACAGTTGTTACATTTAACAAAAAATATTATATTTTCTATAGTTTTATTAAAATATGTAAATATTGCATTTATTTAAATTAAATTAACTAAATTTCATATAATAAAAATAAAACTTTAATTAAAATTTCAATATTTAAATTTAAAAATTATTTAACAGAGGTTAGAAACAGAAAACACACTAACCTGGAATTCAGATGTTTCAGCTTACTGACCATATGTGTGCAGAACAAATTTAAAATGGCTGTAACTTATCTTTTATAATATTTTTATCTACAATTAAGCCCAGTAGTAACCTCTGTTGGGGACAATGGGCATGCTTTCTTTGGTAAGAAAAGTTACAGTATCAGAGGTTGTAATTTTAATGTACAAAATTTAATTTTAAAATAAAGTTAAATAAAATAAATATTTTATTGTTTCGAGCCTAACTAGTTAAAATACTAGGTTTTATTATTACATAAAACTAGTTAAAAATGTATTTTACATATTATTATTTAAAAACTTAAATTGAAAACTCTGCCTATATTTATCTGGGCAGACTGTTTTGTTTGTCAAGATGAATGAAAATGGATAATTTAAACTAAGAAAAAAACCTTTTATTTTTCTGACTGCTTATTTTAATGGAAACAAAAAAAAATAAATAAATAAATAAAAATAACATAAAAAAATAAAAAGAATTGTTTCCCATTTTGCCAAAAGAAAAAAAAAATCTAATTTTTGACATGAAAATGACATATTTTTTTTTTGTTTCACCCACATTTATTCCGGTATGTACAGCGGTCCACATACCACCAATCCCCAATTAATTATTATCCCGCGTATACTCGTTGTGGCTTAATTTGCCCCTGCGATTAGATTTATCACGTTTTTACTCGGTCTGAAGCTTAAAGTATTCTTAAGTATTCTTAAATAAATTATATAAAATTGAATTATGTATAATATTTTATTCGCAGTTTTCTAAGATTTCTGATATGAAATACAAATGACGAAATGCAACGATGTGATTGCAAAAATTGCGATGATTTTTTATTTCTTTTTTCTCAAAAACATTGGTATGGGAAGTGAGGATTATTAGGGGAGATATGTGTTTCTTAAAATATTATAAAAAATCCAACCAATATATTTATACGGTAAACTTTGTATATAAAATTTTAAATGGTGACAAGCGCATAGTATTAAAGTAGGTAGAAAAAAGTTGTCATGTAACAGTGCAGCCTCTGGTGGGCTGTAATGCGCTTTCTGTCAAAAGAAGACGATTGCTCAATGGTATTGGCTTATAAAAGCATCTTCTGTGATTTATCTTTCAGTGTTATATCATGGCTACTAAATTGTACGGTTTGGTCAATTTTGCCTCATGTAATCGCTGGATCGGAACTATTTTTAACGATTAATGAAAGCAAAAATTTCTATTGAAATTTTGAGGTAAAAAAAAAACCTTGCACGTTGACAGCTATGTTACATGTTAACAGTGAGATCGAGGAATGGCTATCATTCTAATTTATATCAAGTTACTGGCATAGATAAAAACTTGCTATCTTCAAAAAAATACGTATAACTTTCCTTCAGACATTGCAATTTAAAAACAGAATTTTTTAAAGGAAAAATTCTTAAAGGAAAAAAAAAAACTTAAAAGGAAATATGTGTAACTGTAGGTACATCAGAAGCAGTGTTCTCGCGGGGTTTTGTCCAACATTCGCGATTTGGCGAATAAGAAATAAAAAAAACAGTAGCCAATGAAGAAAAATATTAGCAAAAAAAGATTCGGTGTGGAAAACTGAAAAATCTATCTTTAACCCCTTATTGTATCTCTTTATTTTCAATATGTTCTAAAACACCTTCTTTTTTTGTTGTTGTTGTTGTAATTGTTTATAAAATAGAAATTAGACTATCCGCTACAGAAACAATTAAAACAAGCAAAATGTTTTAAATGTTACCGGAAATTCCATAAGAAACAATATTGCAGAAATACTAACATTCGTTGCGCAATTTGTTTTTCTAAAACGCATCAAAGTTCTCTTTGTAACAAAAAACAACAAGTTGGAAATTGCTCGGCAAATGAGGTGCGTTCCTACTATAACTAGTTTTATAATTATTTTTTGCACCCCATATTGTACTGAATGTATATTTTTTGCGCTTCATAAGTGCATAGTCTGTAACATCATTAAAATGCACTTACAATAATTTTTTCCCCATTCCCCGTAATGTAACGGAAAACTTTTGACTGTCCCTGTAATTAAACTATACATTCGATTTTCATAAAATTTGAAATGGCTCGTCAAAATATTGCATCAATTATATATTAAAAATTTCAGACCATTCGGAAGGCTGTAAAATCATTAAAATGCATTTGCTATAATTTTTTCCCATTGGCCGTAATGTAACGGAAAACTTTTGGGTGTCCCTGTAATTAAACTATACATCCGATTTTCATAAAATTGGAAATGGCTCAACAAAATTTTGCATCAATTATATATTAAAAATTTCAGACCATTCGGAAGGCTGTAAAATCATTAAAATGCATTTGCTATAATTTTTTCCCATTGGCCGTAATGTAACGGAAAACTTTTGGGTGTCCCTGTAATTAAACTATACATCCGATTTTCATAAAATTGGAAATGGCTCGACAAAATTTTGCAGCAATTATATATTAAAAATTTCAGACCATTCGGAAGTCTGTAACATCATTAAAATTCACTTGCAATAATTTTTCCCATTGGCCGTAATGTAAAGAAAAATTTTTGACTGTCCCTGTAATTAAACTATACATCCGATTTTCATAAAATTGGAAATGGCTCAACAAAATTTTGCATCAATTATATATTAAAAATTTCAGACCATTCGGAAGGCTGTAAAATCATTAAAATGCATTTGCTATAATTTTTTCCCATTGGCCGTAATGTAACGGAAAACTTTTGGGTGTCCCTGTAATTAAACTATACATCCGATTTTCATAAAATTGGAAATGGCTCGACAAAACTTTGCAGCAATTATATATTAAAAATTTCCGATCATTCGGTCGGGTAGTTTTTGCTCTGTTATATGCGGAGGGACAGACAGACGGACGGACAGACGGTCGGACAACCGAAAAGACAGACGGACTGAACGACGACTATAGGTGCTACGTATTTATATAATTGCGAACGCACCTAAAAAGTACATTCAACATGTCTCCTAAATGTGTAAATGTTTCAGAAATGTTTATCAAAATTATTTTTATGCTGTTAGAAAAACCACATCACAATCCACAATTGCACATCAATTAAAGAAATCTCCCCCCTCCCCCTAAAAAAAAGAAAAAATATCGTAAAAGAAGTTCAAAATATTTCGAAAAAAATTCAGATGTTAATCCCAACTTTAGTGTATTTATGCGTACTTTTATGCATTTCGTGGCGCAATTTCCTTTCATAATATTCTCAAGTATTCTGGATAGTCGTGGTTATTCTTTTAACCGCAATTTTCTGTTTGCTGGTGGATTTTATGGCAACTTATTTACAGAAAATTAAGTAGTAATCCCTGTAAAATGTATTTTTACAATTAGTTTTTTTAATTCATAAAATAAACAATTTGCACATTTTCAAGAAATAAATTAAAGTTCCAGTTCTATTACTTTCTTCTATCTTTACAAGAAGAAAGTACAGGAATTACAGGAATCCTGATTCCTGAAATTTTTCTAATTCCGGTTTTCGATGAATTTACACATTTTAAGGGTCAGAGATCTCGAAAAACATGTTTTTACAACATGTCTGTCGGTGAGTCTGTCTGTCTGTCTGTGTGTCTGTATGTGACACAAATTTTATGGGCGCTCTATCTCAAGAAGTAATGCACGGAATTTAATAAAAAATTATATTCAATTAGTACCTGATATAAATTGGTTCTGATTAGTTTTTGGTGCAAATTGTTCAACAGGTGGCGCTGCTATTCTGCATTTTTTACGATTCCCGCAATGGCCTAATCTCAAGATCTAATACACGGATTTTTATGAAACTTCAGATTCAGTTAGTCTTTGATATGAGTTGGTGTTTAATACGCATGTTGTAAATCGCTCAACAGATGGCGCTGCTATATTGCATTTTTTACGATTTCCGCTATCTCAAGAACTAATGTGTGGATGTTCACCAAACTTCTGATTCAATTAGTCCTTGATATGAGTTGGAGCTGACTACATTTTGGTGTAAATCGCCCAACAGGTGGCGCTGCTATGCTGCATTTTTTACGATTTCCGCAATAGCCCTATCTCAAGAACTAATGAACGCATTTTTATGAAATTTCAGATTCAGTTAGTCCTTGATATGAGTTCGCGCTGACTATGTTTTGGAGTAAATCGCCTTACAGGTAGCGCTGCTATGCTGCATTTTTCCTGATTCGCAAAATAGTTTTATCTCAAGAAGTAATGCACGGATTTTAATCATACTTTAGATTCAGTTACCAAATTGACTTAGGTTGGTGCTTATTAACCCTTTCCGGCGCCTTAACCCTTTCCGCCGCCTCATTTAGGTGTCTTTAAAAAACGACACCTAATTTTAACTCCAAAACTGCCGATCGGCACCAAGAAAATTTAACTGAAATTCTCCTATTACATTGTACATGAAAATAAGCAAGTTCATATTTTCTAATAAATTCGTTTATAAATTGGGGTGTCAGTCGATTATTTAATCAGTTTATAAACAGGATTACTCCGCGCCGGTAAGGGTTAAGTCTTGGTATATATCACCAAACAGGTGGTGCTGCTACGCAGCATTTTTTACGATTTCTGCCATATCTCTACTCAAAACTAATGCACGGATTTTCGCGAAACTTCAGATTCAGTTAGAAGTTGACCTAAGTTATTGTTGATTAGATTTTGGATTTTGGTGTAAATCATCTAACCGGTGGCAATGCTATACTGTATTTTTCAGGAAGTACTGACATGTGTGAGATAGAAGAAAGTTTTGGGACTGCCACATCCCTCTAGTTTTATTGTAAATTTTGCCTTATTTAATCAGAGCATTTTCCCTATTAAATTACGCAATTTTTTTTGTTTTTAAAAACCGTTGACAAAAGAATAAAAAATCTTAAAAAACGGTTATCCCGAAGGTGCGCAATTTTTGAAGCTATTTTGATAAGACAATTATTCAGTAAGATATGGGCATTTATATTAAATATTTTTTAACTGCTCATGCGTGAAGATTCTACAACTTTTATTTCATAATTTGTAGTCAGCTAGTTAGGTCATTTTATATAAAAACTTCGGTAAAATATTGCAAAAATTGTGAAAAAGTCTGGCGGTACAGTGAGTTGTTTTCTAAAAATAGCTGTAAGGGCTGCCACTGGCGACTATTTTTATATTTTATGGGCATCACTTTAAAAAAAAAAAAAGTATATTTATCTTGCCCATGTCGTTGTAAGGTTTATTTTGTTGTTGTTTCGAGAAAGTTGTGCCAATAAAATATAAAAATAGTCGCGAATGGCATGTATGCCAGTTGCTTTTAGAAAACAACTCACTCTATAGCCAGAATCTTTCTGAACTTTACTATTTTAAAATAGCGGTTTTCCGTATATGAATCATCAAAAAACAATATCATTAGCCAATTTCGGTGGTGACCTCATCGGAAAAATAACTAAGTTAAAAGCGATAAACCACACACTACATCATTAAAGAAAAAATTAAATACTTTGATTTTTATGTAATATATTTTGCATTTCCATAGAAAATTCAAAAAGACAAAAAATAGGAATACATATATGAGTAAACAATTAAAATATCAAGGAGAAACGGTGATTTTTTCCTTTTTCCTCTCTGGAATTAAATAAGGCAGAGACTTCTTTTTTGAAATAGTGGAATGCAAATTAACCCTTAACCCCTTAACGCTCGGATTAAATTACGGTTTCAAAATTCAAATTGTTTATTGGCACCACTTTTATGAAAAAGAAATATTCACCTTATTTAATGACTTGTAAAACGATACTAAAATATAGCCAATTTCACTATTTTATAAAACTGGTGGGAATCAAACAATTTGAGTAAAAGACACAGTCTGTGAATATGACGGGAGCGAGTATTAAGGGGTTAAATACACAGTGATGCATATCTGCGTCACTTTATTTAACTCTGAGCAACCATTATTTTTATATAGAAATATTAATGCTGAAAAATATGCTACTAACTAAACATAAAAATCTATCTTAAAATTTCTGGTGTCTAATCTTTAATATAAGAATAAAAAGGACAATTCTAAATGAATAATTCTTGATATTAAGGGTTAAATTTTTAATAATAATTAAAAGTATTAATAATTAAGGCCAAAATAAAAAATACGTATATAATAAAGCATTTACATTAATACTTACTAAAATATTTACTAATTTGCAATACTTTAGTTTTTACTTGTATTGCAGATGCGCAACATAAGAAAAGGTTGACGTATTATACGAAAAATGTATCTCTGATTTTTTTTTTTTTTTCATTATTTTTTCTCTATAATAAATCTTTCCGAGAATAATGTAAAATTTTCGAAAAAAAATCATGCATATAAGGCTTAAAGGGATAATAAAAGCTCTAAAATAATATTTTCAAACAACATCCGCCATTTTTGCGTCCGTGCGCTGACCTAGTACTCGGAAGTTTGAAGCTAGTCTATCATCATAATCTTCATTAAGATTGAAATATATTGTTGTTAAAGCAGAAAGCATTAAATACTTACTTTCACAAAATCAGATTTTTTTTTATCGTTTAACATCCATCAATAAACCTCGTTAAGTTGACAAAAGTATTTCAATCTCCAAGAACAACCGTCAACAGTTTTATAACACCTATCTTAGGACATAAGCTAAAATCTTTAACAACAATTTAACGCAGAAATACGTACAAACACGACACAAAATATCACATACGATCGTTTTGAGGATTACGGAACCCCATTCCTCAGTGCTAGAAAAAAACAACAATTAAAATGGGTTCGAAGAACCCCTCGGTTATAGCCCCGAGTACTGGCCAATGGACTGGTTGAAAAGGCGAAAACAAGAACTTATGTATCTTAAAGAAATGACGTAATGGACCAGAACTAACCGAAAAGAGTCACTTCGCAGGATCACTCCACACTAGCGAGTGTAAAGAGGTGCTGGTCGTATCATTCACTAAGAATGAAGTATGTTTATGAACATTGTGAGCTTCGTAAAATTCTAGATCCAAACAGAATCACATTTTGAATAATTTTAGATTTTGGATAATTAAATTGGTGGTTGGAATTTTAACAATGTTTAGCTATTGCACATTTCTCACATTCCTTCTTTCTAACGTACTTCTGGTGTTCTTTCAGCCTAATGCTAAGAGCACGCTTCGTCTGCCCAATGTAAGAGAGGTCGTACTCACAAAAAATTCTATAAATGCCCCAGCTATTATTGTTGTCAATTGGATCTTTGAGATTGGAGAAAGAAATTTTATTGTTTGGAGAGAAAACAACTTTGAAACTAAATCTATTGAGAATACGAGAAATTTGTGTACTGATTTTAGGAAAAGAAGTTAAGACAAACACATTTTTAAGTTTCGCGACCTTTAATGTACCTATCGTTTACCAACAGACGATCTACTAATTCGAATAATTGTTGCTACTGTCCTGGAAATTAATAGCCATTCATTATAGTAATCGTAGCCTTAATTTATTGCAGATTTGTTGTTAAATAAGGCAGAGATTATTATTAAACAATTCGTACAATTCAATGTTCATAAACCTTTAAAACAGGGGCGTCAAACTGTGGCCCACCGAATACCACTAGTTTTTTAAAGAAATAGTTGCTTTCTTGAATCGCAGAGATTCGATGATTAGGTACTAGAATGATAAAAGTAAAATTTTAGTTGTATCCGGCGGGCCGCTGTTTGACACCCCTGCTTTAAAGTTATGATCAAGTAAAACGAGAATTAGTTGTACTCCTATAACGCAAATAGATACCACCTTTAATATATGATTTAATTTTAACAAAAAATGATGGGGGATTAACCTCTTAACGGTCGCATTAAATTACGGTTTAAAAATTCAAATTGCTTATTGGCACCACTTTTTTGAAAAATAAATATACACCTTATTTAATGATAGGTAAAATGATACCATAATAAAGCCAATTACACTATTTTATAAAACTGGTTGGAATCAAACAATCTGAATAAAAGACACAGCCCGTGAATATAACTTAAGCGAGACTTAAAGGGTTAAGGGAATATTGTGCTGTTTACTTAACGTATCACTCATTAAGAGATTTATCATTGGCCATTCACGTGTATTGCCTTTAAAAATTCAACATCTTGAAGCAAACAGCGTCATTAGGAAAAACAAGCAATAAATATTCTGGACAGCTTCAAACATTTACTCTTTTCTCTTACCACTAAAATTTAACGAAGAAATATGCTTTATTTAATCAACAAAATCAGTAATATAAAAGTCAAATTTTCACTTCAATGTTAATGGTAACAAAAAATCACTGAGCTTACAGATATGCTCTTGGACTGGGGCAATTGATGAAATTTTCTCAATATTAACTCTACTCAACCCTTTGACTTCAGGCAGAGTTGCCAGTTTGGGCGGCTTTTCTATTCAGAATTTCCAAATTCATACCATGATTTCGAAAGAGTAAATTTTGCTATATTTATTGACAGGAAATTCACGATTGGATAGAGTAAAAATTCACTTTTCATAATTTCAGGTATGAATTCGTAATTTCTAAATAAAAACGGAGTTCAATCTGGAAACCGTAACTACAAGTCGTGACATTGACGTTTCACTAGACTATCGTTTAATCTATTCGCACCACATTAAAATAATCAATCTCTGGCATAGGGTATTTTGTGAAGAGATGTACTACAAAGAAAATAGTTTGTGTATTTGGGCAGGTTTGAATATAAGAACAACCGCCAGCCCTGACCCGTAATCGAGAGGTTAACCTACGCATGAATGAATAACTTTGAAGTGGATGGTGTGTTAATATTCGTAACTATAGCGGAGCGTTCAACATTTACAGGATTCATACGCATTAAGGGTTTGCGATCTTAGATGTTTTAGCACCAAAAGTTCCGTGAAGTACTGGTTGCTATATCTGAGGTTAGATTTTTTTTTCGTTAAATAAGGCAAATACTACTTCACAAAAATTCTCGTAAAAGGTCCTTTAACGTCCTTGAGGCGTACGAACCCTGAGTTACGCTTTTTTGTTACTAGTGTTTCCAAATTTTCATTTTTATCTTATTTAATTAAAGGATTGATGTCATTAAATAAGGCAAAGACACAATGATAACAAAAATATATAGTCATCTATCTAACAGATTACCATAGCCATATTTTGAGCACCACTATTTCCAAAAAGAAAAAATCGCTTTATGCGAAAATAATCGCGCTATTAATGCACGAATATTTCAAAATGTGCGTAATACCAGTTATTGCAGCGTTCTGGGGATGAATTAAAATACTGTATAAAGACATGAGTAGTTGTAATGGTACTATTAAGAGGGGCTGGTCACTCAGCTCCGGAACTCACCTTCGTAATGTCTATGGACTTTTGATGCATTCGTATATTTAAAATATCTTCTCGTTAAATTCCTATTTTTAAAATCATTTTTCTGTGTACTATTCTTAAAGGATATCTCTTTTTTCTTAGTTTTCAAAATATTTCTAAATTCCATGCTGAATTTAATATTTTATGTGTTAAAAGCGGGCGATCTGTGAGTAAGATTTTAACAGTTTATATAAAATTAATTCAATACTTTAGAAATATTTTGAGAACTAAGAAAAAAAGAGACATATTTTAGGATGTGTACACAAAAAATAAAAGTTAAAAATATTAATTTCCCGAGGAGATAGTTTAAATATACGAATGGATCCAATGTCCATAGACTTTACTTTAGTGAGGGGAAATCGGAATCTGAGTGACTAGCCCCTGAAGACCGAGACTGATCGAGATAAACTACGAAAGTTTTATTTCTACATTTCCTAATATCGTCGCCTCCGAGCAACAGTAGGGCATCTAGTAGTAATTTCAAATGAGATGTCTGGCTTACTGCTATGAAAAACTGTGTCTGCATCCAGTGGAACAGTCGGGAATTTTCATAAAACACATCTGAGATATAGTATTAAACATAACTTTGTCTTTCGGAAGTTGTTCTATTACATGCAAACACAGTTATTCATAGCAGTAAGTCAGACATCTCATTTTTTATTATTACTAGATGTCCTACTGTGTCTCCGTGGCTACGATACATTAATTTTTTTTCTAACGTTTAAATGTAAAGAGGGTCGCCAGTCCAGGCCCATAATCAAAGAGTTAATATGTTTTTCCAGACACAAGCTTTACTTACACATATATGTTAACATTTTTTTCTCGAAATATCCATTTGTTCCCGGAAATAATCTAAAGTTACTTTATTATATAAAAATCGCGTTTTAAAAATTTGCAGATAAATCAACAATCGGGCTAACAATCCAGTAAACACAGCTCCTTTGAGAGTTGGTAAAAGATCTACAAAATTATGAGTGTGACTGTGAAACCTAAAATTATGCTCCTTCTTAAAACTTTTTACGAAATTAGCTTTTAACCCTTTCAGGGGCAAAGCACTTCTGCTCTAAAAATGTTCAAATATTTCATTCACACCGCAATTTATGAACAAATTTATTTGAAAATAATGAAAAGCGTTTTTTCACGTATATTATGAGATCGAAAGTGCACTAAAGAATGTCTGGTCCCATTTGTTAATTTTGGCATTAAAATCAACCGTTTGCAGACTGCAAACGGCGCCCCTCAAGGGGTTAATATGTATAGGTATGCGGGGTGTCCCTTCTTATCCCTTTCAGGGACAAAGTGCCAGCCTTTCTAAAATGTATAAAGGATTGAATAATAGATATTGCGAACAAATTTATTTAAAAATATAAAGATGTACGTTATATAACGTACTTCGGGTGCATTAAATTAGAACATTTTTATTTTAAAATTCTAACTCAATTCTAGAATTTGACAATCAATATTAAGTGCTATAATAAATACTGTACCGCCACCCTTTAACGCTTTGCGGTCGAAGTACTCCTCCGAGGCACAAGCATCTCTTACACGAATTTATTCGGTTGATAACACTTTTTCATAATAAAAATAATAATAATCTGTTTCTTTTTTATTATGAATTTAACTATGTTTTAAACAGTAATAAGAGTTATGCAGTTTTAAGGTATATCGATGATTTAATAATATTCGATGACAAATTTTTGGTATCGATTAACGATATATATCCTCCATGTTTAGAATTAAATAAGGCTTCTGTTGATAGTTTATATGTTAATTTTTTGGATTTAGACATTTTAATTAAAGACAGCAATATATTAGTTAAGCTTTTTGATAAACGGGATTTTTTTAATTTTGACACTCAATCAATGCCACAGTGGTATTCAAATTTAAGTAAAAAGGTTTTTATCAACACTATTGTGGGACAAGTTAATAGATTTTATAGAATTTGTAGTAATAAAGAATTTTTGAGTTCACAGATTTTTAAATTTACTGCTAATCTTTTTTATAATAATTTATTACCATACCAGTTTATTTTTCATTATGTAAATCATCTTGAAAAAAGTTTTTTAAAGTGGCAACAGCTAAGCGGCCAAGCACCGTAATGAATGCCAATGTAACTGCTTGAATATATGAAGGGTGTGGATTAAAGTCTTCTTAAGAACGTCTGCATGTTGATGAACTTCAAGTAGAAACTGAGGTGATATGGAAAGAAATTTGTGATTATGAAGATAACGGAAGGACAAGTCTTAATGACGCTGGTCTAACATGGATTATGGCCTTGCTTGCAACTCCTGCTGTTGGAAAGAAGTGGAGCGTAGTGGATATTTTAAAGGTAGCAAGTTTTTTTCAGGTCTTCACGGGTAAAGGTGGGGGTATGGCCTTCTCACATGTTCAATGCTTTTTATTGCTTAATGATTTAGTTATATTAGAATTTTTATAAATTTTTATTTACGTTTTATAAGTTAAATTGGTTTTTTTGATTTTGAATTGGTTGGTTGTTTATGTTTTTAAAGCAGTTTTGATTCGTTAATATTTTTTAAAGTAGTTTTGTTCTGTTGTGTTTTTGAAAGTTTAAGTCTATTTGCTGATTTTTATACTTTTGGAGTATGTGGTTTGGCCATATCTTGCGAAACCTGTGAGGATCCAATTTCTCTTTTTGGTACCTGCTTTTTTCACTCCTCCCACTTTCTGATGAGCAGGGAGTGGTTTGTTTACTGTTTTTTAGTTATAAATTTTCATGGATTTTTACTGTTGTTTTGTACCTTCTTTTTCATAATTTTCATAAATCATTTACTTTTGATAGAGCTATATATATATATATATATATATATATATATATATATATATACATATGTATCACTTTCTTCTGGACGCGATAACTTCCACAATTCTGTGTAAATCTCTTCCAAACTGATACATAAAATCAAGGGGCATAAAATCTCGGTCAAGTTCGTTAATGGGCAAAATCGGGCCAAGGGGATAGAAATAGGGATGGATTTGGTGAAAAAAAAACAAAAAAAACATAACTTTTTAAATGTTGTACATATCAAGTCAGTTCAAAGTTTTTATTACTCCTAAAAATAGGGCCCAAAATTTATGCATCACAGATTTTTGATAAAATTAAAAATGGGCTCAAGGGGTGCAAAAAATAGGGTTTTTGGGAGAAAAAAATTCATAACTTCGTCAATTCTCAAGGTATCAAATTCAATTAATTTTATTATACATCTCCTTAATATTATCTACAACTTTTATATTCACAAGTTTTGGATAGGACCAATTCGTACCGCAAAAATAATTAAAAACGGAAACAAAAAAACGGTGGTGAATTTCCATAACTCTGCCAATTCACAAGATATAAAATCCCCATGAATTTATCATATATCTTCTTAATATTGTTTTCAACATTTATATAGATAAGGTTTTGATAGGACCAATTATTAAAGCAAAAACAAATTAAAAATATATAGCGGTTGAAGAAAAAAATCATCTTATTGAGGGTGTATTCAAATACAAACTGCTTATTTTCTGACTCATTATTAAATTCATTTTTGCTCTCAAATGCATCTAACTGATTGATTATCTTCTTCAGAAACTATATAATGTACCGCAATGATCGATTTTTTGATAGAGGCAGAATATATTTCAAAAAATGATCTCAAAGTGGGCATTATGGACAGAATTTCCCGAAGCGATTGTAGTTGAAATGAAAAATATTGTCCTACTGAGAAATTAATTGTTTATTAATCAAGTTTCAATTAATTGAAAGAAAATAAGAACACATGCCGCTTATAAATCTTTTCAAAAATCACGTCAGCAAGTTTCGTATTTTTTCTATTAAAAATGAATCTGAAAATATGCCAGAAAATTTCGAGTTGTTGAGCATGGAAAAGTATTTTTTTTTTTTTTTAATACCGCCTTAACATGATTCTGATAAAACCAGCTATTATATAAAAATGAAATAAAAACTCGTCAAAAGCGGCCAGATAAAACTGTTAAAGTGTATTTATATCTAATCATGATTTAGATTTTGTTGGAGCAATTAATATACTTAACTTCGAAATCTACCTCCGCCTGTAGGCCGGGCAGGCAGGGATTTTTATTTTTCGTACAATTAATTAGAACTTGATTTATAAACAATTATTTTCTCAGTAGGATAGTATTTTTCGTTTCCAACACAATCGCTTCCGGAAAATCGCTTCAAAAGGCCCACTTTGACATCATTTTTTGAAATATATTATGCCTCTATAAAAAAAAAAAAAAAAATCTACCAATACCGTACATTACATAGTTTCTGAATAAGAAAACGTGCTGACTAGATGCGTTTGAGAGGAAAAACGAATTTAAAAATGAGTCAAAAAATAAACAATTTGGTTTGGAGTACACCCTTAATACGATGATTTTTTCTTCAACAGCTATTTATTTTTAATTAGTTTTTGCCATAAAAATTGGTCCTATCTAAAGCATGTCAGTATAAAAGTTGTAGATAATATTAAGAATACATATAATAAATGCATGCGGGTTTTATACCTTGTGAATTGACGAAGTTATGGATTTTTTCTTCTTGAACCTACCTTTTTGTTTTCGATTTTTTTTTTTTTTTTTTTTTTTTTTTTTTTTTTTGTGTGTGTGTGTGTGCGTGTGTGTGGTACGAATTGTTCCTATCAAAAACTTGTCAATATAAAAGTTCTAAGTAATATTAAGAAGATTCCTAATAAATTTAATTGGATTTGATGTCGTGAGAATTGACGAAGTTATAATTTTTTTTCTCCGGAAAACCCTATTTTTTTCGACCCTTAAGCACATTTTTTATTTTATCAAAAATCTGTCATACATAAATCATAGCTGCCAACTTGTACGGATCTTTGCTACCACTAAAATTTAATAAAAAATTTTCCCTAATTCAATCGCCGAATTGCAGTGAATTTTGATAATTAAATAAGACAGAAATTTCGGTTAAATTTTTGTGGTAGAAAAAATCCGTACAAGTTGGCAGCTATGCATAAATTTTTGGCCCTTTTTTTAAAGTAATAATAAGTTTAAACCGATTCGATATGTATTATAAATAATACGTTATGGGTTTTGTTTTCGGTTTTCACAAAACCCCACCCCATTTTGCAACCCCTTGGTCCGATTTTGGCCATTTACCAAGCTTGACCGAGATTTTATGCTCCTTGATTTTACGTATCAGTTTGGATGAGATTTGCGCAGAATTATGGAAGTTATCGAGTCTACAAAAAAGTGATATATATATATATATATATATATATATATATATATATATATATATAGATGGATAGATAAAGTTTTTACTGAGGGTGGTTGTAGGTTCTAGGGGTCATGATCTGTGTAGATCTGCAAAAAAGTTTCAGAAATTCCAACATAGCGGTAATTGCAATAGGTTGTATTTCATACGAAATCTACCTAATTAGCGTATTTTATAGTCAGTACTGTGAAAAGTCCTCAAATGTGGTAGCGAGAGCGGTAAATATACTTCGAAGGTGTGAAGTTTAGTATAACTCAGATGTAGAAAATATTAAGTTATTTTATTAAGATAAAAAAACAGGTATATTTCTTGATTAAAGCTACTAGACATCACAAACACAACAATAATAAGTATAGTTGAATACTGGTGAAAATATATACAGTCACGGGGTGGCAACTATAAGTCATAAGTCCAAATTGTAGAAGATGAAAAGTTCACAGACTTAACTGTCTTTAAGATCAAATGTGATCTATTCGCTGAATCGTTCTACCAAAAGGTAAGTTTCCCTTTCCACATCAAAGTCGCGTCTCGCTAACTATCGCCGTCTCTGGGCCGCACGGTTCGTTCGCCGACGAAGCTCTGATCCTTCCCTGGGATCAGGATGACTCCTAGTCAAAATTCAGAGGCGATGCATCGGTCCAACCGATCTCTGCTCTCTCAAGTCTCGGGGAATCACTAACTAACTTCTTAATTATTGTCACATCTATTTATTATAGCTTATTTTTCCAAGCGCTCTGTGTACCTGAATTTTGGCCAATCTCCATCCTTTCTCACCTGAGTGGTCAGCTAGGGTATTCATATGACCCGCCTCACTCTTACGCTGTACACCTGAAGGAAATGCCATTTAAAGCGAAAGTACTTTTCTAGTTTCACTATGTCGGGAGATCACAGTCGCTCATGGTGGTCTTGCACTTAAGTGCCTGTCAAAGGCTGTCGAGGCTCAAAGATTGATCCTGATGTAACGTTTGCTCTAATGCCCCCGATGGATTAGTGAACTCTGACCATTTCTTGGTCAATTTTGTAAAACACATTGCAGTTCCTATGCTGAGAAACTGTGTGATCTTAGGGTTTTTATATAGGGAATATTGTAGTATTCTGGCTCTGTGCAGTACTTTCGAATAACAATCTTTCTTTTTTTATTGCAGAATTTTTCTTTATTTCAGAAATAAACCCAGATATCATTTTTAATTTTCAGAAAAACCCAGATATCATTTTTAATTTTCGGAAAATTCGCAGCAGTCATGCTTTGAAAGTGTACAAAGTTGCAGGAAGCTCAGCATGACAAGACTGAAGTTCATAACAAGACTGCATTAAGATAACGCAAACGCCGAAGTCACCACACTTTGAACTTGCAGCTAACTTGTCGTCCAAGTTAAATTCATGCTGTGTCAAATTTATTGCAAATTAACGGCAAAGAAATAATCAAAAATACTGCAAACTTCCTGCAAAGTAATAATTTTTCACACCCGACTATCTGTTTACATATGTTACACTATAAGTTTACCCCCTTCGGACGGGTCCCTAGACCAAAGCGATATAAGTAAGCGTCCTATCTTAAATGGGAGAAGTAATCGCAAGATTAAAAGCGAGGTCACATCAATCAAGGTCATACGCCACGTAGCGGATGGAGTGTGAACTACAGGTAGATACCTAACTATTTTCATACTCACACCACTAAAATTGTAAAGTTTTTTTCACCTTGATTGATAACTGAAGTGCTTTGATAAGGCGAAGAAAACTTCGTGGTGTCAGGTGCTTCTGAATACCCCTCTCGCTACGCCATTATATTGCATTAAATGTGGCAAACAAAATTCATTTCTATGAGTGACTAAAGATTTAGAAAATACGCGCCACACTAAAAGCCCGAGTATGTGAATTATCACTCCATCCACAAGGTGGCGCAACTATCTTAATTTACGCCTGATTCCAGCATTAAGTTTGTTCGCTTACTTATAACGCTTTGCCCTAGACCTGATCGGGTCTATTGATGCGAATACACCGTCAGAAGGTGCATGCATCGTTTTCATCACCATACACAAGTTTAGGTAATATGTGTACGTTTCAAAAAAGCACTTTTTTGGTATTTGATAAGTATAGCGTTAAGAAAAAGCGGTGCCAACCAATAAAATTTCCGCATATGTGCTGATTGTCTATTCTCTCAACAGAGTGATCTCTTGCTTTCGTCACTTTCGTGAATTAAAAACAGTGTTGCCATTACTTTCACAACAAACTACTGATGCAAGTAGGGGATGGTATACCTTACGGGAAATTTGCTGCAAATTTCTCAATTCAAATTTGTCACGGCAAAATAATGTCAGAAAAAATCAAACTTGCTGCCAGTGTTCATGCTATCTGGGAAGCGAAGAATTCAATTCAGAAAAAGAGCAGCAAATACACAGGTTCAAAAATTTGCATAGCATTTAAATTTGTAATAAAAAAGACTTTATTTTTTAACTCAACTTACTTTTATCCTAGAAATAATGTCAACATAAAACTGTTAATTTCTTAAATAACTATTTTACTAACCTCCTTACTACGAATATATCACATTACAGAGAGGACTCGCAAGACATAAATAAAACACAGTAACTGGATTAAAACTTGTTAAAGTAGGTTAAAACCGATTATCTACACTAGTTACGGTGTGAAATTTATTAGAATAATTGTGAAATTTACATTAAAATCTTGTTATATTAAAGAAACAATTATTATTTAAAAAATATTGATACATTTAATATTTAGTGTGCATCCCCTTGTTTTTTATTAAAGATTCGATACGTCTTGGCATATTTTACATGAGTTTTTGTTTTTGGCAATTAATTTGTATTCCGTTGTCATGATGCGAAATTTTCTTTCTGTCAGAATATTCTTGTTTGTGAAGTTTCATTTCTTTAATGTTTAATTAAAGCAAACACTCCCATGGCCTGGAAACAATCTAGATATTAACCACATAGAGAACCTTTGGGCCATTATAAAGAAAAAATTAAAGAAATACAACATCACAAACAAGAATGGTCTGATAGAAAGACTCATCCAAATTTGGCACCATGACAACGAAATACAAATTAATTGCCAAAACCTCATACAAAGTATGTCACGACGTATCGAATCTTTAATAAAAAACAAGGGGAAGCACACTAAATATTAATTGTATCAATATTTTTTAAATAACGTATTACTTTTTAATATAACGAGATTTTATTGTAAATTTCACAATTATTGTAATAATTTTCACACCTCTGTAATTTGTTAACTTTTAAACAATCGATTTTAAGAAGTATTATTTAAAAATATGGATTCAGCATTTAAACTCAATAGACAATTTCTAAACCTGAAGCAAACGTTTTTAATTTATGTGCATCAGCATTTTTTGATAGTATTTTGTCGTATTGTTTAACTGCTGAAGCGCTTTTATTAGGCTAAGGAAAACGTATTGCATTTTTAGCATGTTTTTTTAGAATCTTTCTTTTAAATTTTGTAAGAATTTACAAAGAACGTGATTTTTATTGTAAATGTAGAAGAACATAGTACAAAAAAATTTCTTCAGAAGTACTTTTATTCAAAAACGGATTGTTTAAAATGTTATTTCTACCTGCCCACATAGCATTTTTAGTTTCCAGAAAATTTTCAGAAGTCTGTTTGAAAACCTGTAAAGTTGCAGCAAGCTCAGCTTGACGAGACTGGGAGTTCATAACAAGACTGCAGAAAAATAATGCAAATGCCGAAGCCATCGTACTTTGAACTTGCAGCTAACTTGTCGTGAAAGTTAAATTCATGCTGTATCAAATTTATTGCAAATTAACGACACACAAGTAATCAAAAATACTCCAAACTTACTGCAAAGTAGTAAACCTTCCACGTCACATTAACTGTTTACAACTGTTGCACTATAAGTTTAACCCCTTTCAAAGCGTGCCTCAATCAATAGGCCTGATCAGATCTATTGATGCATACGCAACGAAAGGCGCATGCATCGTTTTTACCACCATTGCCAAATTAGGGTAACATTTGTTCGTTTCAATCTGAGCCTTTTTTGGTATTTGATAAGTATAGCGTTTAAAAAAAGCGGTGCCAACCGAATAAAATTCCTGCAATTTATGCATATCTGGTGATTGTCTATCCTCTCAACAGAGGGATTTCTTACTTTTGTCCCTTTGGTGAATTAAAGACAGTCTTGCCATCAGTTTCACAAAAAAAAAAAAAAAAAAAAAAAAAAAAAAAAAAAAAAAAAACTACTCGAATAAATTTGTGATGGTATAACTTGTAGCAGATTTGCTGCAAATTTCTCAATTTAAGTTCGTCACGGCAAGATAATATAAGAAAAAATCAAACTTGCTACGAATGTTCATGCTATATGGGTGTGTACGTTACGGCATTTACGTGTGCCGCTCAACACAAAGGAACAGAAAAAGTCTGAATGTAATAACAAGATATTTTTACATATAGATCCAGACATTTCAGTTACTCGTTATAGCAATTCAGTAAATAATTACTGAGCATAATATTTTACGAGGGTGGATCAAATTTAATACGTTACCTCCAGTCCCGACATCTGATCGGATATAATTTTTGGCATTTCTTTTCTCCGAATATATACAATGGATAAAAACAACAATAAGCAAGTTCTAATACTTCGGTTTAAAACTTTATTCACGAAATTTTGCGTACAAAAATAATGAAAACTAGAGGAGTTATAGCACTTCCTGGGGGCATGTCCCAGCTTAAGTGGTTTGCGGTTGATAACATAACCGGAAACCGCTTATTTGAAAAAAAAAATCAATCGATTTTAATAATGTGTTAAATAAACTTCCCTTGAATAAAGGAAATTAATTTATGGTGATTGGAAACAAAATGGCGACCCTTTAAAACAGAAAGCTTTTTTTTTTTTTTTTTTTTTTGTCTAAAATTTGGCTATTCTAACGTGCATGGAAATTATTAATTTTACTCTGAATTGAATTCCTTCGTTCACAATGCAAAAAAAAAATGCAATACTACTAGACAATATCTTGACAATGGGATTGCATGAACTTCTCTTGTAACCAATACAGCTTCTTCTTAACCCCTTGAGGGGCGGTTAATTCTGTTTCTATAAATGTCAAATCCACACCGGTATCTTCAAAAAATTTATTGCAAAGTAAGGAAAAGCAATTTTACGACTTTTTTTCCGCTGAAGTTAGAAAAGTAAAATTTAATAAAATTTTTCTGGTGCAAATCTTCATTAATCGCAAGTGGGATAAAATATGCCCCTGAAGTGATGCCCCTGAAGGGGTTACGTAACATTACTCAGGGTACAGTTATATTCAATGCCAAATGTCAGAATTTGTTTTATTTTATAGAAAAATAAATCTAGTTTAAACGGACGAAATTTCACTTTATTCAAAGAGCGATTTTCCATAAGAAAATACTGGTACCGAAGAATTTCTTACTCTGGAAATTCAAGCACCCGTATGAACCCTGTTACGGCATTGAACTTAATAAAAGTGAAGGCCAAAATGGCAACCCGTACATAGCACGAATCCTCGTTTTGGGGGTAAATATGAGATCACTCCCATCATCCTTTATAGAATTTCTGGTATGATTCGAATGATTAAAATAAATTTTTGAAGAACATTGGTACTATTTAACTTTACGATGTTTCTGCTGTTTGTGAATATTTTTTCAGCCAATCGTGAAGAACTTAATGACTTTAAATTTTTTCGCTAGAGGAGGAAATATATCTATCCTGGATAACAGAGAAAATCTGTACTTAACATGAAACGGATATATTCTGTATAAAATACAGTAAAATATCTGTTAAAACATCAGGTATATTTAACAGTGTATGCAGCCCAATCGTTTCATCCTTTTTTTTCTTTCTTTGATAAAAAGTCTCTAAAAGAGTGAACAGTTGTGAATTCTGGCACTAGTCGAGCTTGTGTACAGGAATGGCTTTTCTGAAATCTCTAAGGCTGTGGCGCATGCTTTGTGACGTAACGATAGCAGTGCTGCAGGGAGGGAGAACAAGAGCGGCGAAACTAACAAGATTTGCTCTAAAATAATAATGGGCGTTAAAATCAGACTCGGCAAGTCTGGAAAAGCAATGCACTTCTACTGTGACGCCACTACCTCCAGTGCTACCGCCCCTGAATACCTTTGCGCTGACAGAAAAATAGCGGCTACCAAGGGTGGATTTTTTTAGCCCCTTGAGGGGCTGTGTGATACAATATATCCCACCTCATTTAAACAAGATTCTCACCAGAAAATATTAACTAAATTTTATATTTTTAACTTTGGAGAAAAATCTATGTAAAATTGCTTTTCCTTATTTAAAAATTAAATTTTTCGATTATTCCGGTGAGGATTATTTAGAGACATTTTTGCTTGCCTCTCAAGGGGATAACGTATGTACGACCCCCAAAATTTAGACACCACCATTTTACAAAATATTTCTTGGTCTTTTTTAATCTCAAAAAATGAAGGCGCAAAAATCTTTTAAAAATTATTGGCACCGAAATTCAATGGAACATACCCACGCTGCAAAAAAAAAAAAAAAAAAAAAAAAAAAAAAAAAAAAAAAAAACTGCCTTCGGCAACCATCATTTTTGTGTCAGCGATCGGGCCTAGTATTCAGGGGCGGTGCCAGTTTGATAGCCTTTCTGAAGATGGCCGTGGTACAGTCGACTAACCCAGGGGTGATAATAGAGCTATGAATAATTAGGATTAGACATATAATGTAGAGTCTACCAATTGCGAGTGAAGTAACTGAGGAGGTTCTCACAAGATAGATGCTGATTTTTTACATTGGATCTACAGTTTCGGATTACAGCCGAAGCAAACTTCAATCAATAAATTTTGAGTAGAATATTTTGCCTTATTTTGTCGGCTTATTCAGGAAAAAATTCTCTTATAAATATAGTACATTTTCTATTCGTTTTTACTGGTGGAAGTCGACCTGGGAATTATAATCTCTTTCACTGACACTGGTAGAAGGTTGATTATTTTGAGGAAACGCAGGTCTGACTACCGCCGAAGTAAACTTCCACCAGTAAAAATTAATCTCCGTTTTTAATGGTGAAAGTTGACTCGTGTATTTTAATCTCATTCACTCACAGTGTCAGGAGTTTGTTTAGGCTGTAACAATATCGCAGTAATGCAGGGCCTGAATACTGCCGAAATCAATTTAAATATCCGTTTACCGTAATTAGGATTGAAATTTTGCATTAATAAGGCGTTTAAATAAGGGAAAAATTCTATTCAAATTTAGTAGTGGAAGTTTGTCCTGGCGGTAATGAATCATTTCGAAACCGGTTACAGTTGAAGCTTCACCATTTTGAAGGTACGTGTTCGTTATTCATGGTTGCAGGTGGTGCTAGGGTATAAGCGAAAATCTAATGTTTAGGTGAGTTCTACTACATCCATTAAAGTGAGCCTTTTTATATCACCAACAGTTACAAAAGACTGCTCGTTTTCTCGAATTTGAAGATAGCTGAAGATTTACTCGATTTTCTGCAAGAAATATTTTTATTAATGTCATTTCGATGTTTATTTTCCGGGTTTAATGAGCACATTTATAGAATTAAATGGATAAATTAATTCTTCGTGAAATTTGAGGAAAAAAAATCAAATTGTTTGAAAAGATACTTTTTTACATTAACACTAGAACGGCGGGAAAATCATACTTACTGGAATGGCGGGATGGGGTCATTTTTACCTCTCGATGAAACTACTGAAATAACAACGCTAAAACGACGTTAAATGCCATACGTTGGCAAAAATGTGCAATTTCAGTGTATATCATAATTTATATTTAATATTACTTGACAATTTATTGAAATTTTAAAGTATTGTATATGTAACGCCTACAGGGCGATCAATTGGATGATACTACAACTACTCAAAAAAACTCTTTAATTTGATATAAAAATTGACTTAAAATAAATGTTTTCACAAATTAAAACTAATGTTAACTAAAATAAAACACAATTTTAAATATACATAGCTGCCAACTTTTACGCTTTTTTTCTTACCACTAAAATTTTGCAGTAAATATTGTCTTACTTAATCGTCGAAATCTCCTAATTAGACAAGGGGAAAATATCTATTCAATTTTAGTGGTAGGAAAAAAGCGTAAAGGTTGGCAGCTATGAATATACTATTTTTTTCATCTACTTACTCGTCGAATGATTCACTCTCTAAATCCATACATGAGAAATGTCTTCTGTTTCCGTTATTTCATTATAAGCATAGCTGAATGATTAATATGTAAAGCGTTTCGTTTGAATTTTATTCGAATCTTAAAATACTCCAAATTAAATACGCGTATTAGGAATTAATGCAGTTGATACAAAAATAATTTTTAACAATTTTTCAAATACATCCTCAGACAGTCTGGATGAGGTGTATATGAATTCACTGGGCCTAGGAACGGGCGATGGTGGTATCCCGTATTACGTCATTCATAGTTTCCGTCAAGAGACTCGAGCGAAGTTTTTTTTTAAAACTAGATTCATATGATAAAGCCCCTTTCACATGCATATGTACTAGGCGAAAAATAAAACATTTTCTCAACCAATACATGTATAGGATTGGTGATACCGCTTGTTTGAGTTATGGCTGCAGATATCTACATTAGATATTTCTTCTAACTTTCAATGATCACAGATAGCATCTAAAATTCTCACTGTTTCATCTCAAATGCCATTAAAAATACATGCCCGTTCCGGCATGTTGATAAGAATAATACATGCCTGATTGGAAATTTTACATTCCCCGGGCATGTCTGTCAATGTAGTTTTCGAGCCCTACAGAGTATATACCAGTATTTTCGTACAGAAAAAATTCCCATTATATAACTCCGGGCTTTAATAAGACGAAGTTTTCTACAGGACAATACTGGGAAAACGTACTAGTATTTATACCTTTTTTCTGCTTACATTAACCTTATCTGTTGCCAACCTGTTGAAAGTAAATAAATACTTTCTCACGCCACCAATATATAAGAAAACTTTATTTAAACATTCTAGCGTAGTGCGGAAGCTGAGAGTAGAGCGGTTAGTTTGGCCTCCTTCTGTCTTCAGAAATGTAGATTTCAAACGAGAAATTTCAAATAGATCCTTTACAAAGCCGATCGGATATTACAGCACACTTGAACGCGGAAATCCGTCGACTCTTTTCCTTTTTGGAAACTGTAAAAATGTTGGAGTGTCATTTAGATCATAAGGGAGAAAATTTACTTCTCATGAAGTTGTCGCCTATTTCATATTCACCTGTATTACCTGTGACTCCTAGCGCCATCTTTTGGAATGAAAAGTATTAAGCCTTAAATGCAGAAATTTCAAAAATCATTGTAATAATGTTTTCCGGCTATCATTTTTTAAATAAATCATGGGAAAAATACTTAAAAAAAATAATATTTTGTTTTAAGTATGGTTTACGGCTAAAAAACAGTTTGTTACTAATCGGCAATACTGGTCTTTAATTTAAAAAATAATTTTCCTTGATAAAATTCTATAATATTAAACACACAAAAATTTTAATAACTGTAATAAGAAGTAAATTTTACTTGCTCACTGCAGAACAAAATAGGGTATTTCGCAAGCTTCCAAACAAAACAAAAGAACAATTAGCAACCATTGAAAAATAAATGCATCTTTATTTTTAAACAGCACAAGTGCTGCCATCTACTAGTAGAAAATCGATTTAATAATATTTTCATAATGTATTTTATTGGCAACATTAGCGATTATAGCTTCAATATTATTCTAATAGTATTTTTGAAGCCTAAATTGGATATGTTGCCGAAAAGCAACACCCGGTTTTTAAGGGTTAATTTTGTTTTGGACTGCATATAATTAAATACTGAAGTTCTGTTCACATGTCACAATAAAGTTGTTAATTAGTAGTACGTCCGAGTACCAGTATCAGCTATTTCTTTCAAGTTTCTTCCTGTTACCCTGTGTGCTCAATCGTGTAACTACTCCATTTTTAGGTGCGTTCGTAATTATATAAATACGTAGCACCTATAGTCGTCGTTCAGTCCGTCTGTCTGTCCGTCCGCATATAACAGAGCAAAAACTACCCGACCGAATGATCTGAAATTTTTAATATATAATTGCTGCAAAATTTTGTCGAGCCATTTCCAATCTTATGAAAATCGGATGTATAGTTTAATTACAGGGACAGTCAAAAGTTTTTCTTTACATTACGGCCAATGGGAAAACTTATTGCAAGTGAATTTTAATGATGTTACAGACTTCCGAATGGTCTGAAATTTGTAATATATAATTGCTGCAAAATTTTGTCGAGCCATTTCCAATTTTATGAAAATCGGATGTATAGTTTAATTACAGGGACACCCAAAAGTTTTCCGTTACATTACGGCCAATGGGAAAAAATTATAGCAAATGCATTTTAATGATTTTACAGCCTTCCGAATGGTCTGAAATTTTTAATATATAATTGCTGCAAAATATTTTGTCGAGCCATTTCCAATTTTATGAAAATCGGATGTATAGTTTAATTACAGGGACAGTCAAAAGTTTTTCTACATTACGGCCAATGGGAAAAATTATTGCAAGTGAATTTTAATGATGTTACAGACTTCCGAATGGTCTGAAATTTTTAATATATAATTGCTGCAAAATTTTGTTGAGCCATTTCCAATTTTATGAAAATCGGATGTATAGTTTAATTACAGGGACACCCAAAATTTTCCCGTTACATTATGGCCAATGGGAAAAAATTATTGTAAATGCATTTTAATGATTTTACAGTCTTCCGAATGGTCTGAAATTTTAAATATATAATTGCTGCAAAATTTTGTCGAGCCATTTCAAATTTTATGAAAATCGAATGTATAGTTTAATTACAGGGACAGTCAAAAGTTTTTCCGTTACATTACGGGGAATGGGGAAAAAATTATTGTAAGTGCATTTTAATGATGTTGCAGACTATGCACTTATGAAGCGCAAAAAAATATACATTCAGTACAATATGGGGTGCAAAAAATAATTATAAAACTAGTTATAGTACGAACGCACCTCATTTGCCACGTTTGACGAGCAATTTCCAACTTGTTAATTTTTTGGGAGGAAGAACAAAAATTTTTAGTTTAGGTGCTGTCAAAACAATTTAAAATCTTTCACGACAGTAGTTCCCAAGATAAAGGCACTTCAATATCATTTGTTTTTCATCTTGTTTCACTACTGCTGTTGCACCCTTAAATTTATCTGTGACTATTTGCATATTCATTTATTTCAAAACTTTTAAAATTCGAAATTATTTTTACTGAAAGTAAAAATTGTTCTTTTGGAATTTCCGGTATAAATTCGAAGTTTCAAAAAAAAAAAAAAAAAAAAAAAAAAAAAAAAGTGGCCAAATTAATAACTATTTTGGGAATTAAATTTATGTGAGGCATACGATTTAAAAAATGTATGGTAATTTGCTTATAATGTGTGAAGTCAATCACTAGAAGATGCTGCAACTTTCCTGACTAGTTCTGCAAACTGAACCAAAACTGAAGCCTAACTCTGACGTAAACGCTATCAGGGCAGGATAGAACTGATTTAATGATAACTTATGCGGGGTTTTGGCTACACCGCCTGTCTCAACCTAGCCACCCTTTATGCGCGTTATTCCGCGAAATGAATTTGTCTTTCTATAATTACTTAAATAACGATTTAAGTAATATAAATAATATAGAAGTGTCCTTCAATTTGTTAACTATATCCAATAAGTAGTTTCTGAACCGTTAGTTTTAAGACTACATTTGATCAAATTCGTCGCTTTGATGATTCTATTATTAAAGATTTAGTTTCAAATGTTAAAATGATCCAAATGTTGTTCTCTATGAAAAATTTAAATTTCAAGTTGCATGCAGTTCGATTACGATTTGAAAAAAAAAAAAAAAACTGTACTAATTTAATTACAGAAAAATGCAAATTCTGCGATTGAATAAAGAGATAACGAATTTTGAAATTTAAATATTAAATACAAAATTACTAACCACAGCTAGTGGTACCATATCCCTCCGTAATTCTAAGGAGTAATCTCAGCTTGAAATAAATGAATTAAAGGATAATCGAAAAATGTTTTATTTGACATACAAAAAGAGGGACATTATATATATATATATATATATATATATATATATATAATATACAACCATTAATTAAACATAACCTACCACCATCAAAAACCGTAATATTATGAATTAAAGCTGTAAGTATAAAAAATAAAAATAAAAAAGTGCCAAATAATTTATTAAAAGAATTATTATGGAAGAAAAAAGAAGAAAGTGGACACCGACAAATAATGGAAAAGCTTATATATTGAATTACGTTTTCAAGGGCACAGAATTCAATGATATAAGCAAAATGGTTGTTTTCTGTGAGAAAAAAAAAAGCTAAAGCTAAAAATTATTATTCTCTGTGCCCGAACAGCCTTTATAATCAAGTGAATAGATTAAAAATGAAAACAGAATAGAATCATATAATATGAAATGGAAAAATCAATAAAACCAATTTAAATATTTATAGCATATAAAATAGAAATATTACACAACATACCGATTAATATTTCAGTTTTTATTTATTTATATTGGAATTTTTGGTTAACATTGTTACATTAACTTGCAAAGTAATTTTTTTTTCAAAGGTAATTAATCAATATAAATTATTTTTGAAAGCATAACAAATATCCAAATGGTGTGTAGCGTCTTAATAAAGATTTCTCGAAAGTTTATTTTTTTTTGGGGGGGGGGTTTAAATATACAAATCAGCTCTCATTTGGTTACTTATGACACTCAAGAGGTAAATGTTTTTCCAAAATTTCAAATTTTATAGATTCAATAACAAGAAAAAGTGTCTTTAAAGTTTTACATATAGAATTAATTTTATGTTATGAAGCTGTTGGTTATTCAGTTCATTCAAACGACTAAATCCAGATTATAAATGAGACTACCCAGTAAACACAGAATTTTTGCAGACGGTCGGACCACAGTCGGCAATATTGGTTAAGTATCTGCATATATACATGATATAGGTGAGATGTCTTTACTATGTCGGCTGCTGATACTAAAACAGCGTTCGTACGGGTACCGTTATTTTCAAGGCCAAATATCAGTATTTTTTTTATAGAAAAATAAATCTAGTTTAAAGGCGCGAAATTTCACCTTATTTAAGGATATATTTTCTATAAGAAAGTACTGGTACGGAAGAAAATTTTATCCTGGAAATTCAAGGACCCCTACAAACCCCGTAAAGAAAGCCCCCTTTGTAATGCCGATTGCTGTTATCGTGCCCCTTTTAGCGAAAAATCGCCAAGCAATTAATTTCGGCAGATAACAAAAACCGATATATGTTTACAGAAAGCGGCCTGAAAAGATCTGCCAACATCAGTCCGAGTTTGAAGCCTTTATTCTTAGTCCACATGTTTTTACTATTTCCTTTCATGTTTGAGTTTATTTGGGACTATTACATATACATTTTTTAATTAATGGATATTATATATTTTCCGACTTTTCTTCAAGGAATCATTATAACAATATGAAATAGAACTGTTATTATTTTATTCTTATAGATTATATATATATATATATATATATATATATATATACGTGTATGTGTTATTGCGCGTATGTGTTAAAAAAAGATGTTATGGGAGAAATAAAATGATTTTTTAATTTTTTTTATATATTTGATATAAAATTCTAACGGTGATTAAAACAGACAAACTATCAAAAATAGATTTTATTTATTTATTTTAAAAATTTGTTTTGAATTCATTTTTAAACATTCCTACAATTATTTTAATCATTAAAATAATTTCTGAAATTGCTCATTAAAATTATTGTATCCTTAAAATAATTTCTGAAATTGATCATTAAAATTATTATTCATTATAAACTTAATCGTAGAAAAAAAAAAAAAAAAAAAAAAAAAAAAACTAGTTCTTAAGTTACTTCAACTTCTTTTCTAAATGTATATTCATTTTAAAAGCAACAACGGAGTTTCTTATATTATTTTAAAAATATTAATTATTTAAAAGTTATTCAAATTGTTCTACAATCTATGAAAATATCATAAAATCTACCCGTCTTTTTTAGTATTCCTATTTATCAGAAAAATTCAGAAATTCCCCATCTAAAAAATTATCTACCAAAAGGAAAAAAAGTGGTAAAATAAAATTTCTACTTTATAATTAACTAAAAAATATTGATAAGTAAAACAATATTTCTGCATAACCATTAGAAATATATACTAAATTAAATCACCAAACGGCATCAAATGAATTCTTATTCTAATTAGAAGTCATTATGTATCAACTTATTATTTATTAAAATTATTTTTTTGTGTTAAATATATATATTTCCTAAATTAACATATATTGTTACATTATAATTTCTAAAAGAATATTATATTAACTGAACAAATCGTCTAAAATCCATATATTTTATTAAATAATTAATCATTCTTAACCTGTATATATATATATATATATATATATATATATGTATTGAAGAAGGTTACTTTGAAATGTTAAAAATATTTTTTTTTATTTCTTTGCATAGTGCTGAAGAATCTATATTTAATCGTTTGACTACGATTGGGATATACACTATATGGCCAAAGATGACCGGTCACTTCTGATTTTAGACGTTTTGTTAAATATCTAGAAAAACACAAGAGGAATTAACCTGAAACTGCAGGTGTGTAAACAGTATAGTATGGGTCATGTATTTCCGCGAACTTTTTTTTTCTCCCGAAAACCCATAGGGGACCGTCAACAAATTGAAAAAGAATCTTTTGGATAACCCTGTAAAAACTAATGTAGCAAAAGCGTTCAAACTCGATATAATTAATAAATGGCTTATTGTAATATACTGTGTTCATTTTTATGAGGATAGTATGTATACTCATAGAGAAATTAAGGTTTTTATAAAAACAGTCCCAAATTTCGCCAAACTTTGTACTTATAATTTGCAGAGTTCTTAATATAAAAAAAAAGTTACTTTCAGAAAATATGACGAACAGCATTGTACAGAATACTGCGCAATCAGTATTAAAAAATAACAAAAATTGGATGAAAAATGAGCAGGTTTACAAAAAAATGTTTCAGTGCGCATGCGCGAATGCAATCAAAATATAATGTGCGTTATTTGTTAGCTAAATGTATAGAGCAACTTTTACAAAAGTCTCAAAAACATAGTTTGAAAAGTCTGATAATAATCTTTCATAGAATAAGCTAAAAATCCGTTGTTGCTAAAATGAAGCAAAATAGATGAGGTGTTGTATACATATATCCAGTGATTATTGCCAATATAGCATACAAAATATTGCACGTACTACTGTATTTGGATACAGCCCCTCATCTTTTTGCTTCCTTTTCGGAATACGGATTTTGAGCTTATTCTATAAACGATTATCATCAGACTTTTCAAACTGTGTTTTTCAGACTTTTACAAAAGTTGCTCCATACATTTAGCTAACGCATTATGCAAATTATATATTGATTACGTTCGAGCACGCAGTGAATCATTATTTAGTAAACCTGCTCATTTTTCATACAATTATTATTTTTTTTTCATCCTGATTACAGGGTATTGTGTACATTGTTGTTGGTCACATTTTCTAAAAAAGAACTTTTTTTTATATTAAGAACTCTGCAGATTATGCATAAAAACCTTGGTGAAATTTTGGACTGTTTTTATAAAAACCTTAATTTCTCTACGAGTATACATACTATCCTCATAAAAATGAACACAGTATATTACAATAAGCCATTTATTAATTATCTCGAGTTTGAATGCTTTTGCTACATTAGTTTTTACATTGTTATCCAAAAGATATTCGTTCTTTTTCAATATGTTGACGGTCCCCTATGGGATTTCGGGAAAACATCTTCGCCGAAATATATGACTAATACTATACTGTTTACACACCCGCAGTTTCAGGTTAATTCCTCATGTATTTTTCTAGATATTTGACAAACCGTCTAAAATCGCAAGTGACCGGTCACCTTTGGCCGTATAGTGTATGTGTCCAGAGCACTTTTTATTATTCTATTTAACCATTATAACCCTATGGTATTATTTATGATAGCATCTGTGTTCTCGATTCAGTGGAATTTTATTCACATATTCGGTATTTACACCAGAAACTATAAACGGAAATTTTAGATTTATTTCATAACAGACATTTTGTTATTAAAATAAGCGAAGTTTATAATTTAGATTTATATGTTATGAATTCCGATTATCTGAATTACGCAATTCCTGGAACACATTCTACTCTCAGCGTTTAAGGATTAAACTGCTTTTTAACCCTTACCAGCGCGGTGTCCTTAAAAAAGGACACCTAATTTTAATTCCAAAACTGGCAAACGGCATCAAGAATATGTAACTGAAATTTTCCTATTATAATGTATATGAAAATAAACAAGTTTGTATTTTCTAATAAATTCGTTTATAAATTGCGGTGTCAGTCCATTATTTCATCAGTTTATAAACAGAATTATTCCGCGCCGGTAAGGGTTAACAATTTGCAACATAATTGAAAAGTGTTTATGAATTCGGTTTACCTGCACATTTCTCCTTGCCCTACCACGCCTAAATATTACGCATTGCCATGTAATTGATATAGGTTATTCGAGTTTTCCATGGAATTTTTGGTACTAAAAATAAAGCCTGTAGTATGCATGGTCTATTTACTGGGAACTCAAAAGCATACCGTTACATTAAGGTCTACGTGGAGGGGGGGGGATCATATGTCGTTTATTTTAATGGTTTTTCACTTCTGTAAGCATATTTAATTTCTCACTGAAGTGAACTACAAGAGGCTTACGGTAGAATATGCTGTACGTAGTATTTATCCTTCATTTACAGGGACTCACTAAATAATTCAGCTCCAGTACTGTCGATGAGCAATAATTCCTGAAACTGCGTCTTAGATTGTGGTATGCGATTTAAATTAAACCATTCTCTTGCATATTACTAGTTGTTTACAAATTCTATGGAACACACACAGGACTGCACGCAAAAAAAAAAAAAATCCAGTCATTTCTGCTTATTAATGGAAATTGCTGAAGGCTAATTTTCAACTGTGTTATTCAATTCCCAACTGTAAACAGTTTTTTCTTATTATGCAGTATATATGAAAATGTATAAATCATATACAGGCATTCACAAATGAATTTGGATATTTGTCAGACTATAGATGTTGATGGCTGACATTGGGGTTTTAAATATTTAATGCATTATCTGAACTGGTTACTTGGACAGCATCTTTCACCTTATTAGAGTATGAAGTTTTGTTACAAGACTCTGAATGCGGGGGAAAGCGTTTCATAATCTATACTTGACGAATGATTTTTTTTAAATAATACCTTTTAAAAGAAAATTTAAAAGAAGAAAAATTTACAACAGAGAGAATGTTTTGTACATTAGGTCACAATAGAATATAGAAATATTTCATCCATCCTGGCCAATAATGAATGAAAAAAAAAAACGATTTTTAATATACTTTCAAACAAACCTTAATTACGCATATTTGTTCAACCAATACATAATAATATGTTACTGAAATATTGAATTTAACCAGAAATAATACAAAGACATTTTAGTATATAAATTTAAGATATTTCTGAAACTCGCCTTCTGAAAGTTTGGTAATCGATCAAGCAAGCAAACTCAGTGTTGTCACTGTGTTTGCAATTTAAGTATTTGAAATTTCGGATAGCTCTCCGAAATCCGCAATTGCCAGTGAACCCATTCAGGGGCAAAGCAATTTCATTGCTAACGTGTTGGAATTGATTATTGACACCGGAATTTGAAAAAAAAAATGTATTCGTAAATATGAAACAGCTATATTTCACACATATAATAAACCGGAATTTTTTTCAGTGTCTATTAAACTTAAGAACTCAGATTTTTCTAAATACTTATATTATGTTATAGTGCATACTTTAACGCAGGATTTAATGATTTGTTGAAAATTATTTATTTTAGGCAGTGAAATCTTACTAAAAATGCTAATTTAAAAATGTCTTTCAATAAATAATTAATAAATAATTTTCAGTTTCACTTAGAAAGAAAATGGTCTGTTAAAATACCTATTCAAACAACTCTAAGAAATCTAGATCTCTATGTTTCACCATTTCTGAGAAGAAGGAACATATAGTTGATGTATTTTAACATGGCCGAGATAGAGCTTACTTGGTCCCCTTAAGCATATCAATTAATTTTTATACATAATAATGTTATCCTAAAATATTTAATTTAACCCAGAAATAGTGTAAAGAAACTTTTAAATATAATATTAAGATGTCTAATGTGCGCTAAATAACATACAAGTCTTCTAATGCATCAAGAAAGCAAACTCCTCGTGTGAGTTTGCTGGTAAAGATTATAAAGTTCGGATATATGCCTAAACCCTTTGAGGGGCAAGCAATTGCGTTTGTGGAATGACCGAATTCCCACAGGATATTTGGAGAAATTTTATTTCAAAATAAGGAAAAGCAGCTTTTCCACACTGACCCTCCAAAGCTATAAAAGTAAAACTTAATTGAAATTTTCTGATGCAAATCTTAATTAAACTTAGGTGGGATACAATATATCCAGTGTGGCCAGATTGGGGACTTTTTTAATTCAGATTATTTGACTGTCACCACTTTTTAAAAATAGTATAATTCACTTTATTTTTCAGATTTTATAATCTATTTTTAAATAGGACGAATACTTCTGTTTCAAAAAAGCGGTGACAACCAACAATCTGGGAACAAAAAAATCCCCAATCTGGCAACACCATATATACCGCCCCTCCAGGGGTTGAAACAACTATGGTAAAAAAATAATGTAAGTTTGTGTAAATTACCCGTATCGTCTTTGTATAGAACGACAGGATTACAAGACGGAACACACTAGCCTACTTGCCAACTTTCCCTTAAACTTCCGTAAAATGTGAGTTAAATTGACCCAGGTTAAACACTTTTCGAACCAGACATTTACTATAGAAATTAATTCAAATATATTTCATAGAAAAACATGATTTTAAATAAGTAATGTACATCAAATAAATGTTCTGGTTAGTAACGCGTAAAACCTGGGTCAACTTAACTCACTTTTTACGGAAGTTTAGTTGGATGTTGGCAAATATGCACTAGAACAACATTTATACAATTATTAAGCTGTTTAGCTGTTGTTTAATTATTTACACTAAATCATCTAGCTGGTGTCGATTTGACACCGACAAAATGATTTAATGTCGACTCGAACCAAAAGTTTTTTCATAAAATAAGGTTAATGCAGGAATCCGCACCTATGACCGGCGGGTCACCGAGTGACCCATTTCATAATTTCAAGTGACTGACTGCAGTTCCGAATAAAAATATAATATAGGGTGTCTGTAAAATAATGCCAAGCTTACGAATTCTAATAGCATCAACTGTAGTGTTGTAGAGTGTTGGTTTAACACCTTAACGCTCGAATTAAATTACGATTGAATAATTCAAATTGCTTATTGGGACCACTTTTATGAAAAAGAAATATTCACGTTATTTAACCCTCTGTCTACCAGAAGGGTCCAATGGACCCGACATGTACATTCAAAATATTTATTCAAACCAGAAATTTCTTCAAAACAAACTAAATTTATAAATCAGACAATAATAAGTTAAATAAACAAATTAAATAGTTTTAAGTAAAAATTCTGGTGTAGAATGTTTTTATAAAACTTGAGTAAAATTTTCGGTAGTTCTAGGGTTTATGACAGTAAAGACGATAACAAAATATACCCAATTTCACTATTTTATAAAACTGGTGGGACTCAAACAAACTGAGTAAAAGACACAGCCCGAGAATATGACGGGAGCGAGAATTAAGGGGTTAAGCTCACAAATCAAGAGTAACACAAACAGTTTTAGACAGCCGCACGCATGTTTAATTTTTATTATTTACTTGCTTGCCGACATACACAAAATGGCGACTCTTGAGTGGAAAGCGTTATTGTTGGAATGAAGTTTTAAATCCGATAGAGTCATGTAATTTTTTCCTCTCGATTTAAACTGTTTTGCAATATTATTTTTTGTTCATTTTACGTAATAAGTCTAACGTGACGTAAATTTGGACGTAATTTTTCCTATTTAAGACTTCTAAAGCATGTTAATGAACTTATTATTTTACAATATCCTTTCTCTTTTAAAATTCACGTGTAAATATAGTTTTTATGAAGTAATTTTCAATAAGTTCCAGCTTTTTATACGTAATTATTTAATTCTAATTTGAAAGTTTTTTTTCTGTTTATAATAGTCACGTGTAAATAAATTTTTAATTTGAAGCAAACATTATTGTTTGAGCTGTTTATACAGTTGGCAACAGTTTAAATTAATACCATTTTCTAAAATAAGTAAAAAGTATCTCTCGAAATGCTGAAAATTTGAATTTAAAATAGAAATAAAACCTCAGAAAATCAGTCAAATAAAAAAAAATAAATGCAATCTGCACACCGGGAAACTCTAACGTATAAAATGATCTAAAAATGAATTAACTCCCATGTATAGTTTTTGCTCCTATAAAACTTTTTTTATGGAACGATTTTGTCCAACTTCAGCATTAAATATCTCTTAAAATAATTTTTTGATTCGAAAACTGCCTGCATCAGCGTGTTTATCAAACATTTATCTATAATGCGCCGACTTTCTTATTTTTATATGCAATATGTTTCTTAATATTAACAGATAAAGACCTCCGGTCACAAAAAATTCAAAACCGGCGACGGCATAAGTTACTTTTTAATTAGAATAGAGAGAGAGTGATACTTTATAGAATATATTCCAATATTTATATTGAATATTTTATAGAATATATTCGAATATTTTATAGAAATTCTATAGACATTTCTATTGAATTTCTACAGATATTTCTATAGCTTTTGTTGAAACTAGCTTATAGTAAAACGGGTCATAATGCTATATGATTCTATAATACTATTTCTATAAAAAAAATTTATACAATTCTATCAGAAAATTTCCTAAGGGTTAATAAAAAGGAACTGACATATCCTTAAAATATGAAGCTTCAACTGTAACCGCTTTCGCGGTGTTTATGACCGCCGGGAGAAACTCCCATAAGGAAATATATGTAGAATTTTTCTCTAAACCTCAGTGTTAGTTAATGACAGAAACATATATTTAATTTTACGGGTACAAGTTTAATTTGGCGGTAGTCAGTCCCTGCGTTTTCGTCATACTGTGAAAACCTAGACAACCACAAGTCACTATCAGTGTAAAAGATTATAATACCTGCGTAAACTATAGTAAAAGTAAATAGTATTTTTTCCACATTTGTGATGTAATATGGAATGTATCCATGATGTATCCATGAAAATGGCGCTTAAACGAAAATAATTTTCTATTCAAATTTACTGGTGGGAAGTTTGCCTCGGTTGTAATCATAAACTATTGATCTGATTTTTAAAAAAACAGCCGCCATCGTTTGAGAACTTCCTCAGTTACTTCACTCGCAACTGGTAGACAGTACACAATATGTCTCCTCCTCCTTATTCGTAACTCCATTGTTTACTCATTGCCTCTTGTGGCTAGTGTTGTCAGGTGTCCCTCGTAAATCAGGGCTCCAAATGCTGTGGAAACCACTAATTTCTTACAATTTATTTCACCACCGTTAATCGCAGATAATTCTGTCACTAGATACAACGAAGGTAATTACTTTAAAATACTGGCGTCCAGAGCATTAGAAGCCGCGCTTTACGGCCTGTCAACTCTACTTGTGGCACACACACTTTGAACAAATTTCAAGACATACAATAAACTTAAAAGAATTCAATAATATTTCAAATTTTAATAGCTTAAAAGGCGTACAACCAACAGAATGAAAAAGTGCTCAAGTTGGGACTCGACGTTCTACCAACTGAACCACTTGTAATGATACCCAACCTGATACTTCTAACTACCTGCCTGGGTATCCTTCCAAGTGGTTCAGTTGGTAGAACGCTGGTGCACTTTACCGATGACCCAGGTTCGAGTCCCTTCTTGTGCAATTTTCAGTCTATTGGTTGAACACCTTCTAAGCTATTAAAATTTGAAATAATATTGAGTGCAGTGCTTGTGAAATTTTCTACAGAAAAAATTCCAAGAATTATATAGATAACGAAATTCTTTTCGCAATTTGTAAGTAAGGGTGAATAATTAAGAACTTTTTATAATCTTAATTTAACTGCAACATAGAGAGTCTCTTATGTTAACGCAACACATGATATCTTCTAATCACTAATTGTGGTGTATTGCACTGACAAAGGAAGCAGTAATAGATTTTTATGCACAATGCAACAACTGTTTTTTTTTCATGTTCTAGATGCTTTAACATTTGATGCTTAGGCCAATTTTTAGACGGGCGTCTTTTTGCCAGCTTTTTTGCTTACGTATTATCCCATCGCAATGCTATAGCATTGTGAATGGATAATACGTAAGTAAAAAAGCAGGCAAAAAGACGCCCGTCTGACATTGGCCTTAGTATTTACGGCAATTGGTAACAATAAAGAGCTTTGACCTTTAAAACGCGTGGTAAAGTCAACAACAAAATTAAAATAGACATAATATACAGATAAAAGCAATTTCTGAAAAAAAAAATTAAAAATTAATTTCAGGGCAAGTATAGCTGTATTACAAATAATCTTTAGAAAGAATTCTCTGCCTTATTTATTTGTAGAAAAAATTTAATTTATGTGATTAAATTAGGAAGTAGAAAATTCTGTGGAATAAAAAAGCAATAAATAAAAAAGATATAATATTTGCTCCTTGTATGTTCTAAGGAGGGTTTGCACATTGGATAAGTATTTAAAAGGTTCATCTCAAGATATTTTCCTTGACGTACTAAATTAGAATATTATTGAAAAAGAAATATCTTCTGCATTTTAAAAAGCATTATAAATTAAACATAAGGATAGCTGCATATAGCAAAAATAAAAAGCTTATTTTTCATGAAAATTTAAGGACACAAATCAACTTTACATTAGAATATTTATTAAATATTTAAAAAAAAAATCAAATGTAATACATACAATGACAACAAAAATATCTCTTAAATAAAAAATAAATAGAATGATTAACACTATCGTCCTGGTCAGTTATCGATGGAAGTGGATCCAATTAAGCAGAGCGCGGCGCGTGTTGTACCATGTTGTGATGGAAGGAATGCCTATTTTTTCCCCCGAAGTTGTTCCAAGGAGGGGTGACTGCACAAAGCATTCTTGTGTTTCCTTGTACGTGAACTGTACTTGAAATCACTTTCCCCTCAATTGTCGTTCATGGCAGGATTCCTCTTAGCAATATGACCAAAATTGACCGCTGCTTAACAAAAACGCCTTATTCGAAAATAAAAATTCTTCAGTTTGTTTAGGTTATTAATTTTTCTTTAACACTAGAACTATCGTGAACCGTTATTACCATATGAATATGTTTCGTTGAAACAATAATTTGATTAGGAAATAAGTTTAGAAGATACAACTAAGTAAAACGTCAAATAATGAAATTAAAATGTTTTAAATAAAAATTCTGGTGTGAAATATTTTTATAAAATTTGACTCAAATGTCCGGTAGTTTTAGTGTTAAATGAAACTAAGTGCCTTCGCTTTCTGTACCCTTTATATGAAAATCCTTGGATCTGCAATAAATTTCCATGTGGTATAATCTCTCATTTTACAAAAGATCTAAAACATCATGAATTAGAATCCACATACAATTCCACCTTGCATTGTCCAATTAGTCCAGGGGAAATGTACCAAAAAAAAAGTGTTACCTTGCAAAAGGTCGGGTAGAAGATTTTTTTATTCTGAATTGTTTATAATAATACCAACATGGAAAAACCAAGTTTTCTAACAAAATTTCTTAAGGCTTAATTTTCTGTGGTCAAAAAACAAGAAAATTTTGGAACACTTTTTGGTTTTTTTGAAATATCTCGAGACTAGTTGCCGTATCACATTATTTGTCAGTTACAATATTAAAGGGGATAAAATTCTCTACAACTTTCATACTTACAACTTTTTTATACACTCAATAGCAAGCGCAGTACGCCATTTTAAAAATAGGACAATTTTTCCCCATTTTTTTCAATTTTCTTAAAAACCGTGAAAAACACAGTTCTGCCCCGATTATTCAAATGTTTCCCACTGATTTAATCGTGTATGTGAACTGCTATATATTAGTAGTAGCAAATTATGTGTTTCGGGGCTAAAACTAACCTCTTTTGTACCCGTGGCAAACATGGATTTTGGCGCGCCCTCCCCCCCCCCCCCACCCTTCACTTTTAAAAAGAAAATTTACCACGGGAATTTTAATAAATCTCTAATAGCCGGATTTTGAAAATTTTAAGGGTGTAAGCATTAAATACGTAATGCTGAACTGCGTAATCAGCTTTGCCAAATATTGATTCATTAAAACCTTCAAAACCATACCGAAAGGAACCGAAATATATTCCGCTTTGAACAGGTTTCCATCTTAGCAGGTATTATTGTTCATATTCTTTCTCTTAAAAATATATATACTTTTTCTTTAACACTAGAACGGCGGGAAATTTTACTCAAGTTTTATAAAAATATTTCACATCAGAATTTTTGCTTAAAAATATTTAACTTATTTATTTAAGTTATTTTTTGAGCAGCATATATTAATCTTATATTTTAAAAAGTTTTCTGGTTCGAATCGACATGTATTCACTTGGCAAGGGTCAAAATGACCCCTCGCCGCCGTTCTAGTGTTAAAGACCAAATTCTGTATATACAGATTTCATTTTTAAAGATTTTACTGTAGTTGTCGTATTGAGGCGTTTAACTCGCGTTATTCTCGCTCCCGTCATATTCTCGGGCTGTGTCTTTTACTCAAATTGTTTCATTCCCACCAGTTTTATAAAATAGTGCAATTGGCTATATTTCAGTATCGTTTTTCCTGTCATTAAGTAAGCTGAATATCTCTTTTCATAAAAGTGGTGCCAATAAGCAATTTGAATTTTTCAACCCTAATTTAATTCGAGCGTTAAGGGGTTAAATTCACAATTATATGAATTACGGGACTAAATTAGTCACACGAAGACATTCGCAAGGTAATATTAAACCTATGGGAGCGTTCTTGACAAATATCTCGCTCGCATTTTGTTACTTTAATTTTTTTTTTTTTTATGGGATACCTGAGATCAATATCTAATGTTGTGCTTTTGTACATTTTCGGGTTTGGTTGCTTATATATATATATATATTCGGACACTTTCATTTTTGGAAAACTGTTTGAAGCCGTTCTGAAATTTAAAGTATCCTGTTTGAGCTTTAAAGCAATTAATAGATAATCTTAAAATTTTATACAGTTTTGCATGCTAAAATGATATAATCTCTTGTTATATTTATTGATATTAGTGGAAAAAATTGACAATATATTTTAAAACTAATCTTTTAAATATTTTTTATAAAACTAGTGATCTCAAATATTTTATTTACAGAATTTATAAATTTTACTGATATAAACGCATAGCATTAGTTAGTGAAATAACTGATGTCATTTTTATTGTAGCAATTTTATAAAGTTAAAGTATTTTTTACATAAAAGATATTTATCTTTTGAGTTCCCCTTCTACATGGAACTACAATTCAATGTTTGCCATCTTTAAAACAGTAAAACATTAAAACATATGTTATCAATAATTTGTAAATAAAATATACCATTGTAGTGGGGAATAAAATATGTTTTTCGCAAATTTTCATACCTGGGTGATTTAAAAAAAAAGTGTGCAAATGTTAAAGGGCAGTAAAACAGGATAGAAAAATAGTTAAATATCATAATTTTAATTATTGCATTTTACCTATCATGTTTTTTTAATGATAATTTACAGAAATATTATTATTTATAAAACATTTAAAAATATGAAATATATTCTTTTATAGTCAAAATGTCATTACCGTAGGCTGTCCCAAAAAACAAGTTATTAGGTAAAGATTTGACAAAGTTATATTTAAAACAGATAGTTATAATTTTTTGTACATTTTTATTCAATAAGATGCTACTAATTAAAAAAATATTTACTTTCATTAATTAAACTTATCTATAATTCTTAATAATTTTTTTAAACCATGTCCCAAGAAAGAGTGTCATTGCCACGCTTCTGACGAGAAGTTTCTCTGGATTTTTTTTTGAGTACAGCACATGCCTTTTTATCAAGGCAAAAGTACTCCTTAAAAGTCAACTTGTTATCAGGTTTAGGTGAATAGAATAAATAGTTTTATAGTTTCAATAAAACAAGCAAATACTTTGAATGTTTTGGAGAGTATTCTTTTGTAAGTCATTACCGTACCCAATTCCAATTGACAATTAAATGAACTTTTATTTCTTAATCTGCTTTTATTATATGAGAAACAGAAAATTGCGTGGTCCAGAGGATATAATGGCTGCCATTTATGCCTGGAGAAAAATAAAAATATTTTGCTTAATTTGTCATTACCGTGCTCACTTATGTCATTATACCGAGTGCATTAAAATTTGAAAATTAGTTTTAAAATGTTAAATTAGTAATTTGGTCTCTGCTGATGCTTGTATATTAATGTTTATTAGGTAAGGTAATTATTTACAAACAATTAAAACTTTCTGATTATTTCTAAAAATTTGATTTTGTTATTCCAAAACATGGGCAGATTTTGAAAAGGACCCACCTATTCCGTTGATACCTGGAAAAATATGTATGCATTATAAAAATTATAAAATTTATTAAAATTAAGCAAGAAATCTTTTTAAATTGAAACTATCGTGCCAATAAGTTACTATATATTGAAAAATTCTTTAAAACAATGCTTTGAAATTAATACTGTATACACTTAAAGTTACTGTCTAAATATGAAAATTGCCTCATTCATCTATATTCTGCCCTACTTTTAAAATTATATGAATTTATTGAATATAAAATGTCTGTTGAGATGAAAATAAAGACGTGAGTGTACAAATAATAAATAATTTACTGCTACTAATTTTTAGAAGTCGACATACACAATAAAGTCCGCGGGGAACGTTTGAATAATTGCTGCAAGACTACATTTTTCACGGTTTTTAAGAAAATAGAAAAAATTGTCCCATTTTTGAAATAGCGTACTGCGCTTGCTATTGAGTGTATAAAAATGTCGTAAATATGAAAGTTGTAGAGAATTTTATCCTCTTTAATATTGTTACTGACAAATAATATGCTACGGCAACGAGTCTCGAGCTATTTCCAAAAAATCACAAAATGTCCCAAAATTTTGTTGTTTTTCGGCCACAGAAAATTTAGCCTTAAGAAATTTTGCTAGAAAACATGGTTTTTCCATGTTGGTATCATTATAAACAAATTTGAAAAAAAATCTTCTACCCGACCTTTTGCAAGGTAAAATGTACATTTCGGCTGGACTAAATACTGATTTGTGACATTTTCGTGTATTGCTATATGGTATATTGCCCAGTAATGAAGTCAGCATTGGCGCCGACTTAATGGAAGCAAATCAGGAAAATTTCAAACTAATTTGAAAATATTATTAACAACAGTGTTTAAATAAGACAATTTATCTAAGATTATACTTAACCCTTTATCGGGTATTATAAATATTTTACATACTTACTACTTATTTTTTATTGAAAACTGGTCGATTCGCACCGGTATTTGTAGCAAAGTATTTTGTTTTATAATGCCGCTGATAAAAAATGAAGAACATATTATTCTCTAATAAATCTGCTTGTAGATTTTGACGGCAAGGAATCTTTTCAACATTTCAGCCACATAATTGATATGCTCGATAAAGGGGTAGAGCTTAAGGCTATACCATACTTATTCTAGCATACTATATTATACTTAAGGCTTTATGTACTTACATGTTAGCATTTATTATTTATGTCTTACAATATTTAAGGTAGATCATATAAGATGCAAGTTTTTTTTTATGTTTAAATTCTTTGATTTAAAACTAATAATGGATTGATATGTAATTTATGAAATTTTAAAATAAATTTGCTTTAGTTAATTTTATTTATTTTTTATTTTATTCATTATTTACATATATAAAATGTTATAAATTGTTCTATTCGAAGAAATATTTAACAGTTCAGAATAGTTCAAAAGAAAGAAATATAAAGTTGTAATTGACCCTTTAATGCATAATTTTTTAATTTGTTCGGAAAATATTATATTTGAGTCAATTTTTGTTAATTATCCACTAGAAAAATAGTGACAAAATTATTTACGTGTGAGTCAATTTTTGTTAATTATCCACTCGAAAAACAGTGATAAAATTATTTATGTTTCTGGTGGAGATAATGTCATTCCTGAGCAGTGTTGCCAGATGAGCTACCTTTTTTTAATTCCGATTCTTGATTGGCGTCACTCTTTTGAAATGGTGAAATGAGGTTTGTTTAATGACATATTAATTGAGGCAAAAACGAAGCGAATTTTACCGTTTCAAAAAACTGGTGCCAATCAAGAAATCTGAATTGAAAAAAGTAGTCCACTGGTAAGACTGTTCCTGAGTCACATAACAAAAAAGTGATAATTATAAATTATATATTTACTTTGATGGGTTTACAATCTATAATAAAAACTATGCAATGATACGATATATTTTACAAAGCTTTTCATAGTTGCCAGATTAATAATTACTACCCTGTAACAGGATTCGTACACTTCAAAAACATCCAAGGAACTCTTACCACAATTTTTTAAAAATAATAATTGCCTTTCTTAATGAAAAGAAAATCTCTCATCAGATACAGCTACGAGTACACTTCGAAAAATCTGGTACTAAAACACCTAAAATCCCCTAAATCCCTTAATGCTTACTAACCTTGTATAAAGAATGAGAAAAAATACTTGCTGAGCACATTGCAAGCAGTATCGAAAAAAGATATTATAACCTCGACGTGATAACAAATCATAACAAAAGCTGACATTATGACCTTAAATGCTTGCTTTTACATGTTCGTAAAATATAATAGTTCACCAAAAGACAATTAGAAAGTGCCAAATGCTGAGTTACACTATGCATTTAACCCCTTAACGCTCGAATTAAATTACGGTTGGAAAATTCAAATTGCTTGTTTCACCACTTTTATGAAAAAGAAATATTCACCTTATTTAATGGCAGGAAAAACGATACTAAAATATAGCCAATTTCACTATTTTATAAAACTGGTGGGAATCAAACAATTTGAGTAAAACACACAGCCCGGGAATATGGCGGGAGCGAGAATTAAGGGGTTAAGGGTTAACTTCTTGCTGAATAACCCACAATAAATACGTTTTCTAAAGACTTTCAGACTATTTACGCATATCCAAACATTTAATGTAAAGTATAATTTCCAAAGTATTCAGTTATCCCCGGAAATAATGCAGGGACATGTAATTTGATAATATTAAGCTTTTCATAAAAGTCACAGAAGAAAACCTTCAGATTTAAAACAATCAAGCAAGCGAACAGTGAGATCTCTCAAGAGTTCGTGAGGTAAAACGAAGTAAAGTTAGCATGTGTCCGGAAAGGTATACTTGACTCCCTTTGCAAGAATTTTTACTATAGAAACTTTTAATATGTGTGTTGCCCAGAATGTGCTCTCATAACCCTTTAACCCCCTCGGGACGGAAGCCTTTTACGAAATTTTTAATCTTTTGTCACCGTTTTTTAAGAACAAAAATTTGTGACTTCCTGAATCGAGAAAATGCGTTGATTAAATAAGGCAAATTTTATTGATGAGGAAAAATAAGGATTCTGAGCGCTTCATGCGGCACGTATACGTGTCGCTCGTCCGCAAGGGGTTAAGACCCGGGTTAGACATTAATTAAAATTTTTGCTTTGAGTCGTATATAATAAAAACCCGAATCGAACGATAGTTCTGGTTTGCAGAAAGAGTAAAGTATCATTTTTTATCAACAGATAGCGGTTACAGTACATGTTTTACTTTCAGCCGGCATGATTAGTTTGTTTACTACTACAAGGGATACATCTCATCGAGTCTTAAAGGGTTAAGCCTTTAACACTTCCAGGGGCGCCGTTTGCAGTCTTCAAACGGTTTATTTTAATGTCCGAACTGCCAAATAGCACCATTAATTTTGTAGCACAATTCCGATCCCATAATATACTTCAAGAAAAGCTTTTGATTATTAAAAAAAAAAAAAAAAATGTTCCTAAATTGCTGTGTGAATCAATTATATGATCATTTTTGGAGAAGATATGCCTTGCCCCTGAAAGGGTTAAGTGGTTCAGCAATTCGGTTTTTGAAATATTGAATGTCAGCAAAATTTACGAAAACACTGATTTGAAAATAAACGATTATCTGCATGGGCCTTTCCATGAAAAACAAGACATTTATCGGCAGAGAAAAATATTGTAAAAATAAATAACTGCAGTTTTTTTTTCAAAGTACATATCTAGGAATACTTTTTCAATATTTTATTTTTAGCGAGCCTCAACAGTGCTTCAAAGACAGCCACATTCAGCTGACTTACCATGCAACTAAAACCCATTATCTTCAAAAGAACTTCATTTTGATTTATTTTTAACTTTCAGATTTTTCTGTTACAGTTTATTATATGCAAGCACCTTTTCATTTTTATGCATTGTTTTGGGAATTTTACGGCAATATAAGTTATGTTATTGCCAATTACATTTGCTGTAAATTTATGTAATATTATGACAGAATAAACAGTACTTTTTTTAATTGCGACTGGACCAAGAATTATATGTTAAAATGGTGGTGGATTATAAAGAAGATTATTATGTATAAACATTTTCCAAATAAATTTTTAAGTAATATCAAATTATAAATTAATAAAACAATATTTTATGCTGTCCCACGCGTGACGCAGGGCTCGTACGCATTAGGGAATTCGGGAGATGTTAGCTGTTTTAGTAACATACATTTTTTAAAGTTCTTTTCGCTATATCTGAAGATACATTTGTTTTCATTAAATAAGGCAAATAACAGTTTTCGAAAACTCTAGTAAAAGGTCCTTGAAGTGTACGAACCCTGTGACGCCACGTGTGCGACATTTCAAATAGAAATATTTCTAAATAATGAACGTGGCTGTTATTAATACAAACATTCGTATTATATATAATTTATTATTATATTTAGAGCAGGGTTAGAAATTATAAACTCTAAGTAATGTGTTAAATGACGCCTGCAATTTTTTTTCTAGGTGCCAAACTGCATGTCATTGTTGCAATTTTATGTTATAGTATCACATTTTCTCATTTCTTTTTGCAACCATGTTAACCCATTACCCGCTGGTGTTGCGTTCACGCAACAGTCAGAATAAATGCACATATGTGATTTATTTATATACCCACCACTATTTTTCTATTAAAAAATTGGCTTTACAAAAATATAAAATTTTAAGATCATATAAAGCGAAAATTTTCTTTCAGAGTTTGCGGTGGCAAACGACGTTCAGCTTAAAAGTTGAAAACCAGACATAAAGTTTTGGCGGATAATGGGTTAACAATAATATTATTTTTATTTTTATGTGTTAAAGGGAGCCGTTGAGCTGTACATATTAAACACTTTATCTCTGGGATAATAACTAAAACAAAATAAAAATTGGCTTTTTATAAAAGTGTGAAACTTGATTAACCCTTTCCAGCACAAACAATTTTTATTGTAAAATGATGGAATGATTGACTGACACCGGAATTTAAAAACGACTTTTCTATATATTAAAATCATGTTACTCTTCATGTTCATTGTAAAAGCAAAATTTTACTAAAATATTGGTGCCGTTCGTAAGTTTGGAATAAAAAGTAGGCATCACGAACTGGGCACACTGTGCCGGAAAGGGTTAAACTACGATATCTGGAATCTAGAAAAATATTTAGCCATTCTTTTTCTAAAGTTAATATAAATACAAAACATATTTTCAAGCAATTTTGATCATTGAAAGAAAATTTGAACTTTTAGATACACCCAGAGGTAAGTCTAGTTTTAAAAAATTCCCGTGACTGAAAGTACATATAAAAAAATAAGAAAAAATAGAAAATAAAAGAAACTTTGGATAAAAATTATATTGTGGCATTAAAAACATTCACAAATCCTACTTTTTTTTTTTTTTTTTTTTTTTTTTTTTTTTTTTTTTTTTTTTTTTGAAGGGGTTAGCACTAAAATTTTAAAACATTCTTGATACAGTATCTTATTTATTCGAAAACATGTGCTCTTGGAGTGCATGAGGCGGGAGAAAAAAATTATGCTAAGGTACGAATGATAGAGTTTGTATACAAAAATTAAAGTGAAAGAAAGCTAGGTGTCAAATTTACGGCTAGGCATAATTTTGTGGTTGTGAAATCCAATAATTTATTTGCATTTGACGACTAACGAGCTAATTTCTAACCCTGATTTAGAGTGTTCTTTTGTTTATTAAACAGGTATATTTATTGTGTGACGAATACTGTGATGCAAACTATTTACAATTCATAGTGATATAATTAAACTTGTTTTATTAAAAAAAAAAAAAAAAAAAAGGAATATATGGATGGCAAAGCTCAACTGCATACCCAAAAGCAATTCTAAAAGAATAGTTCATGCGTAAGGGTTTTAAAAATAGAAAATAGATACAATAAGGTATTTAGATTCATACTTATTAGAATACTTACTTATTTGCAACATTTTATTTCTTATTTGTATTGCAGATCTGCAGCATAAGAAAAGGTTGATGTATTATACGAAAAATGTATCTCTGAATTTTTTTCATTATTTTTCATTAGTTTACTTCTGCAATTGTCAACTTTTGGTTCTAAGAGTTAAAGTCTTCCATTTCGAAGGAATAAGGGGTACATACATAGTTTTTAATAACGTCATAAAAAATTGCTTTATTTGTTCTTTTAACGTATTAACAATTTACATTCATAAATGTGTCCTAAACTGCTTTATTGGAAAATCTTGTTTATATTCTTATATTATTAATAGTTGAAAAGAAAAAAAAACTTAATTTAAATTTTAACTAAGTGAATGCTATACTTCATTCATTTTCTACAGACTTTCCTCACACAACTTTAGTTACTTATATTCGTCCATCTAATGCATAATAATCTTTTCTAAAATATTCTATTCGTCCCAGAAATAATGTAAATATATTCAGTTACATAAAATTAAGATTTTTTAAAACGTGCGCAACAAGGGACTCCAGAATAACAGTTATATATGTGTTACTCATCTCCCAAGTCGCTAATAAAATTGTGGAGGGCAGTGGGTTGCATTAAATCCCACTTAATATTAATCAAGATGTGCATCAGGAACTATTGATTAAATTTTACTTTTATAGCTTCAGTGAAAAAAAAAGAAATTGGGCAAATTGCTTTTCAGTATGTTCAAATAAATATATATATTAAATTTATGGTGTGAATTAAACATCACAAAACACAATTATCTTCCACTGTAAGGATTGAGAAAGGGTAACATATTTTAAGGTTTATAATATAAAGAATTTCACGAACAAACACATTTTAAAATAAATAAATGCTTTCCTGCATTTACATTATAAAACGAACATTTTATTAACAAATTCTGAAGCATATGAGGCAGTGGGGGAGGGATTTAAAATTAAGTGAAATAAATTATGTACCACCGTCCTTCAAAATATTAACTTTGTTAAGTAGGTAATTCTTAGATCGAATCTTTAGTTTTAACTGTAATACGGCAAAAACATTTATTTTAAACCAGGATTTAATTTTATTTCTGTTTAGTACAGAGTTTGCACAACTGTACCAATGAATTTCAACAGCATTTTAAAAGCATTTCACTGCAGAAAAATATTGCAAAATCTCGGAATAAAGGCAGTGGTTGCGAATTCTGTGTTTTAAAAATTAAATGTAAATTTTCTTATCATTAACCCCTTAATTCTCGCTCCCGTGATATTGACGGGCTGTGTATTTTATTCAGAGTGTTTGATTCCCAACATTTTTATAAAAAAGTATAATTGGCTTTATTGTATTATCATTTTACCCATGGTTCGTACGCCACCTTGAGTTTTGCAGATCAGAAAAAATTCCCAAAAGACCCCAGTATTTTCTCATAGAAGATGTCTTCTTAAAAGAGGGCGAAATTTTACGCGTTTAACCTAGATTTCTTTTTCTATAAATATATACTGGCAGTTTTCCTGGGGGCATTAACGGTATCCGTACGTTCATGTTACCTGTTATTAAATAACGTGAATATTTCTTTTTTAAAAAAGTGGGGCCCATAAGCTATTTGGATTTTTAATCCCGTAATTTAATGCGACCGTTAAGGGCTTAAGAGCGGGGGTCGGAGCGTATAGGACAAATTTTATTTTTCTTACCGGTATACTTTATCAGTAGAGACATTTTTATAAAATATGCAATAGGACTATATCATGATGATTACTGATGAAGGATACTGGTACAAATAATATCATTTCTCCTACATGCTACGACCCCTGTAATAGTGGTTCCAGAGTCTTTGGAAATTCAAAGGAGTGTGCGAACCTTGGTAGTATATTTTAAACTTATTTTATTAAGAAATGTCTGATTTAATCCTAGAACTACCGAAAATTTTACTCAAGTTTTATAAAAATATTACACATCAGAATTCTTATTTAAAACTATTGAACTTATTTACTTAACTCATTATTGTCTGGTATACATATTTAGTTTATTTTAAAGAAATTTCTGGTTAGAATAAATATTTCGAATGTACCCATCGGGCCCATTGGACCAGTCTGGTAGGCGGAGGGTTAAATTATGTTTTTTACGCCGCGTCAAATTGATAACCATGGTCGCTTTAGTTTTAAAGGTACTGTTTCAACTGCAAAAAAGTCCCGGTTGTTTTTCTACAAAATTTTAGAAAACATTTATGTTTATAAAAGTTAGAAAATTGAACTTTTATGTTATTTTCAGGTACTGTACATTTATTCCCTTTCAGGGGAAAGTAACTGTGTTTCTGTAATGCCGAATTCACACCGGAAACTTCCAAAAATTTTATTTTAAAATAAGGAAAAGCAATTGTACTACTTTCTTCCACCAAACTTAGAAAAGTAAATATTAGTAAAATTTTTCTGTTGCAAATCTTCGTTAATCATAGGTGGGATATAATATATCCCACCGCTTCTAGAGGGAGGGGTTAAGACAACGCTCTTCTTTCTCGGGAAATACAACAACATAAATGACGTTTTATTACAACAAAAACTTTTTTAAAAAATCATGTTCGTTTCCGGATTTTTCAATTCAGATAATTATCATTTGGACAAAACAACAACAACATTTAGTTGATTTTTTTTTTGAGTTGTTGTATTTTAAGTTCCTTTATTAAATAGTATTTCTGGTTTAACATAATTACTAGGAAAATGATAATTTGACAGCTTTGCAGGTTATTTTGAATTTCACCAAATATTAACCTTTTCTGAGATAAATGTCTCCTCTTTTTAATACCAGAAATCTCTAAAAATTCTTAAAATTCAATATGTCATAACTCAGTAAGTTTTAGTTGTACAAAAATATTGCTTGTTTTTACTGTATTTGTCAGAACACGAGAATATTTTTCTATGCATAACTTAGATATAAAATTCAGAGTTATAGAGATAGAATTCAACGTTTGTACAGATGTCTTTTCTTTTGCTCTCGTATATGTGAAAACACGGAGAAATGTATAAATCAATCAGTTCATTTAGACTTTAAATCTTTTTTTGTAAATGAGAGTATCAGTCTCCTCCCACTGCATGCTCGCTCTGTACATCAAACGCTGCACCTGCAATAGATTCGGTCATGGAAAATATTCCCTTATTCATCAAAATAATTAAAACTAGATGAATCTACATACAACTCCACCTTGTATTCACCAATACCTACATACAGTTCAACCCTGCATTCACCAATTCTGTTTTTGCGGCCAGGGCCTCATTAAAAGCCAGAAAAACTTCTAACAGTAAATTTTAATAGACATTTTCATGTTATGTAAACGTTTCATTCTCACAAACATACTATCATGATTTAGCTAAAATTTCTATTCCTTTTTACTGGTGGAAGTTTGTCCCTTTGGTAATCGGGTCCGGTTTGCGAGTTTTCAGAAAATTACTATATAGTATATTTCGCGAACACGGTCAATGTTCTCCACAGCTGAACGGGAAACTCAGTCAAACTTCCACCGCTAATTTTAAAATGTTATTTTCACAGTGATTGATTCACAGTGGTTATTTTCACAGTAATTTGTTTATTAGATATCGAAAATGATTTATACAACTATATGTTAGTTGGGTCGCAGAAAAATGTAATCTTTAAGATGTCTCCTATAAGATTCAAGCTGGTGAACCACTGTGTTAAGGGATAAGTTATTTGATTTAGAAGGAATGATAGATGCGTACAAATTTTATGCAAGTTTTAAATGAATTCGTCATAACATTATTTTAATTGTTTTTTTAACTTAATTAAATATTTCTTTAAATAAAAATGTAATAAACAAATATTTTTTTATGTTTCAGAATAGTTTTAAAGCAAAATGTTTTTTTAAAAGTTGTAATGAACTTCAAGCTGAATAATCCTTAGTAAATATGTTTTGTCCGAACTTTCATACTAATTTCGTATTTCCAACAACATAATGCAGAAAACAATTTCGAAAATATTTAATTACCTTCGGAAATAATGTATGGACATTTGAGTATAAAAAATTAAGTTTTTTCAGAGGTTACTCTCAAAGCGATGTAAGTAAGCGTCCTATTTTAAATGGGAGAAGTAACCGCAAGATTAAAGACGAGGTCACATCAATCAGGGTCATACGCCACGTAGCGGAAGGGGTTAAACTACAGGAAGGTGCCTAACTGTTTCCTTACTTCACACCAGTAAAATTGTAACTTTTTTCACTTTGATTAATAGTTGAAATGTCTCTGACAAGGGGAAGAAAACTTCGTGGTGTCAAGTGTATCTGGACCGCGATCCTACGCCATTATTTTCAAATAAAAGTGGCAAACAAAATTCAGCTCCATGAGGGACTAAAGAATTAGAAAATATGCGCAGATGGTAGATATCCTGTCATATATGACGTCACATTAAAGGTCCGCGTATGTGGATTATCATCCCGTCCACAAGATGGCGCAACTGTTTTAATTTACGCCCGATTCCAGTATTAAGTTTGAACGCTTACTTATATCGCTTTGGTTACATTGGGTGAATGAAAATGTAAAATCTTCAAACAAGCGAACTCTGAGATTTCTCAATATGTTTGCGAGGTAAATGAAGAAAAGATTGATCATTATAGCGGGCTTTTAATTTATTCGCTTCGCAAATGCTTTTTCCAGATTACCTATTAGCTTGCGGCTATTTCCATGGGTACTTGTAGTAAGCCACATGCTACGATTTTTGTCTACCAGTATTTTATAATGGAAAAATATAACTTATTTTGTCGGAGATTTCTCATATATTGAATGAGGCCAAGCAAACTTATCTAAAAAAACGGTGATCAACAAGCATAGTAGTTATCAGCTATGTGACTTACACTACACAAACCCATGGAATTAGCCATGTGTAATATGTAGGGTGTCTCTTCTTCTCTCTATTGGCTATTTCCAGGGTTTCTGTAGTGTAAGTCACATGGCTGATAACCGCTATGCTTGTTGGCCGCCGTTATTTTTTAAAAGCTCGCTTCGCCTTTTTTAATTAATTACAGATCTCCAATAAAATAAGTCACATTTTTTGTTCTAAAATACTGGTAGCCAAATATCGTAGCATGTGACTTACACTACAAATACCCATGAAACTAGCCTATTATAAACGACAAACGTCTTCGTCAAGCGTTGCCAGTTTGGCATCCAATTGTAATTCAAAATTTCAAATTCATACTTGAAATTTCCAAAGAAATATTTTTACTCTGTGTTATCGCAAAATGTCTGATATGAAATAAAGCATAATATACTATTCTTTATTTCTGGAAAGGACACTAAATTTCTGAAACAAAATGGAGGTCAAACTGACAACCGTGTATTCGTCTGTTATGCTGATGTCATTATACAAGTGGCAATATTTTACGATGAAGTTTCGGTTTTGCAATTTTCGCCACTGCAATTATTTAAACTTCTAAACATCGTACAATGTCAATTTTTTACCGTGTCGCATAGGAAAAAATGGAATTTTAAATGAAATTTGTTTAAGAACTGTATCTCAATTTACATATTTATTGCGGCTTTTAAAATAATTTCCAAACATGATTTTTTTTAAATCTACCTCTGTTGCTTGAAGGCCCTGCTACGGGAAAATAATAAGCCATTTTCATTTAAAATAATATAAATACATTAGTATTTGCCTCGGATAATTTTTTATAACAAAGGTAGAATTTCACCAATATATAAATAAATAAATACATTACAGTAAGAGTTAAAGTACTTTTTAAAAACACTCTTTTATAAGTATTCACAGTTCATCATGATAATCAAACCTTATTTTTGAACTTTTTTTAATTCTATCTCATAACACTTTCTCAAAAAAAAAAAAAAAAAAAAATCGTCCATAAACACTTTGACAACATTAGCAAGAGAAATATACTTTAAAATTTATTTTTTTTAAATAGTAGTCTCTAATAAAATCTAAAAACAGTCGCCCGTGGCAGCCCTGTAAATGGATTTGGAGGTAGGCATCGAACTGCATTTTAAAAAATCTACTGATTATTTTATGCTTCGTAGAAAGTGTTAGCAAGTGAATGTATTAAGAGGACGGTGGAAATATATATATTTTTAATTTTCATCATAGAGATATAAAATTTTGTGAAAATATACATTTCACCATATAAACTAACTTAAAAGTAAATTTCCAATCTTATTATAATTTAAAGATTTTTCTAAAAAATTCAAATTTAAAAACGAAATTTTAAAATGTTCCATGCCTCTTATATTTGAGATATATCCTCGATTTGTTATTTTATTCACTTAAAACTCTATTACAAATAAATATGTGCATCGGTTTTATAATCCTTTGAATACTTAATTTTTTAGAGGATTTTTTTCTGAATTCGATATCGATTTTCATCAAAATTTTTCCTTTTAATAAGCTACAAATGAAATTTAATTATTTTAATGAAGCTGAATTTTAAAATTCATGCACAGTTTTTTTTGTAAGGAATATAATGGTTCGTCCTTATTAATTTCATGATTTTTGATGCAATATTATGATGCATGATGCATTTTAAAAATATATAAACGTTGAAAAATAAGTTTTGAGAAAATTAGATTTAAAATATGTTAAAGGGCCGAAAAATTGTTTGTGTACAAAATTAAAACGCTTGTAACTTTGCGGAAAATAATCGCATCTGCGTGTGGTTTTTCGCAAATGGCTCAGAAGAAACTGGAGAACAATAATATGCGCAAAAATAATTTTAAATTTTTGGGTCGGTTTCCGACCAGATAAAGGACCACGGTCCAATTGAGAAAATTATAACTTTTGCCCTCTTTCTGTTTTAAGATAGAGCAATAGGATAAAAATGAATAGTTATTTAACTTATCAATTTAGGAAATATGTATTGATTTCTCAACAAAATTGTCAAGTAAATAATATTAAACTATCAACTGCTAAAAAGCGCATTAAAAAAATATTACACGCTTCATTTTTTATTTCTAATTTATTTTCTACTTTTTTGTTATTAAAATGTTTCATTGCATTAGTTTCATAGTGGTTTGTCAAATTTTGGCGAATGTTTTTGACGCATGATTAAAACCATTTTTTTCTCATCTCTCTTACAATTGTACGAGTTACAGATACTATTAAGATATTTATTATCTGAGGCGGGAAATTCCAGACTAGTTAAAAATAATTAAAAAAAAACTTTAAATTTTACCTGACTTCATGCTGAATAATGAATACTTAATTCGTTTTCTCTAGACTTTCACCACACAGCCTTTACATACTTATATCCATACATCTAATGCATAATTATCTCTTCTAAAGTATTGGCCCTAGAAATAGTGTAAATGCACTTAGTTATATAAAATTAAGATTTTTACAACGTGCATAGCAAACAATAGAATGAGCAGTCAGCCCAGAAAGCAAACTCCGTGTTACCTCGTGTTTTGTAAAGCAAATAAAAGTGATTGAAAATACATGTATTTTTAGAGATCTACGTATTAGTCACATCCCGAGTCTTTAACAAAACTTTGAGGGCGGTAGGATATACAGGGCACCCAAATGGTCCGCCAACTAAATACCAATATTTTTTTAGAAAAATTTTCTTTTTAGATTTTTCTTACAAACCGACCTGGAATCACCTTTGAAAGTTAATTCTAGCAGAGCGCAAACCTACCATAAAATTTTCTGTTAAAATTTATTGGTATTCAGTTGGGGGACAATTTGGGAGCCCTGATATAGTAAATCTCACTTAATTTAATCAAGGTTTACACCAGTAACTGTTAATTATATTTTTGGTATAAAATCAGTTGCTAAACTGATTTTTCGAATTTTCTTATAAGTATTTTACAAAATTCCTGTGTGAATTGAATTTTACAGATACATATTTACTCGCCACTAAAAGGATAAAAAAGTGATAAAATTTTAATGTTTATAATATACAGAATTTCACGAACAAATACATTTTGAAATAAATAACTGCTTTCCTTAACATACATTCTAAAAGCAAAATTGTCTTAATAAATTTTGGTGCAAATGAGGCAGTTGGGGAAATGGTTAAAATTAAGTGATATAAATAATGTACTGTGAGTTGCCAAATTATTAGGGACAGTCATATTTTTTGCTAGTTTTCGACTTTGGGTGCACTTGACTGCCGCTCTAGGTGGTTTAAATGTTGCAGGAATGTATTTTACCGTTTTCAACATCTCTATAATTGAACTTTTAAGAACTTTTGGTATGTTAAAAGGTTTGTTTGCTTTCTATAAGTGTTTTAATAACTGGAAAGACGCCGAGTCTTTTGCACACGCAATAGTGGAAGACGCTTTTCTTTAATTTAAACAAAGTTCTTTGGCTTTTTTTGGAAAAGTTAAGAATTATATGTGAGTATTATCTTTCTTTTATTGATTAAATATTTGTTTTTTGCGAAATTATGTACGATTTTAATTTATTTTTTATTTTTATTGATTTCAGTATGGGTCGAGGGGTTGATTTGCCCCCTAGGAAAAAATCTGAGGTAAAAACCCTTCTTCTGCATACGAGTCAGTCTCAAAGGAAAATAGCAGAACTTGCTGGAGTTTCCAAGTCAGTAGTCAACAGGATAAAAATAAATCGGGACAAAAACCAGCCACTTTCACAAAAACGAAAAGGTAAAAGTGGAAGAAAACACAATACAACTCCACGTACCAATAGGAAAATCCGGGATATCTGTTTAGGAAACAGAAAGAAAAGTGTGGGACTCCTTACTCAGATCGTTCAAGAATCTGGAATACCAGTTTCTAAGAGAATTTTTCAGCGGAGATTAGCGGAGGAAGGGTTGACAGGTCATCGTCCAGCCATGAAATCCAGGTTGACAAAAGCGATGAAGAAGAAGCGCCTTGCCTGGGCTCGTGAACACCACCAGGAGACACCTGATGACTGGAGTGAGGTCAGTTGTTAAGATAATTATTATTTATGTCATTTAAAATCATTTATTTCTAAATTATTAACATATTAAATTTTTTTCAGGTGTGTTTCTCAGGTAAATCAACCTTTGAGTTTTTTCCGATAAAAGCAACTTTGTCAGGCGGCACTCAGTTGAAAAATACTGCCCTCACTGCATCGTGGAAAGTGTTAAACACACTGATAAAATAATGGTGAGGTCTGTCAGAAGCACTAAAGGGGTTGGACGCCTCTACATTGTCCAGGAAACCATGAGACAAGACCAGTACAGGCAAGTTCTGGAAACTCGGCTGCTGCCGCAAATTGAAGAATGCTTACCAGGTGGTGAATAGTTCATGTTTATGCATGATTCAGCGCCTTGTCATAAAGCTAGAAGTGTTACAAAGTTTTTGGCAGACCACAATATCCCAGTTTTACCTTGGTCTGGCAATTCTCCTGACATGAACCCCATAGAAAACTGATGGGAGATCACACGCCGGAAATCGCCAAAGACATGATTACAACCAAGGTACAACTCATCGAAAAATTAATAAATGTATGGCATCACAACCCTAAAATAAAAGAAAGCGCCATAAATTACATAAAAAGCATTAGAGACGCATCGAAGCACTCCTCGAAGCCAAAGGAAATGTCAACAAATATTAATATTCTTTACTTAACATTGGTAAATTGACTGTATTATATTTTTGTTGGGGTTTTTTCATATACTAATATTGGGTAAATACTTCAACTATAACAAGAAAGCTTTTTTAAACTTAAAAACAATGTTTATTTTCAAATTATATCCTAATATTGTACAAAAAACCTATACTTCACGACTGTCCCTAATAATCTGGCAACCCACTGTACTACGACTCGTCAAATGATTAACTTTGTCGAAAAGTTAATTCTTAAATCTAATCGTTAGTGTTACTGTAGTACACCTAAACGTCAAAACATTTAATTTTGAACGAGGATTTTTATTTTATTTCTGTGTAGCATAGCTGCCAACCTTTACGCTTTTTTCATACCACTAAAATTTTATAGAAAATATTATCTCATTCAATCATCGAAATCTCATGATTAAACAAGGCAAAAATCTCCTTAAAATTTTAGTGGTAGCCAAAATGCGTAAAAGTTGGCAGCTATGCTGTGTAGTATATTTTCAATTTGTTTTATTAAGAAATTTCTTAATTAAATTGTGTTTCTTACTTCCGATCAAAATTGCAAAAATGTTTCGAATGCTGTTCTTCAAATTATTAGAAAATGGACATTTTACGCCATTTTCAATCCCTGTAAGTTATATTTAAGACAACAATCTTCTTTCTCTACAAATGCAACTACAACAACAAAAACATATTATTGCAACAAAAGTTATATAAAAAACTGTGTTCACTTCCAGATTTTTCAATTCAAATAATTACCATTTGGACCAAAGTACAATCATATAGCTCATTTATTTTTTCTGGTTATGATTGCAATTTAAGTTCCTTTAATTAATAAATTTTCTTGTTTAACAACTATTTTAAAAAATCTTAATTTGACAGCTATGCATGTTATTTTGAATTTCACAAATTATTAATGTTTTTTGACATTGATTTCTGCTCTTTTTAATGCCAGAAAACTGTGAAAATTAAGAAATTTAATATATCATAACTCAGTAAGTTTTAGTTGTCCAAAAATATTACTTTTTCTTGCGATAGTTGTCAGAAAACGAGCAGATTCTTTTAAGTATAACTTAGAGATAAAATTTATTGTATCACGAGCTTTTGCTTGCACAGAAATATTTTTTTATCCTGTTGTATTTCTAAGGGCATGGATGAAGGTAGTAATTAACATTATTTACATCACTAAATTTGTTTTTGTAAGTGATAGTATCAGCCTCTTTCCACCACATTCTATATACGCTAATCGCTGGACCTGTAATAGAATCGGTCATGGCAACATTGATTCTCATTCTTGAAAAGAATTAATAGTCGACGAATCTACATACAGGGGTCGTACTCCTAAGGGATTTTTTCAGGACGAATATCACTATTTTTTTATAGAAAAATAAATCTAGGTTAAACGCGCGAATTTCGTCTCATTTAAGAAGAGATTTTACCGTAAGAAAACACTGGTACCGAAGAATTTCCTGATCGTGAAATTTCAGGACAAGTACGACCCCTGTACATACATTTGAAAGCTGTATTTGCCAATTCTGTTTTTGCGGCCAGGGCCTCATTAACAACGAGGCAAACATCTACCAGTAAATTTTAATACACATTTTCACATTATTAAAATGTCACAGTCTCCCAAAACTCGTATCATGATTTATGATAAGCTCGACGTAGCTGTGGTGTTTCGGTAGTTTCAGGGCCGTTAGCTCTCCCTTCCCTCTTTTCGGTGTCTTTAATTTCCCTTTTAACACATTGTATGCGAGCAATTTTTCGAAAATGAGCACTAAATTTACGTTCACAAATGTCACTGTAAATTAAAACCTGCTCACAACCAATAAGAAGTATGCATTCTTGGATTACACCTTCTGTTTTCGTCCACACAAAATTTTCGGTACCAGTAATAATTTCTGTCCCCAACCCACAAATACGTACTAGTACGTGTCCCGCATACAATGTGTTAAAACTGTCTGGTTTTACTTTTTGATTTTTTTTTCAACCAGGCTTCCGCAAAAGAGTCGGAATAAGGATACAATAAAGGGCTGCGGACGGAAAGAGTCGGTGAAACTAAGCAAGTTTGTATTTTCTAATAAATTCGTTTATAAATTGTGGTGTCAGTCCATTATTTCAACAGTTTATAAATATAATTTCTCCGCGACGGAAAGGGTTACAGAGCCCGCTGCATTCTCGTCCATTTGTTGTGAGATTTCACGGTTGGTTGTTTTATAATTTTCATGTAAACTAATTTGCATCTTTCTTTAATTCATCTACGAAAGTATGCGTTAACACTGAAAGCTCTGACCCACTTTTAATGCAAATAGCAATCATCATTTGTTTAGATGCCATTTTATGGATCCTTCTACGATCTCATTTTCTTACCACACGAGTTCTTCCAGATATATGTTTTGCCTCGAAAGAGTCACCCTTAGACAGTACTAGATAGACAGATTTCTTTGGACGATTCAAAGTAGCTGAAATTTCTGCAACAGCTTCTCTTTCGATTTCTGATCCCATGCTTTAATTACTTCATCTGACGGAAAATTTCTAGCTCGCGGCATCTCCACTAACATATACTATCGCGAGGTGTACTTAAATACTTCATGGGAGGCTAACCAAAAAGACAGGCTACCGCGGTGCATTCCACGTCCCTTTTTTTACAGACCGCAAGAGTGACGTGTTGTTCTTTTCGCACACCTTCATTGGTACATTCGAGCATCACGTGACTCCAGCGGTCTGTAAAAAAAGATACGTGGAATGCACCATGGTAGCCCGTCTTTCTCGTTAGCTTCGTACTTCATGCATGTGACGTCATAAGTTTGAAATTTGCGTTTTTCGGTGAAAAGTTGCCAAAAATCACGAAAGTCTCTAAGCTGCTGCAATAGGCAAATTTCAATTTTTTACAGTTAAATTAAATAATATAGTATAGTAAAACTGTTATTTCCATCCTAAAATGTTTAAAATATTTTTAAAAATGAGTACAGCCATTTGTATAACCCTACTGTTGGTATTTTTTATTTAAAGGATAAATAACACCAGTGTCTAAACTTTTGCTGAGGACTGTACAATTGCACCCTGCATTATCCTTTACGGCTTTTGTGACATTTTCGTGGATTGCTATGTCGCATATTTCCCGGTATTGAAGTCAACATAAGCGCAGATCAGGAAATATCGCTAATTTTAAAATGTTATTTTTAAGTTTATTAAACACAGTTTTTAAATAGTACAAAAATAAACTAAGATAATACAAAAGGCTTTATATACCTACATGTTAGTTGAGTTGCGGGAAAATATAACTCTTAAGGTCGATTGCATCAGATTCAAGTTTCTGAACCGCTGCTCTAAGGATTACATTGTTTAACCCTCCGACTGTCTTGGAAAAGGGCAAAATTGTAATGTTATTTTCACTGCATTTGTTTTAAATGCTAAAAAAAAATTATTCTTTGAGAATTTTATAAAAAAACTTAATAACGAATATGAATGCAATCCTTGGAAGTATTAATCATTGTTCAATGTATTAAAAACACATTAAATCAATAGAATTATATTACTTTAAATATTGCTTGTATTGCAGTGAAACCTGGAGCTTAGTGAACGTATTAACACGGGCTTGTCAGTGAGGGGGTTAATTTAAAACTAATAATGGATGGATACATAATTCATGAAATTTTAAAATAAATTCCCTATAGATTATTTTATTTTTTTCTAATTTATTAAATATTTTCATATATGAAAGTGTAATAAAGGAAGAAATATAAAGTTCTAATTCTCTTCATGCTGATTAGTCCATAATTAAGTACGTTTTCTCCAGATTTTCACACTGTTTACGCATATGCAGCCATCTAATGCAAAATATCATTTCCAAAATATTCAACTATCCCCGGAAAAAATGGATGGAATTTAATTATATAAAATTAAGTCTAATAAAGAAAATGTTGTCATTGTAATTTCATAAAGTTCAATCGAGCAAACTCTGAGATCTCTCATGAGTTTGCGTGAAAACCGAAGTGAAGTTGACAAAATTCCTCGTATGCGCATTTAAATCCCTTGCAAGACATTTTAGTAGAATAAATTTTAATGCATGTATTATATGTAGGCTTTTTCTCTAATACCTTTAAACCTTTCAGGATCAAAGAGATTTCATTAGTAAAATGCTAAAATGATTGAGTCACACTAGAATTTAAAAACAAATTTATTTCAAAATAGGTAAAAGCTTCCTTTCACATATTTAATAAAATTAAACAAATCAGTCCTGACTCAACACAAACCTGAACAAATCAGTCAGAACGTATTTGCCATCAATATTTTTTGGAAGAAGCGCCGCGGCGCATACAAGTTTTAACAGATTAAAAATAAATTTTGTGTTAAAAAATAAATGTTAAATGCTGATCTCTTTTAAATAAAGTTTATTTAGTTGGAAATTTTAGCGAATGTTTATGCGCTTGTTTAGCGTTTTTTTCGCGATTTGAGGCGATTTTTTTTTTTTTACATTTGAAAGGGGAATTAAGTTTTAATATCTTATTAAATATTATCCACTTTTCAATGAGGTCTAATTCATGAAACTGGAGGGGGAGTGGGGTGAGGTTGAGTACATGTAAGTAAATGCGCAGAAATTGCAGAAATTGGGTGCAACTCAAAAGCAAGACACACACATCATTGTTACCGTTATGGAGTCTGATTTTCATTGATCGTTTAAGTTAATCCCTTAACAATGTGGCCCGAACTGGATTCGTGCAAGAACACTTTGCTTGCTTCGTTATTAAAAGCATTTTGATACCACTAATTTGTAACTGTAAATTTATCTTTATTGATTGTCAGATATTTTTCGATTATGTAAGGTAAATATTTTAGTATAGAAAAAATGGTGTCCAGCACCATTTTTAATTTATTTGTACGAAAACAAATGTCACTGTTAAGGGGTTAAGGAACCCAGAAAAGGTATTTATTATTTTAACTGTTCAAATGTATTTATGTTTTAAGTAAAATTTTATGTATAATCTACAATTTATTTCATATAAAAATACTTACAAATTAAAAAGTTGTCTTAATTTAATAAGTTATGTTTACGTCTGTGATGATAAGCACAGTATGCAGGTGTGTGCAGGTTTGCAAAGCATGTCTGCTGCAAATTTTCTGCAAACTATAATTGCTATGTGGGGTGATGTTCACTTCTATGCGTGCAGAGAATTTCAAAGGAAAATAATCTCGTTTTAGAAGATCTGCAGCAAGCGGTTCTTGCATATGAGTTATTTTGTACAGATAACATTGCATAATTTTTCTAAAAACTTTATGTACAGTACTGACTCTCATGCCTAGAGTTCTGGCAATGCCTCATCCACTGCAGCTTCCAGCAACACTGCTGATTCATCCATCTAATGCAGTAGCTACGCTTTCCATATCAGTCTCATCAACTGGTCTCCTTCCTCTACTGGGAATTAGGCTCAGAGAACCAGTCTCTTCAAATTTCAAAGCCATCTTCCATATGCCTTCAATCGTCCTTGAAACACTTTTCTTAAATTCGTAAGTGTCCTAAATTTCCTAAGAGTTTTTGCTGCTCTGTCGTAATTCTATTAATACAGCTTCACTAACAATGCGCGGTCAGTCAATGGCACAGCCATTGCGATATATCCGTAGAATAATGAACACGAGGTGTTCTTTCTTCACGTTTTTATCGCCAGGGTAACATTCCGTTTGCTTGGAAGTCATCGAAGCAGAAACGTATTGCACTCAGTTCTATGGAGTCTGAGTTTATCTCATTAACCGAGACTGTAATGAAACTAACTTGGTATACGAGAGTTTTAAATGAAATTAATTTATGTGATATAATAAAACCAATTGAGTACTGTGATAATGAATCTACCATCTATTTTTCTAAAAATAGCCAAGAGTATTTTAAAACGAAACACATTGACATAAGATGTCAATTTATTCGTCAGTTAATAAATGATTTTTTTTAGTTAAAACGTGTAAGTTCTAAACATAATAAGACAGACTTTCTAACAAAATCTCTTCTGTATGTTAAATTTCAAAGAGCTATTTGTAATATTTTCGATTTTGAAGAAAAGATTTTGATGATTTTAAAGAAAGACGAGGTATTTACGACCGATGGGACCACATGTTGGAAATCTGGACAAAGTTTTGTCCCCTTCAATTTGTCGTGTGGTTTGTTCATAAGTGGTATCGTTCCATACCGGTTTTTCTTTCTCTATTTCTGTCGCACAGACACTTTCTTTTAACTGTAACTGTATGCATATTTTTTATTCCATTTGGATGTACTGAGTAAGTATATCTTGCGTAAAAAAACTCCATGGATTGTGATGGAAGTGCGATTGAACTAATGAGGTTAACCTTACTCTTTGCTGTAATTATATAGCAGTTATGTTAGTAATATGTTAATACAACCAAGTTCCTCGCAAAGGCTGGAGGTACATGTATATGTCCTTATTATTTAACTTTTAAGTTCAAGCTAAATTAATAAATGGAACTGTTATTTTTTAATTGAACTGTTTTATCAATGTGTTTTATACTTGACGCCACACCTAAGACCTTAAACCATGCGTTTTAATAATTCTGCTCTATTTACATCATATGTTCGCTTTGTATCAGCAAAAAGTGTATGAATTTATGCATAGGATTGAACCAAATTTCATATATTTTTTTTTCGCTATGGCAAGGAGGTCCTCCTTAAATTTTCGAAATATTCTACCGGAAGGGAGAGCTGTAACAGCGATTTTTGTGTTATTTTCAATATTTTATCATCGGAAAGTGGATGAAGTTATGCACAGAATATATCCAAATTTCTCGAGTATGGTTTTGGATATGGCCAGCAAGTCCTCACATGTATTTGGGAACAATCCGCTATAAGGGCGCCGTAATAGCTATTTTTCTCGATTTTTCTTAGTTCTGTTGTACATAGGCTGCTCTTGCAGCGACGGGCAACTGGCATCCACGTAATTCGTGGATTCTCAAGCAGCCGAAATACAAGAGAATAACGAAAAATATTAATTTTATTAAATACTATGATTGAGTTTAACTGTTTTTACTCCGATTATTAAAATGAAGCAGTAGCATGATACGAATATGAAAGTTCTTGCAGTATTCAAGTAATAACAGTAAATAATTAACATTTGTAACAACTTATTGAAATATTAAAATGTATAAGAAAGAAAACAGTTTTTGCATTGGCACATCCGACTAGTTTATTTTTTCGCTGATTGCATGTAAAGAAAACGAAATATTTATTTTCGAATCAATTTCTTCGTAAATTCTGCTGCCAGTCAATCAAAATTTTTTTCTGGGAGAATTACTTTATCCCCGAAAGGGTTAATATTAAATTGAAAATATTTGCATAAATATGGAATTGGAAATACACTATGACGCAAAAGTTTAGACAATGAAGAAATTCTTACATATTTTGAAAAATATTTATTCAATTTTCAAATCACTGCTTGAAATTAATGTGCTGTACATATAAACAATATTTATAACAAAGAAAAGTGGAATTGTGCATATTGCAATAAATTAAACGGTAACAAAAATAAACTGCTGTCTCAAAAGTTTAGACACAAATTAAATAAAATCGAAATAAACAATTTTTAAAACCTGGTTGCGCATCCATGCTTATGTATTACGTCATATACACGAGATTGCATGGAAGAAACTAAATCTTGCATAGTTTGTGGATCGATATCGAACCATGCATTCTCAATAGATGTCTTAAGTTCCTTTTCAGAAGAATATTGTCTAGCGTTGCTATAAACTTTGCGACACATGATGCTCCAAAGGTTTTCTATAGGGTTAAGATCTGGGCTACATGCTGGCCAGTCGAGAACTCTTATATTATGGGAATTAAACCAAGATTTTGAATGTTTTGCAGTGTGAATTGAAGCATTGTCTTGCTGAAATTCCCACTGAGGACCCCCTAGAAGCTCAGCAAATGGCAGTAGGTTTTCTTCTAATGTCTGTGTATAATGCTGTGAAGTTTGACGACCACTGGTGAAGGTCAGAGATACTTGTCCATTATAGCAAAAGGCTGCCCAAACCATCACCGAGCCCCCTCCTTGTCTGCGACTAAAAAAACGTCGAGGTTCCTTCCGCAAGTCATGCCAATACGATAAACAACCATCTGGACCATCCAGATTCCACTTTTTTTCATCGCTAAATATGACTGACTGCCATTTCTCTCCATATGACATATGCTTTCGAGCCCACATAAGTCTTTGTAACTTATGATGTGGTTTCAGAGCTGTTTTCTTCTGCATTTTGCTATAAACGATTGTTCCTTTTTCCAAAATTCGTCTACGAATCGTATCCTTTGATACAGAGAGTCCCGATGAGCTTTGAACTCCACGTACGCTCATTTGTTGAGTACCCGCTAGTCTATGCATCAGGCGATCCTCTCGTACATTTGTCACACGTGGCCTCCCAGACCGACATTTTGCTTTATATTCGGAACCACTCGATAAAACTCGATAAATAGATTTTTTTGACCTATTAATAATAGCAGAAATTTCAGAAACGCTCTTCCCTTCACCTTTCAACTGCCAAATCCTTGAAACCTCATTCACTTGAATTTCTTTAGCTCTCGGCATGTCGACTATGAAGCGCAATCGTTTGCAGAACTTAAGTACTCCAAATTTGTGACATCATCGATTCTAAATTTGCATATGCCAGCGAATATTCAAAGAAATTTAGAATAGTGTCTAAACTTTTGCGACAAGCACATTTGAATTTTTATGAAAAAAATTAGTATTATAGCAAATAAAACGACTGTCTTTTGTACATAGCATTTTAAATCAGTTTTTGAATATATTTACAGGTTTTTGTAATTCTGACGTCATAATTCTACATTTTAAAGCTGAATGACGTCATTGTCTAAACTTTTGCGTCATAGTGTATACCTGTAAAACTAACGGTTTAGGAATTATCTATTGAACAACGATAATGGTGGACGACCACTATGTTTACATTACATTTCTGAAGGCTTTCTGCTCGATCTTTATTTGAAATACTATTTATTTCAAATTAAAATCTTATTTTTAGGTCTTTCTCCCAAATTTTGTTTTAACCTACCGAAAAGGTATCTTTTCTTTCAAGTATAATCCACGTCCCGAACGCTAAACGCACATCTCTAGACATGGAGTAGATTCTCCCACTGCAAATTTTCATCCACAGAATTGCAAGAATCAATCTATCAGGGCGCAATAATCCAGATATGAATGTACCTGGCAGTGGCTAATTCTGCTTTTGTGATCTTTTTGTTGCTTGTTATATTAGTACAGGTAAAAAAGTCCAAAAAATGAGCAAAATACAACAACTGATAGCCATTCACGAAAATTTGGTAAAAACTTCGTTTTGGCACTAGAAATGAATATCCGATGAGTTCCCAAATAATAGAGTTGTTTTATTATATTTTGGGGGAGTAAAAGTGGAGAATTTTACCTCACGGAAGATGATAAAATAAAAATTATTTATGTAGGTCAAATGGAGTACCGTTTGTTATGAACTTTTTAAATTCTGAATTGAATGACTCCATCTGCAATTTGATACGATTATTTTTTACAAATTTACCGCAGGTTTTATGAGTACAAAGTGAACAATTAGGGCTTTATAGAGGTAAAAATAGATTTTTACAATAAGAACTGATGGCCATTCACGAAAATTTGGGAAGAACATTGTTTTGACACAAGAAATGAAGATCCGATCAGTCCCTATAAAATAAAGTTGTTTTAACATGATATTTGGTGGGGCAAAGGGAACATTTTAACTCGGTGAGGGAGAATTCATCATATTTAATTAGGTCAAGAGAGGTATCGTTTATTATGATTTTTTATTTCGGAATCGAATGACACCATCCACAAGTCGATACCATCATAACAATGTTAGGCAGTTTTTTGTAAATAAAGTCATCAATGGTTTTATGAATACAAAATTATGAATGCATGGATTTTGACAAAATTAATGACCTTGAAGAAGACTGAGATGAACTTCATTTTAATTATTTCTATTTTAAGGACATTTAATAAGTTTGAGATTATTTGATATGATGTAAAGTGCATGTTTAAAACGTAATATATAAATGCCATACCGCTAACTGTGCTGAATAATAAAGTACAAGTTTTTACTTTGTATTCATAAAACTTATCATAACCTTGTAATGAATGATCGCATCGACTTCCTGATGACGTCATTCAATTCGAAATTTAAAACAAACATCGGACAAACAATACAGCACTTGACATAATTAAAAAAAATTTTATTCTCCCTTATCTCGAGTTAAAATACATCCCCACTTTTGCATCACATACACGGTAAAGCAACTTTATTTTTTAGGAACTCATTGGAATTTCATTTCTCGTGCCAGAACTAAGTTTTTCTTAAATTTTCGTGAATGACCATCGGTTGTTACAGAAAAATCCAATCTTATCTGCATAAAGTATAATTTTCGATTTTGTATTCACAAACTGTCATAACTTTGTAAAAAAAATTGATCGTATAGACTTGCTGATGGTGTCAATCAATTCAGATTCAACATAAATATAAGAAGCGATAACCCACCTGACTCACTAAAAAATCTTCGAATCCACCCTCCTTACGAGGTTGAAAATGTGTGGGGGAACTCATCGAATCATCATTTTTAATGCCAAAACAAATATCTTCCTAAATTTTGGTGAATGACCATCAGTTGTTCAAAAAAACAAAACAATTTAACAACTATATGCATAGTTGCCAAGCTTACGCTATTCTTCCACAATATGTGCATTACTTGACCCGAGATAACCTCATATCAAACCAAAATATTTATTTGATGCATTTTTCATAGCTGCCAACTTGTACGGATTTTTCATACCGCTAAAATTTAATAGAAAATTTTAGCTAATAGAATGACTGAAATTCAAGATTTTAAACATTTTAATAAGTAAAAAAAAATTTATTAAATTTTACTGGTAAGAAAAATCAATACAAGTTAGCAGCTATTATCTTTATTTATTTAGTTTAACGTCTGTACGCGGAACTTAATTAATTTCCTTTTTTTTAAAAATATTCTGTTTTCAAACGTGTTAAATCTGGATCAAATGAACCCACATATTATGGGAATTTAGTTGGAGTTTGGTACCTATGTATATGGCATATGTGCCAGTGATGTAGGCAGCCTGTCATGGAACCTCCAAGTATAAGTCGTGTCCTCATGCAAGCTTGGTATTCATTTTATTGACCACAAATCGATGACAAGGTTAAGTATCTTACACAAATCTAGAAGTAATTCTCAGAAATATACTATAGCAGTGCAGATCATTAACCACTGAGTTAACATCATTAATATAGGGCTGGGACTGCAAACCCTTGCAACAAATATCCATTTGCAACGACTTTTTCTGAGAAATGTTTTTACGATTGCTTAATGAAAAATAATTCTAAGATTAAATATGTGAAAGAAAAACATTAGGAAATATGCTAAATTATGCAAGACGTATGCGCTCCAGCGATTATTTTGTTATGCTATTCTCACCACTTAAAAAAAATAATATCTGCCGTATCTCTATATTAGGATAATATTTAAAGAAATATACCACAACGAAAATTTTCTGTAAATTATGGCTTGATTAAATATAAAAATAGTCCTCATAGTGGTCCATGATCAAAACGTAAATAAGAGCTTTAACCCTTTAACCCTTTCCGGCACAGTGTGCCTGGGTCGGGATACCTAATTTTAATTCCAAACTTACGAACGACACCAAGAATACTTTAGTAACATTTTGCTTTTACAAAGAACATTTAAAGTAACATGTTTTTAATTTCTAAAACAGTCGTTTTTAAATTCCGGTGCCAGCTAATCGTTTCATCATTTTACAACAAAAATTGCCTGTGCCGGAAAGGGTTAATTCTTTCGTCTTTTTTACACAATAAATTAATGACCCGCCACCACTTTTTTTTACTAAAATATTTGGTCTTGTACAATCGAAAAAGGTATGCCATTTAACAAACCAAAGATTACAATTAAAATTAAGTCGTATACAAAAGCTTTTAATATCGAAGATAGCAAACGTTTTTGCCCGAGCGACACTCTGTCATAACAGTTAACGGTTTAACCCCTTAACCTACGATTTACGTCTCAACAGTTCCACGATTTGGTAAATCCATAGCTACCACTAAAATTTAATACAGATTTTCGCCTTGTTTAATCATGAAATTTCGATGATTAAATTAAACTTTATTTACTGTAAAATTTTAGTGGAAAGAAGAATTTACATTTGGCTCGATCATCGTACGCGGGCTATGCCCGTCGTTGTAGGTTAAGGGGTTAAGGATAGCGACCACCCCCCCACACACCCTTTGACCTATACCCATTGTGAAAATAATCAACCGTAACAAGCACAAACCCATAAACTCCACGTTCATGCATCTAGTGATGGGCAGGATGAATGATTTTACTGTTTGAATGATTCATTCGAGAATGCGCAAAAACGTAGTTGTTAACGAATAATTTTCGAAAATCCATGTCTATGAGAAATATATCAGAAAAGAGGTTTCTTATTTCAAATAGAATTAATGTAAGAACTCCATAAAAACATAATTCTTATTTTTATCTTCAAACTTTTTGAAGACAATTGGTTCAAAAATTAAGAAGGTTGAAAAATATGTTTTTGAGCATGCCCAAATGATTCCTTCGAATAGTAAAGTCATTCATTCTGCCCCTTACTAATTTCTTCGAATGTTTCAATTACCCACTTGATCATACGGTAAATTAATAAATCGTTCCTTGCATTTAATCGAATATAACATTCCCAGAGCGTGTATATTTCTACCACAATTTTTTTAAATAATTTTTCGCCTTATCTAATCTCAGAAATTATTGTGAATTCCAGAATTAAATGGGGTCTCAACGAAATGTGTGACTGCAATTTTAAATATAACTTTTACGTACTGACATATTATCCGGTAGAGGAGATAGATTGCCAAAAATAATTGTCTATTGCGAATCTTGTTTATCGTTTCCAATCATATACAAAATATAAAGTTAACACGTTTAAATACAGAACATAGTTAAAAATGGTAAATAATGGAAAAAAAATTAATTTATTTATTTATTTAATTAATCAAATGCAATATATGAGCTACAGAATATATATATATGTATACTATGATAAATGAATAATGTATATTAAATAAATAAACTACATTGCGTATTATTATTACATTATATATCTCATTAGGAGAAAAAATATGTTTTGCTGTAATTGGAGCCATACTTAGTACAATTGTATTTAACCTGGCCGAGATAATACTTAAGTTACGAATTTCTCTAATCAGATAAAACGGTTGCAGATACCTTACGAATTTGAAAGAGTTCATGCCTTTGATTCTATCAAATAGGGTATGTTAAAAGAAAAAAAGTTTTGTTCAAATGATTATTACGTCATCAAAAATCACGAAATAAGTGTTGATATCTTTGTGTAAATTAGTTGCATAACTGCTTGGTTTCGCACTACTATGTAACTTTCGTTTTATTGGATGACAAAAATTCTGCTGTTAATTAAGATGAAGATAAAATAGTTGGGCGAGACTTGACAGCCATGAAACAAATGTACAATAAACAGCTCGACATCACTTTCCAGAAGTTTTTAATTATTAATAAAAGATATTTGAGGAAATTCATATTTTAAATTGTTATATTTAAATCTTATGAAGATCAAAGAACAATTATTTGTGAATGTATAATGATATTCCTGTCGTTAAAGTTTTTTTTATACCGTAAATTAGTAAGAATCTAAATTAAATATTTTTTTCTTTTTAAAGCACGTTCTGTACAGACAATTTGTTCTGTCAAAAATTATTGTAAACAGTGTTGTTGCATCAGGCTGATTCTTTTATTAGACATTCCGAATTCTCACCAGTAAGTTTTAATAATTATTTTTGCTTTAAATATTGTTCGATTTTCCATAAATAGAGTAAAAGATAATTAGTATTTAAAAATTTATGATGTGAATTCAATGTTTCTGAATAAAAAAATTGGTCTTATGCGGCAACACTGATTGTAAATGAATCATTTGCATTCGACACACGTCTTAATGGATAGCACATTGCTTTATTAAACCAGAATCAACGAATTTAATATTCTTTTAAATTCGTAATTTTAAAAAGAGTGCGCGTCTGTTCAAGAGTTTGAACGAGTATAGAGGGAATATATAACATCTGTTCTCATTTTAGTAAAGATTAAACTCAAATAAGCATTTTTTTCTAAAATTCTGCAATGTTAACTTTTTTCTTAACTGTTATAATTTATGTATTCATTATTGGTTTTACGAAATATGACGGTGTCAGTTACTAAAGTTTTGACCATAATTATGAAAAGAAAATTTGTAATAAAAAGTATTATATGTTCAAAGTATTGTCAAGAATAATTTTTAATGTATCGCTATCATACTTTTAAAATAATGATAAGAATAAAATAGATTTAAGATTTTGTAGTAGTGATTTAAACGAGAAAGAATAAATAAGGTGTCAGCTAATGGGCTTTCCCCTATACGTGATAAAAGCCTTTTATAGTATAAGGAAATAATTAAACTTACCTATCTATTTTACTGTAATTTATTTTACATATCGTAGTATTATGTTTTATTTATGTACGTACAAACGTTATTTTCTGTGCTTCATTAGAACAGTATATCAATGTTTAAAAAGGTAGTAATCGATATTATTTACAATCTTAAGCAATATTTATACAGTGACATTTTCTAGTTCATTAAAATGCAAGACTGTATTTGAAAAATGTAGCTAAAGTCAGATATAAAAATAAAATGAAATTTCAAAATAAATGAGAATCTGGTATTCTAGAATTAAAAAATTACTTTACAAATACTCAATACAAATCACAAATACTTTGAGATAATATAAAACAATTATTACCTTTTTAAATTTGTCGTTGCTTACGACTTTTGAAAAAAAAAATCAGTTGAATCAACTTCAAACAAAAAGTTGAATAAACCTATATTTTAGTAATGGCGTTTAATAGGTTAAGGGAATAAAACTTTTTAAATTTATATTTTATACAGAATTTTGCAGAAAGAATTTTATTTTATTCTAAATGTAAATAAAAAAAACAGCTTCTTGTGTTTGTTGTTCTAAAGTAATCGCAATGATAGTTATAAGTTATTTGATTACAAACTGTAACTTACTAAACTTCTAAATAGAAACCAAAGAGTATTTTTAGTGAAATCTCTATTACTGATTTCTAAAATTAGAATACGACATCGAAATTTTCAAAAAGCTCAATGAAAATACTTCATTTTCCAATACTGATGAAGTAACAATAAATGACTGTTTATTACAACAAAGCACAGTATAACAATGAAATTCAATTAAACAAAAGAGAAAGTTATTTCAAACAATGAAATTTCATCTCATTAGCAAAGTAAACACCAGATAAATATGTCTAAGTAGAGTTATATTATTTTATATATGCTTTATTACATACGGAATCATTCAAAAGTAGACTGTAATGAGGTATTTGGTATATATATGAGAATATCCCCTTGGGATAAAAATCCAATTGCCGTAAACTTGCACCATTTTCCTCATCGTGGATGATTATAGTTTTGACGTCATTATCGAAGTTCCAAAGGTCACGTAAGTTCAATTCATATTAAAAAAAACTATATTTATTAATATATGTTCAAGTTTTACCATTTATTATGCATAGTGCCATGGGCGACTGTTATGTTTTTTGATATTTTGAATTTGATTAATGAAGATTAATTTGGATAAAATAATTTATTAAAAAATACGTAATTATGCATTCTCCTCAATTACTTCTTGGTATTGTTAAAAGATTTATTAATGAAGGGGAATTTCATAGAAAACATTTGTCTTTAAAAGCGTCTTTTATTAAAGAATTAAATAAAAATATTTTTTTAATATGATCTTTATTTATCCTTTTTTTCTAATTTTCTCTGTTTAGGCACTTTTTTTCTAATGTTAGTAATAAAAACGTAAAATAATCATGTAATAATAACATATTGTTTAGTTTAACAATTCAATTAAACAATGGCAATTCAGTTATACACAGCAGTATAACTGTATTTAAACAATGGAATTTAATCTCATTAGCAAAATAAACAGCCGATAAAAAAGTCGATGCAGCGTTTGATAGTTTTTTATCAGTTTTATTACCCACGGAATCATTAAAAGATAGAATAAAATGTAATATTTAGGCTATTTTAAAATAATCTAAATTGACATTTTTTTTTCTATCAGTTTTTCCTGAAACATAGACAATGGAAAGTAAGCAAGCGGTTTACGTAATAGAGATTTGAAAAAAAAAAACAGATGATACGAGTATGTAGTATGACAAAGTGTCTAGCTGTTGCAATGGAAGTAACTGAGGTTGCAGTCAAAAGATGACGGCACTTGTGTGTTTACGACGTTGTTACAACAGGACCTGATTTCAAACTGATCAAACTTCCACCAGTAAATTTGAATAAGAATTAACACCTTTTTTGAAAGCCGTAATTCAAACTGAAATCCTGTCATAAATAAAGCAAGTATTTGTAACCGTTTTTACTTGTAGAACTTTGCTCCGGCAGTACTACAGTTCTATTCAGTGACATTGACAGTAGGATTGTTTTTGTAGAATGGCTATTTCCATCAGTAATTGTAGTGTAAGTCACATGCTACGATTTTTTGCTACCCGTATTTTAGAACGGAAACATGGGACTTATTTTACCGACAATATCTCATTAATTGAATAAGCCCAGACAAACTTTTCGAAAATAATGGTGACCAACAAGCATAGCAGTTATCAGCTATGTGACTTACACTACAAAAACCCATGGAACTAGCCAGTATACAAAATGGCAGAACAGCAAGGCCCGACTTTTGACGGCGTAAACTTCGTCCAGTGAATGCGGATAGATAGTTTTCTGTAATTATGAGAGGAAGTTTGCATGAATAAGGCGTTTGAATAAGGGGGAAATTGCTATTAAAATATGCTGGTGGAAGTTTGGACTTGCGGTTTTCATCAACTGCGAAATCTGTTACTGCTGAAGCTTCACAAAGTTAAGCCTATGTCGATTCGAGGCTATACCTATTTTGTGATTTAAATACACCGTTATAGATGACTTAGAATCCTGAACAAGTGTTCATACTTGATAAGGGTGCCGAATCAAAAAATTGTCAAATATCGTAACCGTCATACTCTAAGTTGCAAACCTCAAGTAAGTTAATTTTGATTTGTAATTTTAGTTTGCATCATAATGAGTTTTGTTTGATAAATTGGGAATGTTGGTCCTTGAAAAATAAATAAACACATTTCTTTTAGATTAATTTTAACACAATTATTCTAATTGGTAAACAAAAAAATTGGTACACATTTCTTACTTATATCGTTATGAGACATAATAATATATTTTAATTTTCTTCTGTCTTTACAAGAAGAAAGTATTGGATTCGTGAAAAATGTCGACTTTCGGTTCTCGATGGATTTTTAAGTTTTAGAAGGTCCTGAACACGATTGGATGGTCGTTAGAAAATGTCCGTCTGTGCGTGTATGTCACTCTGTTTGTCACTGTCACTCTGTCTGTCTGTAACTGACAAAAAACTTGTGGGCGCTCTATCTCAAGAACTAATTCACAAAATTTCACAAAACTTTAGATTCAGTTACACTTGATATACTTTTTGGTATAAATCTCCCAAAAGGTTGCACTGTTATGCTACATTATTTACGAATTCGGATATAGCTATATCTCAAGAACTATTGCATGGATTTTAATAAAACTTCAGATTAAGTTAGTCCTTGATATAATTTAGTGCTGATTATGTTTTAGTGAAAACCCAACAAATGGCACTGTTGTGCTGCATTATTTATGATTATCTTAATAGCTCTATTTCAAGAACAAATGCACGAATTTTCATCAAACTGCAGATTCACTTAATCCCTGATATTCATAATACGGCCAAAAGTGACCAGTCACTTGCGATTTTAGACGTTTTGTTAATTATCTAGAAGAATACACGAGGAATTAACCTGAAACTGCAGGTGTGTAAACAGTATAGTATATGTCATATATTTCCGCGAAGATTTTTTCGCGAAACCGTCAACAAATTGAAAAATATCGAATATCTTTTGGATAACCCTGTAAACACTAATGCAGCAAAAGCGTTCAAACTCGAGATTATTAATATGTGGCTTATTGTAATATACCGTGTTCATTTTTATTAGGATAGCATGTATACTCGTAGAGAAATTAAGGTTTTTATAAAAACTGTCCCAAATTTCGCCAAGTTTTTTGCTTATAATTTGCAGAGTTCTTAACATAAAAAAAGTTCTTTTCAGAAAATATGACAAACAACATTGTACACAATACTCTGCAATCAGAATTAAAAAATAATACAAATTGGATGAAAAATGAGCAGGTTTACTAACTGCGCATGCGCGAATAAAATCAAAATATAATGTACATAATAGCAAAGTACATAGAGGAACTTTTGTGTAAGTCTCAAAATCATAGCTTGGAAATTCTGAAAATTATCGTCGATAGAATGAGCTCGAAATCCGTTGTTCCCAAAAGGAAACAAAAAGATGAGGGGTTGTATCCAAGTATAGTAGTAGTACGTGCACTATTTTGTACGCAATCTTAGCACTAATCAACAGATATTTCATACAATCCCTCATCGTTTTGCTTCTTTTGGGGAACAACGGATTTCGAGCTTATTCTATCAACGATAATTTTCAGAATTTTCAAGCTATGATTTTGAGACTTTCACAAAAGTTGTTCTTATACTTAGCATATTATATTTTGCATTTTACATTATATATACATTATACATATTATATTTTGATTGCATTCGCACATGCGCAGTGAAACATTTTTTAGTAAACGTGCTCATTTTTCATCAAATTTTTATTATAGTTTAATTCTGATCGCAGAGTATTGTGTACAATGTTGTTTGTCATTTTTTCTGAAATTTTTTTTTTATGTTAAGAACTCTGCAAGTTATAAGCAAAAAACCTGGCGAAATTGGGCCTGTTTCTATAAAAACCTTAATTTCTCTACGAGTATACATGCTATCCTCATAAAAATGAACACAGCATATTACAATAAGCCACTTCTTAATAATCTCGAGTTTGAACGCTTTTTCTACATTAGTTTTTACAGGGTTATCCAAAAGATATTTGTTCTTTTTTAATTTGTTGACGGTCCCCTATGGGGTTTCGGGATAAAATGTTCGCGGAAATATATGACCTATATTATACTGTTTACACACTTGCGGTTTCATGTTAATACCTCATGTCTGTTTCTAGATATTTAACAAAGCGTCTAAAATCGCAAGTGACGGGACATCGTTGGCCATATAGTGTATATTAGTACTGTTTAGTTTTTCGTGTAAATCGCCCAGCAGTTGGCGCTGCTATGCTGCATTTTTCGCGATTTCCGCAATAGCAGTATCCCAATAATTAATGCATGAATTTTCAGCAAGCTTCAGATTCAGTTAGTCCCTGGTATAAATTTGTTCTAATTAGTTTTTGCTGAACATTGCCTGTTGAGGAGATATTAGGAGATTCCCAGATTCATGAATGAATGAAAAAAAAATTTCGAGGACTTCTTTATTATGAAACTTTTAAAAGGAGGGCCATGAGAGTACAGTGGGACGGGGAGAAGTCAAACACAAGGCTACCCGACGGGCAGAGAGCTGAGGTCTGTCACCTTCAAGATCAGAGGGAGTAGTGGCAAAATATTCATTACAATCACTCACTCATTGGCGAGATGAATAGGAACATATGTACTGTATTGGCGATGAATATTGGTGGCGTGGACAAAGGAATCAGAAGCATCCCGAAGTATTACATAGAACTCAAACTTACGCCATGGCGCGGCTAAATGGTTATACGTATCTTAACATTCCTGCGGTAAGGGAAAGTGGCTAAAGAAATAGCTAATACGTGATATTACATGCTCGTTATAGATTTTAACGACAGCTGAATTAGTCAGCAAGGGGCATATGGCTTTTATCCGACAAACAGAAGGGTGAGAATTGAATACTAATGCAAGCCCAGAGGCTGGGAAAATATGCATTAGATATCGTCGGCTGCAAAGCGAAAAGACATTCATTTGTATTATATTCTTTTACTTTATTTCAATGGAAAATAGCTGCGGTTAAGATCTTTTTCTATCGTGTGAATTTGAAAGACAGAAAAAGGAACCGAGATAAATGATGTGTGCATTGGCAAAGAACTTTAAAAAGTAAAAGCGAAACTTACAGTAGTGAGGGGGGTGGTGGAAGAGAATGAATAAAGACATATGAAATTAACTCTAAAATGTCAAATTTAAACTAAATATTTTATTTGAATGGGGGGGGGGGAGGAGAATAATGACAATTTATAATAACCCAGTAAGGTTAAAAGTTGATTTTTCTGAGGGGAAAGCAGGAATAATGAATATATAACGGTAAAGCCATTATATATATCACCCATTACCACCAGAAAAAAAAAAACTGTGAATCTTGTAGAACAGTTTTTTTTATATTTGAAGATTACTTTGTCCACCCCATACATATAAGTATTTAAAACAGATATAACATAATAAGAAAGATAAGCCTCCATATATATATCTATATAACATATAACTGTGTGCTTGCAATTCTTTAAATGTTTGCATAAAGCAAAACTTTTCAGGTCATGATAAATGGCGCCTTTTTTTAATTCTTTTCTTGGTATTCATTAGTCTTTACAGTCACCAAGAAAGTGCAAATAATATTTTTTTTGGTTTAACAGGATCCTTTTTAAATATCTTTTTAGTATTTGATTAAGAGGCTGGTACCAATATTTTTCATGACCAAAATAAGAGAAGTAATTTTTTTTTAAGTAACTTGATATAATATCTTCTCAAAATAAAAATAATATAATATAAATGCAAGCAACAAAAGACACAGATACTACTTTAAAATGAAATAGCAAATAAAAGACATATATATGTCTGTAAATAAAAGCTAAATGAAGCAATATAAAAAATAAAAAAAAGGTAGAGAATTGGTTTTCGTGCACACCGCACAGGACTACTAAAGAACGGGATGCATATAGCATGCTCATGAATGGGTGTAGCCCTTATTCTTGTTAAGAAACAAGTGTGATGGCGTCAGTTTAGAACATGAGCCATAGGGGGGGAGGGAGTTATGAGACCCATACATCAAGTGACACATAGGTCCCTGCTCCCCAAAGATCACATTGATCTTCAAAGGAGCATGCGTCAATGTATCATATAAAAAATTATGTTTATTGAATTGAAACAACAATTCGAGGGTTTTGTCTCTCTACACAATGAAGTTTGGACCCTTAGGGCAAAAATTTTGAACGGGAACAAAACTTCAGAGGGGATAAATTAAAATAATTAAAAAAAACTGAGATAAATATCTCACATATCAAAGGTAAAAGTTCAATCCGAGTGTGTGGAGAGACTGGTGACATGATCGGGTAGGTATAACAACCACAATTTTTTTTAAAGTAATTTCTAACTTTGTATTCCTTGCAATGTATCAAGCAGGATATGAACTGTATGTGTATTGTATAACCTTAGATAATGTTTGAAACATTTAGTGTAACTGCACTAGGTTACTAATGCTATAAACAATTTTTTTTTGTTATTGTGAAGTTATGTTATTACAAGAACGACATAATATCTTAGACGTGTTCATAGTCTAAGTGAAGCTTAACCAGAGATTTTATTTAATCTCCAAATTTAAAAGAAAATATGTAATTATGTCCATGTAGAAAACCAAAACAAGTGTGATGAAAACAATAAAAACATCATAAGTTTGAGATTTAAAGAAAATGCATGTGAAGGGGTAGCATCCTGTAAACTGGTCATTCTTTGTTGTCAAGCGAAGTGATGGTGACATGAAATGCCATGGCATAAAAGAAATATAATAATAAAGGAAAAATTAAGAATCTTTTAAAACTTAACTTTTTAATAAATGTTTAATTTGTGAATATCATGTGAGGTCAAAAGTAGTTCATGGTATAATGAAACAACAAAGAAATATCCTAATGTGTAACGTTGAAACTTAGAAACAAAATATTTTCAATTGTCTATAATGTATGTTTTTTTTTTTTACCTAACAAAATATCAATGAACTAAATTGTAATAACAATGAACTAAGTTGTACTATCAATGAACTAAATTGTAAGTGTATGTCTATGAACCAAAGACAAATGTGTGTATTTCAATGAACGAAGCAAAGAAAAAGGTATTTCACAATGAACTAAAACAGTGTATGTCAGTGAAAAAAAAAGGGAAAATTTCAACGACTTAGATGTATGTTTGTGAACACAGCAATCTAAGTACCACAATGAACAAAGTGTGAGCAAGTATTTCACTGACTTAAAGTGTAAAAGTAATACGATGAACTCAAATGTGTGTAAAAAAAATGAAACATACTATGAACTCATGTGTCTAACAAAAAATATATATATATATATATTCCAATGAACTAAAGTGTCTACCGAAACAGAAATTGGTATGAACTAATATGCAAAACAAATCACAAGAAAGAAAACAAACTATGAACTAATATGTGTAAGGGAAAATTCTATGAACTCAGTATTGTCACGAAAGAAAAATTATAGTGCAATTGGTCCCTGAAGTACACAAAGAATTGACAATGCTATGAACTCGCGTAAAAGTGTTTTTTCTATGAACTCAATGAACTATGAACTCGTGTAAAGTGTGTTTTCTATGAACTCAATGAACTATGAACTCGTGTAAAGTGTTTTTTCTATGAACTCAATGAACTATGAACTCAGTTGTGTAAACTATGAACTCAATACACTAGGAACTCAATTGTATGAACTATGAACACAAACTCATTGTGTACATATGGAACCAAGAGCAGTTTATCACAAGTACAACAATGCTTCGCCTAAAGTTAAAACAGACAAACAAAAAAAATGTGTTTTTTTTTAAGTAAAGGAAAGTGGAAAAGAATAAAATGTAACCAGGAAATGCTACTTGTGTGATAAAATGTAACCGAATAAACTTAACTAAGATTAACGAGTGAAATTATATCCAAATTTCTAAAAAATAAATCCAAAAAAATGTAACTAGTGTAATGATGAATGTTTAAAGTTGAATGAATGTGTACTCTTTCAGTAACATCTACCTCAAATGTGAAAATCCCAATGTCTGATGACCCACATCAGAAAAATCTTCACTAATGTTCCATTTCGAGATTCATTTAACCATTTGCCGGCTAAATAATCAAATGAAAAAGCAACTCACTGTACACTTGTGTTTATATAAAAAAAAAATCTTGAAAGAATTAAGTTAATTTCAAACTTCAAATCAGTATAAATAATGCTGTCGAAAACTGACATATGTATGTAAATGTATAGGAAAATAAGAAACTTTAAAAGGAATGCTGTTGATAGTAACTCCTTCACAGTAATGTGTGTTAAATAAAAACGAAAAATGTAAAGTGTATGTTACATTATTTTTTTTGTTTCATAAAAGGAAGCTGCATGAGATGTTTATGGGAATGTATTGCAGTTGTATACTTTTTCTCGCATTTGCTTGATGATTTTTTTTAATGATGGACAATAAGGTGCAAAAGCACTGTGAAAAATGTCAAAGTTGGTGTTATTGCTATCATTATTTCTAATGCAATTAATGCATTTTGGAGGATTTCTACACTGAGGGTCAATGTGTGGCAAGGCACACACAGAGCATCTAATGTCATTATAACATGAAATTGCAAGATGATCATTGTATACTTGACACCTAAAACAACGTGTAACATTTATATATGGTTTAACAGGGTACGGTTATGATTGTATGATAATTTCCCTATGCATTAATAATTGCCTAGCATCATGTGGTGCAAGCTCAAAGATCCAATTAAAGGACTTGATATGTAGGAGTTTGTACTTTTTAACAAAGTGTAAATCAGGTTCAGGTATATGGATTAAATCTGAAATACCAAACAAGATATCAGGAATACTTAAATTCTCAGGGAGGTTAAAAATAATGACACGAATAGGTTTAGTTACATTAAGTTTAGCAGGGGATAAGGACTTTAGAGAGGAATCGGTAATATCTGTAAATTTTTTATTGTGCTTACCTTGAGTGTGCAGGTCGGAGCTAAGATATGTGTCTTTTTTATCATTTTCCAGTTGTGGTAACTTTTCTTGTTTACACATATAAGAGGGGACAGTTTGAGTTGATTTATGTAGGGCAGATGGAGGGAGTTTGTTGTTGACATCTACCACCTGATCACCCATAGTCTTACTACATTTAGTACGCTTCGTCTTACCTTGTTGGCCTGTGATTTCATGTAATCTCTCTACAAGTTTTTGATTTACAAGAAATAAATTATCTTTGTCCTGTTTTAATTTGGAATAATCATCCTTTAGAACATTAAAGTTTAGTTTAAGCACATGAAAATTGAATTTAATGATCTGAAGGAAATCCATAACATTTTCAGACAAGGATGCAGCATTTTCGGTCTTAAGTGAATTTTGAATAGATGTGGCTTCCATATTAATAGAATCCGAATATCTTAATAATGTCTCCTCGAAATAATCTACCCATGGAGATACAGAAATGGGGTGATTTAAGTCACTAACAGAATTTTCATCATATGCTGCCATTTTTTAAAAATAGACTGGTGAAGTGTCTGTTATCTCCAAAACTTTTTTTTTTTATCTCGCTTTATTTAATTTCTGTTCTTTACCTTTTTTTTTTTTTTTTTTGACAGCCAAAATGGAAAAACAAAAAGGAGGAATTCTTTTTTTTTTGAGAGAGCAACAGAAATAATGCAAAATAAATAATACTTATTTCAAAAGGCATTTCAAAAAGGTGTATGTATGCAAAAACTCTATTTATCAGAAATGAAATAGCATGCACATAAAATAAAACGCAATAAGTTGCATAAATAAATTATACACAAAAGGAAAAATGAAGGGGGGGGGGGATGTAAAAAAATATGAGTGTATCAATCACAAGATTTCTGTAAGTTAAATTTCTGTCTACATCCAGTAGGATTAAAGTGTCCGAAATTCAATAAAATTAAAAAAAAAACAGGTAATTAAATTGTAATTCTGGTTTAGAATACAGAAAAAAAGGAAACAAGGTTAGAGTGGAGCAACATATTCTGGGAATAATTGTGCAAATGTCACACACAAGTGAAAATGTGCAAACGTTGTGAGCGTAATATGCACATATTTATATAAAAATATCAAATACAGCAAAACTTGGAGCAAAGAATTTTTTTGTTGCCTATCGGTAAAATAAGTATACCTTCAAAATATGCCAGTGGGGTTAAAGGGTTAAATTATAGATTTTTAAATGCATAAAGAAAAATACCTTAAGAAAAAAAAAACATAGCATGCATATGCAATTTCATGGAAAAAATGAGAATACTGTCATAATTTAAACACAAAATTATAATAACTGAAATATTAATAAAAGTATAATAAAAATATCATTTCAAGTAGCCTATGCACTTATGATTATTATTATTTTTTTAGCAACAAAAACAGCCCGAAAGGAGAGAAACGTAACTAAAATGCTATGACTATTAATTATATTTTAAAATTTGCTTAGAAGTAATTTCTCCGTTCAAGCTGACACAAAATAAATTTATGACATTGCAATTGTTATGAAAGTGTAAGTATGAATAGGGAACAAAAGTAACATGAAAAGAAACTGGTAATTTACCGAAATTGAAAAAAAAAATAAAAAAAAAACAATTTATAGTAATTAATTTAATATAAAAACATTCCCTGTTCATACTTACATGCAAACTGTGTTTCTTTATTTTGTAGAAAAGTATTGTGACACAAGTGTTTTCATTGAATTCGATCAAGTAGGTATGTCACTTATTTTGTAGAGAGCATTTCAAGCATGATTTTATGCATCATTTTAAGCATGAAAACAGAGCGATATGAAAAAAACAACGCCTTCTATTTTTTTTAATTAAAATTAAAATGATTTCAGTATAGATCTGAAATGGGCAAATTTTGAAAACGAGTAAATATAATTAACGTTCTGTTTTCATACTTCCATTATTCTTTTATGACTAATTGCTATTGCATGTTTTCTTTGCAACAGCACCTAATAAATTTTTGAAGACATATCTTGAAAGAAAACTCATCAGTAATGACATAGATGTAGATTTGTTATGATATACTTTAAATAGCACTAGTTCACAGGATAATATTTTTTTTAAAAGAATTGTGTCGGTGCACCGTATCACATGAAACACAAACCGAGTAAACACTGGGAAGAAAAATATTTTGATCACTGCACAGCCTTTTTTTTTTAAATGAAACACATTTCACAAACCATGGTCTTGCATCTTTGAAGTTGAACACAATTTAAAAAAAACACAGGTGTAGCAGATGAATCTTAGAAACAATTAGCTGATGTTTTATATAGAATTTGGGCCGACTTTTTGTATAACTGAGGATCATACATTACTTAAGCTGTAGATCAAACGGAAACATACAACGAGGACTTTTAACTGGAGGCACTTTTTCTTTTCACAAAACATTTCGCACTCACACTGGTAGCACGAACATGTTTGTTTGAAGGTTGAATACCGCGCACAAAAAACAGAAACTGTCGTGATTTTTGTTTTGGAGTGGAGTACTGACAGATTTTTCCGATAGTAATGAGTAGGAGTATGAAGACACAACTTCACGCAGGTAAATAAGTGATGCCGGTGTCATACTTTGTAGGAAAAAAAAGAACTGCTGCAGGAGGCGACATCGTTCAATGACCCCGTTGGAGCACCGCAGTCTAAAGCTTGCTTCTTGTTAGGCCAGTGTAAAGTCCGGAAGAATAGGCACTCTCCAAATCCTTTGGGGCAGCGAGAGTAGGCAAGGGAAATCCCCTGAAGTTGACATCGGCGAACGAACACAGAGTAGGAAGAGGCAGCCGGAACTCCCGTGGGAAAAAAAGGTCTATGGACATCCTTTCGCGTCGCTGGTAAAGGATGGTACGGAACGAAACTTCTCCCCGTATTTTTTTTTCATTACTGTTGGAGAAAAAAAATCTGGGCAACGGCGCCAATTTATGTTGAGGCGATATTAGGAGATTCCCAGATTCATGAATGAATGAAAAAAAAAAACTCCAACACGAAAATTTCAAGGACTTACTTCTTTATTATGAAACTTTTAAAAGGAGGGCCATGAGAGTACAGTGGGGCGGGGAGAAGTCAAACACAAGGCTACCCGACGGGCAGAGAGCTGAGGTCTGTCACCTTCAAGATCAGAGGGAGTAGTGGCAAAATATTCATTACAATCACTCACTCATTGGCGATATGAATAGGAACATATATACTGTATTGGCGATGAATATTGGTGGCGTGGACAAAGCAATCAGAAGCATCCCGAAGTAATACATAGAACTCAAACTTACGCCATGGCGCGGCTAAATGGTTACACGTATCTTAACATTCCTGCGGTAAGGGAAAGTGGCTAAAGAAATAGCTAACACGTGATACTACATGCTCGTTATAGATTTTAACGACAGCTGAATTAGTCAGCAAGGGGCATATGACTTTTATCCGACAAACAGAAGGGTGAGAATTGAATACTAATGCAAGCCCAGAGGCTGGGAAAATATGCATTAGATATCGTCGGCTGCAAAGCGAAAAGACATTCATTTGTATTTTATTCTTTTACTTTATTTCAATGGAAAATAGCTGCGGTTAAGATCTTTTTTCTATCGTGTGAATTTGAAAGACAGAAAAAGGAACCGAGATAAATGATGTCTGCATTTGAAAAGAACTTTAAAAAGTAAAAGCGAAACTTACAGTAGTGAGAGGGGGGGGGAAAGAGAATGAATATAGACATATGAAATTAACTCTAAAATGTCAAATTTAAACTAAATATTTTATTTGAAGGGGGGGGGGAAGAATAAGGACAATTTATAATAACCCAGTAAGGTTAAAAGTTGATTTTTCTGAGGGGAAAGGAGGAATATTGAATATATAACGGCAAAACCGTTATATTGCCCAACAGATGGCGGTGACATGCAGATTTTTTTACTACTTCCGCAATAGATCATATCTCAAAAACATGTATGTGATTGAAGAAAGGAAACAGATGTTATATATTCCCGCGGCCGACATCTTGGATTTTTTTTTTTTTTTGGCGTGAAAACCCCTTTTCTGCCAAGTAAATGTCGCCAAGCAGATTTATGCACATGTTAGGTTTAACGGGGTTCCGATAATACGTCACTCGTCGGGCTTGCCTTATCGAGAAACGCCAACAAAATATCACCGAGAAATACAAGATGGAGGCTGCGAGACTATATAACATCTTAGCGGAAGAAAGTTTTTGGATTGTCACATCCGACTACTTTAAAAGTGACATAATTTTTTATGCCATTTATTTTGAAGTTTTAGTATGTATTATGCCTAATATTAATTACAATAATTTGTTTTAATCCTAATGACAGTAGTTTAAAAGAGTAACAGATTATGTGGAATAATAGATGATTTAGTCCAACAATTCAATTTAACAATTGAAATTCAAATAAACAAAGAAGATATGTATTTCAAACGTCGCAATTTCAATTCATTCTCCAACAAAATGCCAGATAAATGGGATGCTGGTATGTTTCAATGTTGTTCATAAGATTTATTACACATGTAATCATTCAAATGTAGATTAAAAGGAAGCATTAGACAGAATTTCTACCGACGGGGTATATTTTTATCCATTTTTCACGTACAGTTACATCAGATAATTAACAGATGGTTTATACAGCTATAGTACCATGAATTTCTAATCTAGGATATGTATCAGATTATAGTGCGTCCTCAAAAATTAGCCGAATCTTTCAGCCATGCGAATTTTTAAATGTCGCGGTGGCTTATTTTGTATTTCCAATTTATATTGTTTGATTGATAGACGAAGTTACAACACTCACAAGTAAAGAAACTATAGTCTGTGGGGGCGAATTTCAATTTTTATAGCTCATTCGATTCGTCTCATCGAGCTAAGTAATTTGCTACCTCACATATCGGCTATTGCGTTTTAATAATGGCAAGGACCGGGGTCAATGTTTAAAAATTTGAATAATGCAGGCTGCTGAAAATAAAACACTAGCAAAAATTTCCTTCACATTCACCCGTACGCATACGTTCCGCAAGTTACGAAGTGATTGAAAAGCTGACAAAAGAACCGATAATGTGTGGTTACAAAGATTTTTGCTCGTAACACGGGAAAAAGCAAGCATTCACAGTATAAACAAAACTAGACCAGTGTTGCCAGTGGGTTACTTTTTTTAAAAATTCAGATTACTTCAGATCCTTAATTAATGACATATTAATTAAGGAGAAAACAAGGGGAATTTTAAAATTTCAGAAAAGTGGTGCCAATCAAGAAATCTAAATTTTAAAAAAGTAGCCCACTGGCAGCACTGAACTAGAGGAGGACATCATAACTTGCGAAAACCTGCCTGTCAAGTAGCAAACGCATATTTTATCTGTAATTACAAATTCTTATAAGAACTACCATAATATAACATTAAGTAGTTATTTGCAATGTATGGCACTGTAAAAACAATTATTAAATTTAAATCCCACTTATTTCTTTGAAGGCATCTGTTTTTCAATGAACGAAATTTTAAACTTTGACTCGGCCCCCTGTCATTATAAAAACTCAATAGCCGATATGCGAGGTATAAAATTACTAAGATCGATGAGACGAATCGAATGAGCTATAAAAATCGAAATTTGCCGTCACAGACTATAGTACCTTTACTTGTGAGATATGTTCATTTGCATGTGTGTATTTTAGTTAAAAAAAATAAACTATATTAGGTTAAAGTAAAGTTTTTTTACCAAATCGTTCTGGGACGTCATATTTTGTTAAAACAATATTTATCATTCCATGCATAGAAGTGTTTTCTTTCTTTTTAGGGTTCCGTACTTAAAAAGTAAAAAGGAACCATTATAAGATCACTCCTGTGTCTGTCTGTCACAGCCACTTTGCTCGTAAACTATAGAAGGTGGAAAGTTCAAATTGGATGAAATAATAAAAACTATTGACCCCAATATTTTCAGATTATTAAACATTGAGGAATGTATTAATAAAAATGTTGAGGGGCTAATTAAGATACTTGAAAGAATATATTTTCTTTGTATATCGTGTGGGGTATCGTGTGAAAGCTTTCGTAAGACTGAACTCAAATTTATGTTTCTTATAATTTTAAGTATTATATTTTCAGAGATATTGTCGAAAACGTAGTGCAAAAATATGCTCCCCCTCCATCTATTTTCGAATCTACTGAAACTAAAATGATGAAAAAATTAGAGGTAGTAGACGTTAACGTAAGCCTTGTAGGAAAATTATAGCGATTATTCTCGGTCACATAGTTTTTGAGAAAAACGTATTTTTCCGTTAATCACAAATTTCGATTTGCAGGCATTCAGCAAAGGTGTTGAGGAGCGCAGGAGGCACTTAACGCTGCAGAAGTATAAAAACATTGTCAATACTGATTTTCAAAAAAAAAAATCGTCGGTAATTAGCCGAGATATTAACCCTTAAAGATACGGACGGTTTGGATATACATAATGACAGGGGCGGTATACTCTATCTACCATCGACTATTAAAGTCCAGATAACAACTTTTAATGATATATTTGTGTAGTGCAATGCCGAGTAGCAGTATAAAAGCAATAAACGTAAAATTGTTAAAAACAGATTAATTTAAGGGGACTTGTACCTCTTAAACGCGTCGAAAATTAAATATTAACATCGGAGTTTGAATTAGTCTATCTATAAAACCTTTTAATGTATAAACATAAAATTTGGATATTTATTAAACAGAGAGACTAAGAAACGACACCAAGAATATTTAATTAAAATTTTCCTTTCGTAATGTAAGTGAAAATAAGCAAGTTCATATTTTCTAATAAATTCGTTTATAAATTCTGGTGCCAGTCCATTATTTCATAAATTTATGAACAGAATTACTCCGCGCCGGAAAGGGTTATTCAATAGACAAAATTTGCTGTTTATACACAAAAAGGTTTTGAAGATAGACTAATTAAAATTTTGAATTTTTTCGTTAATTTTCGTTGAGTTTAAAAGGTACAAGACACCTTAACTAGAATTAATCACATAAATACAGGGTCATTGAAAAATAATGCCTAGATTTAAAAAAAATCATAACATCGAAATATTCTATGTTAAATGAGTAATTCTTTCACTACACAATAACTGGTGAACGCAAATTTGGTTTTAGTTCACCAGAATTAATTTGCGTGTCTGTGTTATGCGCGGATTAGTTGCGCAGTCGTCAAGGTCAGCCGACTCACCAGACTGCAGCTGCAGTACGGACTGCAGTAGATTACTTCAGTAAACCAGAAGTAAACCAGACTGCAGTACGTTGTTAACCGTGCAACAAAAAGCACAGGACGATGTTGACCGTGCAACAAAAAGCACAATGCGTGATTTGGTATGCGGAGTCAAAGACAATAGTCAGTATACAGCGGCTTTTTCGCAGAACTTATCCTGGTCAAACTGCTCCTAGTACTCACATTGCACACATTTGCTCCTGGTGCACACCGAACTGTGCTCACATTGAAACATACTAATGTATGAGAAAAAATTATTTTTTGCCGCACATTATAAGACTAAAACCAATAAATTACCCTTCATAGTTTTTTTGTGACAGTTATTTAAAATCTATGCATTATTTTTCGACCCCAGCTAAAAATGAACTGCAGTGGAACTACAAAAAAAAATGCAATTGGAAGACTGCGGTGATTTGGCACAAATCCCTGCAGTGTCATTGAAGTCTACATAGCTATAAATTTACTGCAGTTTGTGTGTAGTTGATAACTACACTCTTACTGTAGTAAATTTGTAGTTGGTAACTACACACTCACCGCAGTAAATTTGTAGTTATGCCGACTTCAAAAGAACTGCAGGGATTTGTGCCAAATCACCGCAGTCTTCCAACTGCATCTTTTTCGCAGTTTCACTGTAGCCTTTTTAAAATTTATTACAAAATATATACATATATAAAAAATTATTTTAATTTTTCTGTATGTAAAAATCAGCACTAAAATCTAATTAAATGGTTTTTTTTTCACATCTCAATTTATTTGCATTTTGTGCATAAAATTATATCATGCATGCAATGACTATAATCATCATAGAAAAATGTTTTTTGTTCATGGCTGATTTATTCAATTATTATGGTTACATTTTGAAAATCGAAAGAATTTAAGAAATTGTACGAATGACTTTACTCAAGATAATATTGAAAGATGTCAGCTAGTGAAGCATTTAACATAATGATAGGACTTCAATCTTCAAGCTACGATTTTGTTGTGGTATGTGGTCACATTTTGCCCGGAATACCTGCAATTTTCTCTCAGGTATAAAACCTGCATATTCTCTTTGCATAAAAACCTCTAGTATTATCACCGCGCTGCCTGATTTTGGTATAAAGGTTTTGGTAAAGTGGGCAGAGCGACACCGGATGTGCATAACATGAATAAGTGATCACAGGCCTTTCCAACAATATATCACGTGAGGCATGACAGGAAAATTTAGAAAAGTGCCCCCTAAGGGGGGGGGGGGGGGCAAAGTGTGGGGGGGTGAAAGCTGGATGCACATAACATGAATAAGTGGTCACAGGACTTTCAAACGATGGGTCACATGAGGGGTGGCGTCAAAATTTAGAAAAGTGCCCCTCGGTGGGCAAAGTGAGGGAAGAGTAGCCGGTTGTGTATAATATGAATAAGTGCTCACAGGCCTTTTCAATAATATGCCGCATGAGGGGTGACTGCAAAATTTAGAAAAGTGCCTCCCTTGAGGCGGGCAAAGTGGGGGTGGGAAGCCGGATGCGCAGAAAATGAATAAGTGGCCACAGGCCTTAGCGATGGGTCACACGAGGGGTGGCGGCAAAATTTAGAAAAATGCCCCCTCGGGGAGGGACAAATTGGGGGAAGAGAAACCGGATGTGCATAACATGAATAAGTACTGACAGGCCTTTCAAATATTATGTCACATGAGGGGTGACTGCAAAATTTAGAAATGTGCCCCCTTAGGGGGGGGGGAAAGTGGGGGGAGTAAAGCCGGATGCGCATAACATGAATAAGTGGTCACAGGTCTTTCCAGCGATGAGTCATCCGAGGGGTGGCGGCAAAATTTAGAAAAATGCCACCTCGGGGGGGGGGGTAATGTGGGGAGAGAGACGCTGGATGTACATAAGACGGCGTGCCATCTTCCGGTCCCAGGCCCTTGCAGGCCCATACGTACGCGCACGGAGAGACCCCCGCGGCGCGTCCCGAAGGTCGCCGCCAGGAGTGGCCCGTTAGGGCCAGTCCACACGCGCACTCCGGTCAAGCCGGTGCACTGCCCAACGCACGTCACACCGGATATTCCCAAGAGGACGAATGGTCGAATGCGACAGATCCCGCCACTTAGCTAGAGGAGCCAAATGGTCCCTTCTCTTGGTTCCCGACCCGGGACGCCCCGACAGCCCGCAGGAACCGAACACCTATGAAGGAGTCGGGCCCACGAACCAAAACGAGGTTACCGAGCCGGAGTTGATGTACGGAGACCCCTCAAGATCAAATACCATTTTCCGGCAAAGACATTTTTGAGGGCCAACGGATTAAAGGGGAAGGTGCCGCTCGCGAGCCCAGGAGATGCGCGGAAAGTTTCTCCTTGAGCGCGCTGGATGTACATAACATGAATAAGTGGTCACAGGACCTTTCTAACAATAATCACATGAGGGATGTCAGCAAAATTAGAAAAGTGGGGTTCGCACCACCCGGAATACACCCTCCCTCCTCTATGAAATTTTTATATAATATAAATGACATTTATCGGAGAGCTCTGTAAAAAAAATCCAATCTAAAATTATCAAAATATTAAAATTTTAAAAAAGTTCAAAAAGTAAGAGAAATAAGAAAATCCTTCAATTGACTGCTGTGAAAATCTGCGAAATTCATTCATCGACAATATGAAAAAAATCCCACGAGTAGTTTTGCAAATCGATCACAAGGAAACTCCCGCAAATTTCCCCAATCAATAGAAATAAAATATTGCAAAACTCGTCAATTGGTAGCGTGAAAAAAATTGCAAAAATCATTATTCACTCATCGAAAAAATTTATGAAATTCCCCAGTCTTCAGTCGGTTGCTTTAAAATATTGTGAAATTTGTCAATCTGTTGCAGAAATAAATCGCGAAATTCATCAATCAATAGCGAGATAAAAATCACAAAATTCTTCTGTCGGTGGCAGGAAAAAATGTGAAATTTGTCGACCGATTGCAGCTGAAAACTGCTAAATAAGTCATATTAACTGACAATTGAATATTACCTTTGAATAATAGTTATTGAATATCAATATTTAAAAAAAAAATAATGCATAATAACATTAAATGGGGGAAAATCGTGAATTTCAATCGATAAAAAAGAAGTCTAAGAAAACCAATTGAAATTATTTTTTGTGAACAAGGTAGATGAATGCAGGAAAAAAATCTAGGTGCCAGCGGGCAGTCTCTCAATACTAAAATTTATTTGTTATTTTTGTGTAATATTTCACCCAAATTTTTTGTAAGAATGTTAATAAAATTTAAGTGAAGAAAATTAATAAAATTTAGTGGTGAGAGACTGACCGCTGGGGCCTAGATTTTTGCACCTCTGTTCTGTGAGTGCCCTTTTTTAAAAATTTGCACCCAGCAGCCCTTTTTTCTAGAATCAGCATTATCCTAGTGTTGATTCTAGATAAAAATGGCCAAGGGCGTAAATGTTTGGAAAACGGCACATTTGTACGTGGTTAAAAAAAAAAGTATTTTGAATTGGCTTCTTAAGAGTACACTGTTCTCAACAGAATTTTGCGATACTTTCCCATGACTGATTAAACTTTGGAGATTTTCCTCCAAATCAACTGGTGAATTCCTTTATATTTTCCTCCTGTGACCAAATAAAAAATTTTGCAGTAGACGCTCTATTTTACGAACCCGTTGGGACTCGTATAATGTGTTCTTAAAATCGAAAGTTCGTAAATGGGAGTAACGCTAGTTCAATGGAATGCTGGTCGGGACCTGTACTTCAGTTAGTAAAAACGAATAGTTCGTAAAAAAGAGGTTCGTAAAATCGAGCGTCTACTGTATTTGTTTTAAATGTAAATTTCATCATTAGGTCGTAGTGAAGCATTGCAAATTTTTCAATTGTTTGTGCGAGAAAAAACTAGAAATCCACCAGTCGATTATGGTAAAAAAAATCCTATAGTACTTCCCACAGAGAAAAAATTGCGTAATTCACCCACTGATCACATGAAAGAAAAAGAAAAAAAAAACTCGCAAGTTTCACAAGTAAGTTGTCGCGGAAAATATGGACTCTAGGCAAATTTGGCAGGGCTCAGGGTCCAGCAGCCCTCCTTAACTAGTTTATGTGCTTGCTTGAATGACACTCACAAGCTAATGTTAAACGAATGGCAACATCCTTATAAATTTCACCAATTGTATTTCAATTTACTATTTTTTGTTTATTTGACATATTTGCATTTTTCACCTTTATGTGAATTTTTTTTTTTTAAAGCAACCAAAAAAGAAAAACAACGAAATTAAGATGATGTAAAAAAAAAAAAAAAAAAATCATTTAAAAAAATTAAGGATATAGTCATTGGTTTAACATTAGCTTTTGTGAGTATTGTAACATGACAGTGTACAAATCTCATTCAATATCCTACGCAATAAATGAAAAAATCATAACGCATATGAAAACTCGTGTGAGAAAAAAAATAAGCCGTCTGCGGGGGGGGGGGGGGGGGATCGCTTAATTCTTCTATAGATTGCATAAAAACAATCCTTGCAAGTTTTGTCAATAGGTCGTGGGGATAAATCAGGAAATTCACCAAAAGTTCACAGGTGAAAGTAATAAAATTCTTCGATCGCTTGCAGGGAAAATCCGAAAAAGTGCTCTGAAAGTCGAAATTCATCCATCGACCATATGATAAAAATCACACGAGTTTCACAAATCAGTATCAAGAAAAAACTAAATTTTACCAGTGGGTGTAAATACAATATTGCAAAATTTGTCAATCAGTAGCATGAAAAAAAGACTGAAAATTGTCATTCAGTCGTCAGAAAAACACGGTAAATTTGCCAGTTGATTGTTGGAAAAAATAGAGAAATTATAGAAAATATAGAGGGTCGGGGATTTTCATCAAAAATTTACTTTAACACTTTGGCTGCCACCCATTTTTCAAAATCTGTCCCCAGCACCGAATACGTGACTTTGAGATCTGTACGGGTAGACCCGTGGCCCCAGAGTTGATTTGAGGAGGTGGCCCGGGGGGAGGGGGACATCTCCCCCGGAGCCATGAGATGTTCCCCCGGAACTCTATGATGTACCCCCCCCCGGAGTCACATAAATCCCTCCCGGAGAAAAGTGTCTGAATTCAACACTGCCTGGCCCGAGCCCGACAGCCGATTTTCCTTCATGGCACTCGGGCCGGACCATACTTTTTTCTGAAGGCTCGGGCTTAACTTATTTTTTCTATACAAAGCCGGGACTGGTTCATTCTTAGTCTTCACGGCTAAAAATTTTCTGTCCTAGATTTGACCCAGACCGTATGAAAATCATTGTCTCAACGTAGCCTGGTTCATTCAAAGGTCAGTAAAATTAGGCCTGGCCCAAAAATTTTTGCAAAAAATCCTTGCATTTTTAAATTGTCATTATTCTACACTTAAACATTAAAATTTATTCTTTTTCACCCCTTAATCTACGATTTACGTCTCAACAGCTCCACGGTTTGGCAAATCCATAGCTACCACTAAAATTTAATAGAGATTTCGCCTTGTTTAATCATGGAATTTCGACGACTAAATTAAACTATATTTACTGTGAAATTTTAGTGGTAAGAATAATTTACATTTGGCTCGATCATCGTACGCGGGCTGTGCCCGTCATTGTAGGTTAAGGGGTTAAAGAGTAGTAGATTTCTACGCTTTCTGAAATATAGCTAAATTAAAATGGTGTAAAATGCGTGAAAAAGGACCTGCATATGACGGAACTCTGTTTTAAACTGAAAAACGTGTTGATCCATGCAAAATTAATATACTAATACGTAAGAAAAGAATAATATAATACATTTACACTTGCTAAGAAGGGAACTTGTCTATAATGCATTTTTTTTGCCCTTGAAATTCCATCTTAGAAGGTTTTACTGCATAGCATTTTACAGTTTTTTAACATACATGGAAAATGGATTAACAATATTAATGATAACTGAAACATTTACGTACAATAAGTAGAGATTCATTTAAAAAAAATAAATATTGCAGCCTACGGCACTTCTATAAAAATGAAGATTATAAACATTAAAAAAAAAAAAACGTTAAGATAAATATTTCTGGTCTGAATTTCTCATAGGACACAAATTTTTAACCAAATCGGCGTAAAAATCAATGTTTTGTAGAAATTCACTCGGGCTCTTGGCGAGATTTTAACTTTATTATTTGATTACTCCCGATTTGATTATTATTATTACCCCTTTATTATTTGATTCTGAGAAGTGTCATAATTGACGAAAAAACTAATTTGGCCTTATTACCGTTCAGAAGTGTAAATTTTCTTTTTACAATAACACAATTCATATGACAATAAAAAAAGATTGCTTCATTTAAAAATTTTTATATTTTACATAATTAGTAAGTACGTACTCATAAATAAAAATTAATATTAACACTATGTTATGTTATTAACACACTGTGTCAAACCGCTTTGTAATACATAAAACTGTTTCATTCCTAAAAAGAAAATAAGTTACTTACCTCTGAAATGTTATTCTATACGCACTTATTTGTAGGTATCCTAGGCATCAAGTTATAATTTGAAGTTCAGTATTGATTTTTTATGTAACTGAACATCAAAACATACTTTATAAATAGCACAGATATTTTGGTAAGATATTATTTAAAAATTCTGAAACTTTTAATGTAAAAGAATATACTGATTGCAGCAACTGTAAATCTGAAAAAAAAATAAACATTTTTAATTACTATAAATAGAAAAGTGCACCAAATCAAGTAAAATCGAACTGGATAACTATCTGGAAAGTCAGAAACAAAATTTTATCAAATGTTTTGGATGACATTTGAATTTAACAATAATAACTTATTTAAAGATTAATCCTGTTAATATAAAATGGACCTAATTTTTTTTTTTTCTTTTTGCATTCGTTAACCGTTAATAGTACAATCTCATCCGAATTTGAAATACTAACGATGATTGTGCATAAATTGCGACGGTTTATATATCGTTATCACTTTATTCAAATTAACTCAATCGTGTGGATCTGAAATTAATCTCATTCGATTGAGAATGCAAGAATACCCTTACAGCCACATTATTTCAATAAACGGAGGTGATTTTTTTCCGTCAAACTACAAAATAAATGATCTTCTTTTAGCAAAACAACGTGGTACTCTTCGCCGCTCGCGTCGATTAAAGCCGGCCGTTTAGGAGAGTTGAGGTGTTTCTTTGATCCTTCTCCTGAAGTTGCAACGAAACCATGGGGTCAGACATTCAGCTGTAAGTGCTTGAAAAATAAATCATATGTCCAAATGAGAATTTTAAATAAAATGAAGGAAGAAAATTATACTATTCTTTTGTTGTTGTTCTTTGTTTTTATAAAGCAAAAGTGGAAAAGTGGAAGTTATGTGTATGTCCGATATGGAAGAAAGACGATTTATGTAATATGCAATGAGTAAACCCACCTGTGTTTCTAATCTCTAATCATGGGCGACATAAAAAAGAATGGTAGGGCCACTGTCCCTCTCGATTTTGAAATTTATCTAATTAAATTTCCTTCTCTTCGATTTTGAAAAACATAGTAAATATTTTTCGAGTAATTTAAAATAAAAGAGGAACTAAAAACTAGTTATGAAGATGGTGGGGCAGTGAGCAAGGGAGACCTATTGCCCCGTTCCTTGATTTTAAAATTTAATTAATTAGAATTTATTTTCTTCTGTTTTCAAAAACATTATGTATATTTTTCGAGTAACTTAAAATGAAAATAAATAAGAAATTTTCAGTTAAGGGGGTGGGGGGGGGTGAGACTCATTGCCCCTCCCTGGATTTTGAAATTTAATTAGCAATTTTTTTCTCCAATTTACAAAAACATAATAAAATTTATTTTCTTCGAATAATTTAATATAAAGGAACTAAGAACTCTCCGTTAGGCGAAGGGGGCATAGGTGAGTCATTGCCCCTCCCTCGATTTTGAAATGTAACTAATTTTTTTCTCTGATTTTTGAAAAGCATAGTGAAATTTGATCTTTTCTCTTACCTTAAAATAAAAGAATAACTATGAATTTTCTGTTAGGGGGACGAAGTTAGAAGAGAGATATTGCCCCACCCTAAATTTAAAAATTTAATTAATTAAATTTTCTTTTTCTTCTGTTTTCAAAAACATTGTAAAGTTTATACTTTTCGAGTAACTTAGAATAGAAAAAAAAATACGTTAAGAGGGAGGGAGGGGGTGGGGGGTGTTGAGAGGTTCATTGCCTCCCTTCCCTGGATTTTAAAATGTAACTAATAAAAATTTATTTTTTTCCGCTTTTAAAAAAGTAGTAAAATTTATTCTTTCCGATTAACTAAAAATAAAGAAACTAAGAATTTTCTGTTAGGAAAAAGGGCATAGATGAGCCATTGCCTCTCCCTTGAATTTAAATTTTAACTATTTTCTTCGCTTTTGAAAAACATACTGAAATTAATTTTTTTATCTTAGAATAAATGAAGAATTAAGAATTTCCCGTCAGGGATAGGGGAGGGGGGGTAGGGGGGGGGTAGGAGAAACCTATTGCTCCTCCCTGGATTTCAAAAGTTAATTAATTAAAATTTCCTTTTCTTCTATTTTCAAAAACATAGTAAAATGTTTACTTTTCGAGTAACTTACAATAAAAAAATGAGAAGAAATTTCTCATTAAGGGACTGGGGAGTGAGAGACCCATTGCCCCCCCCCCCCTTGGCTTTTGAAATTTAATTAATATTTTTTTCTCCGATTTAAAAAAAAAACATAGCAAAATTTATTCGTTTAGAATAAGTAAAAAAAAAAAAAAAAAAAAAAAAAACTAAGAATTTTCCGTTTGTAGGCGGGGGCACAGGTGGGTTGATGCCACTGCCCCTCCCTCGATTTTGAAATTTAACTAATTTTTTTTCCTCTGATTTTGAAAATCATAGTGAAATTTAATTTTTTTTCTCTTAGCTGAAAAGGAAAGAGGAACTAAAAATTTTACGTTAGGTATGAATGTTACTTTTAATTAAGTCCTTAAAAGTCTTGGAAAGAGTATTAATTATTATTAGTATTTAAAAAGTGTGTTTCGTAACAAGCAACTTTCACAAAATTAAAACATTTTTAAACACTTTAGAAACTTCGGAAAATATCACACAATCATACTACATTGTGTCTTGCAAAAGAATCTTACAGTAACTGCTGTTATACTGTAGTTACTATTATAATAATCATACTTACAAAAATTAAGACCTGTAAAGTTCTTCAGTAACTGCAGTCATACTGCAGATACATCACCGAAAATTTTTGTAAATTAATTACTGTAAAATCACTTGAAATTCACTGCCGTTTTACTGTAGACATAAAGTCTTACTATTTTTTTTAATTTTGGGTTGAAAAAATACTTGTCAATAACTGGAAAATACCTGAAGTGTTTTTACTGTTGATATTGCACTACAAAAAAAAACTACAGTTGACCGTAGAAAAACTCCAAAAATACCTCATTTCTGTAAAAAATACTGCAGTTCATTTTTAGCATGACACTGTACTATTGGATTTGCGACTAGTTTGCATTTAGTGGATCTCTCAATACGCCTCTCGTGTATTTAAATGTTAAGTAAAACCTATCTGGAAGTACGTCGCACGGACGAAAGGGTGCCTTGCAACTTAGCTACACTGTAAAAAGAAAAGATTATTACTATGCTGAATTAGTTTTATGAAATGCCAAATGAAGCACTACTGATATGCACTATTTTTACTGTCAGTACCTAATTAAGTTCATCATAAATAGATTCGGATAAGATTAAAAAAAGGGGTTATGCAGAATGGAAATATTTGGTATTATTTAGTCTTCATATCTATTTGAACTTTTATGGTAAACCCATTCGCCCTTTCCTATTATATGCATCTATAACCAACCCTAAGTTGTATAGTTTTTTTTTTTCAAGGTCTTTTTATTCTTTTAGCAACGATTTTTTTAATAATGCTTTTAATAATGCTTTTAATAATTCGTACATTTATTGCACGGAAACCTCTGTGCGTGAGTAATATTCGCACTTGACCATTTTTTTTTTTCATGTTCGGAGAAAAATGAGATGCATTAGAAATGTTTTTTGGGACAATATTCTGTTCAAAAAATATTTATTACTCTATGGATAATAATTTTTTTGATGTTTTGTGTGTGCTATCATGGCTAAATACTTATTTTTATCGGGCGTGTGATAGGATTATAAGAATCCAAAAGATGATGTAAGAATAACTGATTGTTTAATTTTTAAAAGCATTGTAACTACGGTTAAAAAATGAGAAACATATTTTGAACAATGAAATCTTATTTAATTCATCAAAAACACGCAAGATAAATTGTTAGTTTTGGTGTTTTGTTGTTGCTTATTAGCGTGAATACAAATGGAATCACTGAAGATTGAAACATTAAAACAAGTAGAAGATTGTACACCAAAAGTGGCAATTGAGGTGTGTTCGTACTATAGCTTTGTTTTATAAATATCCAGATCTGGGTGCAATAGCTTTTGCACTCTTATGCAAAAATGTGTATTTTAGATTAAAAAAATAAAAATTAAGTTTGGTAAAAAAAAAAAATTCTTTACTGAATCTTTCTGGGATGTTATACTTCGTTTTTATAAAATATTTATTATTCCATGTTTATGCATGGAATAATAAATATTTTATAAAAATATTTTTTTTCATTTTTTTTTCGTGTTTAGAAAAAAAGAGTTTCCTTAGTAAATATTTCTGGACATAATATTTTGTTTAAAAAATATTTACTACTCCATGCATAATTATTTTTTTTTCATCTTTTGGAGTACTATCGGGTCGAAATACTTGTTTTTCTCCGTATGTGGGATGATTATAAGTGTCTAAAAAGATAATGTAACAATGAATAATTTTTTGTTTTTTAAAAAGCATTATAATAATGAACTTCGGTTAAACATAGAGGAAAAATATTTTCAACAATAGAAATTTTATCTCATTCAAAAAAAAAAAAAAAAAAAAAAAAAAAAAACCGCAAGATAAATTGTTAGCTACAATGCTTTATTTTTGCTTATCAGCTTCAAAACAAATTGAATCACTGAGCATTAGAACATAAAAAAAGACTTTCAACGGAATATCTGAAAAAAAAAAAAAAACGTGTCATTTCATAAGCGATGACAATTTAACCCTTCCATGAGGTACGTTTTGCTTCATAGTCTTTATTTTGCTCCATATATCATGTAAGGTTAATATAATATTTATCTGTATTTTTATTTCAAAGAATTGAAAATGGTGGGATTAGAAGAAAAATACGAAAATCTTACTAATATAGTGTTTTGATGTTTTTTTTTGTTGTTGTTTAGCTCCATAATTATTACAAAATATTTAATTTTTATTATGTAATGTGTGGATTTCATGTGCAATTGTTATTTTTCTAATGTAATTTGAATACATCATTGAATTTGCATTTTCCAAAAATAGCTTACCTCGAAAATAGTATATCATTTTACTTGTAATGCAAATCAAAATTCTACATTATTCTGGAAAAATAAATGTGAATTCTATTTTTAATTTAGTTTCATTACAAAAAACATATATTTGTTTTATACACATTACACAACTCCATGAATATTAAACCTACACGTTGAAACAAACATGGATAAGGATTTTTTTTCAGCGTTTGTACTGCACATTGAATTTTAATATCGATATTTTCTAAAAGTAATTTTAAATTTAAAAGTAATTTTAACTTTAATCTAAAAGTATCAGAAAGCCAAGGTGAATAATAATATTAGAAAACAGTAGTATTGAAATTCAAGTCCATTCAAACGCTAAAAATACTGCGTAAGAAAGCCGAGATTTTTGTGTCAGCATACGTTTTCAGAGAACTGAATTCATAAACTGGGATATGTAAGTACGTAGATTTTGATCAAAGTTGAATATTTTCATTCTTGAATTGAAAATAATAGTTTCAAAACATTCCTATATTTCAGCACTACTTACATTCTATTGAACAGTGAAGTTTTTTCATATATAAATGGTTGGTGAAAGTGGTTGGTGAAAAAATGTCTTTGTCTATCTTTCTGGGACATAATATTTTGGTAAAAAGTATTTATTACTCCATGCATAATTTTTTTTTTCGTTAAATTATTTTTTTCGCGTTGTTTAATTTCTTATTTTTATTTTTATGAGGGCGAGTCTAAAAAGGCAAAGTAACAGTAAATGATTGCTTAATTTTAAAAACGCATTGCCATATTTAACTGCAGTTAAATAATGGCGAAAGATATTTTCAACAATTAATTGTGTTGTTGTAGATTTAAGTTGAATATTTTCTTTCTAAATTCCAAAATATTAGTTACCACAATGACCAATATTTGCGTACAATCTTAAATTTTTAACGCAAATTTTTATGCTTAGACAAATGGTCGGTAAATAGAAAAAAATCTTTAATAAATCTTTCTGTGAAGTAAAATTTTGTTACAAAAATATTTAGTACACTCTCCATATTTGTTTCATTAATTGTGTACAATGTTCATCCTTTACTCCATTTATATATCTTTTTTACCATGTACTGTGTGTATTCCATATGCGATTATTTTTTGTAATGTAATCTGAAAAAATAATAAAATGTATATTTTACAACGGTACCTTATATCGAAAAATGATTGAATTTACTCTCAAAGTAATCACAATTCTGCATTATTCTGTGAAATATAGGTGTATTTTTATTTCCATTTACGTTAATTAAAAAAAGAACATAATGGTTTTATTGCCATTACACAAACCTCGAAATATTTTCCGTTTACGTTGACACAAACATGGCAGCGGTCGTAGGAGGATTGTTTTCAGCCTTTTACGATCACTTGAATTTTAATACCAGTATTTTCTAAAAGTAATGTGTTCCTTTTTTATTATCACAAAACAAAGGCAAAGAATAATATTTGAAAATAATGCTTTTCAAATTCTTCTTCTACAGGAGTTTCCAGTGGTTTCCAGTGGTGGCGAAGAGTGGTTTTCCTCGACCAATAAAAATAGTTCTGAGATATCCTTTCCATCTTTCTCTCTATCCGGAGTAATCTTATTATTTAACATATATATATATATATATATATATATATATTAATTATCTCTGGAATAGAACTTTGCCCAGTCATCCTTGGTCTGTCCCTCCTACGTTTGCTGTCCGGATACCATTCTAAGATAATTTTAGAAAGGCATTCCACTATCATTCTGCGGACATGACCATACAATCGAAGCTTGTGATACTCGACTGTATTTCAAATACTTTTTTTAAATTCATAACAGCATAAAAAGCTCAGAAGAAATCTGCCTACAAAAACCGAGAGTATTTGAGAACTGTGGGCATTATCAGGGAGATGCAAGTGTGAATTTAATAACCAAAGTAACTCTTTCATTCTTGATTTGAAAATAAGAATTACTAAACATTACTGCATTTGAGTATTACTTCCATTTTATTTAAAGCGATGATTCGTGCATACATAAAAAATTAAAAAAACTTTACTAAATTTTTCTGGGCGTTTTATTTTGTAAAAAAAATATTTATTACTCCATTCATATATTTCTTTCATTAATTGTGTGTAATATCCTGTGCAATTATTCATTTTTATCCTAATATGTGTATATTACAAGAGAGTAAAAAATATGATCTAATAATAGAGGTTTGTTTATTTTTTATAAAAGCATTGTTATTAAGAAACACTGTTAAACAAGGAAGAAACATATTTTCAACAGTGAAATTTAATCTCATTCATTAAATAAACACAAGATAAATTGTTAGTTTCAGTATTTGCATATCAACTTCAATACAAAAGGAATCACTGAAGATTAGAACATTAAAACTAGTAGGAAATAAATTATACGTCAAAACTGACAAATGAGATGCGTTCGTTCTATAACCTGTGTTATAAATATTCATACTTTGGGCAGTAACTGTTACACTCTTACGCAAAAATGCATATTTTCGTTAAAAAAAATTTAAATTATGTTTGGTAAAAAAAAAAGAGTTTCTTTACTATATCTTTCTGGGGTGTTACATTTTGTTTTAGAAAAATATTTATTATTCCATGCATAAGATTATTTTTCCTTTCTTTTCTTTCTTTTTTTCTTTCTTTTTCTTCCTTTTTTTTTTTTTTTTTGGAAAAAAAAAGAGTTTTATTAGTAAATCTTTCTCTTACATAAAATTTTGTTTAAAAAATATTTCTTACTCCATGCATAATTTGTTTTCCATTTTTTTTCTGAGTACTGTCGTGTCGAAATACTTGTTTTCCTCCGTATGTGGGAGGATTATAAGAGTCTAAAAAGATAATATAACAATAAATGATTGTTTTTTTTTTTTTTTTTTTTTTTTTTTTTTTTTTTTTTTTTTTAAAGCATTGTTATAATGAGTTCCGCTTAAACAAAGGACAAAGATATTTTCAACAATCAAATTTTATCTCTTTCAAGAAATAAACGCAAGAAGAATTGTTTGCTGCAATGCTTTATTTTTGCATATCAACTTCAGAACAAATTGAATCATTGTAAATTAGAACATAAAAAAAAAAAGACTAAATTTCCATGGAATATCTGATGAACCTGCCATTTCATCAGCGATGCCAATTTTAACCCTTCGATGAGGTATGTTTTGCCACATAGTCTTTTTTGTTTTGAGCCACGTATCATGTAAGTTTATTTGAAAATTCTCGTGGATTTTTATTTCAAAGAATTGAAAATGGTGGGTTTAAAAGAAAATACAAAACAAATTACTAATACAGTGCTATGATGTAATATTTTGTTTTAAGAAAACTCCATTATTATTATTATATTTATATTTTCTTATTATTATGTACTTTGTGGATTTCATGTGCAATTGTTATTTTAATATTTCAATATTTTCCGAAACAAATAAATCGTTAGGCCCTACTACATTATTATTATTAAAATATATATATTTGTTAAAATTTAAACAATTATATTAATTAATATATTTATAAACATAAAAGTTATATATTTATTTTAAATTTAATTTAATTTAGTTAAAATCATCACTCCGTATAATTTTGAGATATTGATTAATGCAAATCATAATTCTGCATTATTCTGTGATAGAGGTGGTATTTTCGTATACATGGTGTCCATAATTAAACGACCCTACTTTAAAGTTGCTTGCATACGAAAACTATTGGTCAGAAAAATGTGATTTTTTGAGACGGACATAATAAAGGAAAGGGGATTTTTTTGAGCGAAAAAAATAGTTCGAAATTTCGCTACCAGAGGGCGTTTTTTTAATCAATTACACATTTAGCCACCACCCACTGAATACTAGGCCTGAACTCTGAGACAAAAAAATCACGGCTGTCGTAGGTGGATTTTTTTTCAGAGTTTATCCGGTTCATTCAATTCGAATACCAATATTTTTTAAAAGTTTTTACACTTTATTTTTAGGGTTTCGTTCATCTGACGAAACCCTATTCGTCTCGCTCCTCTGTCTGTCTGTCCGTCACCGAGCCCGTTCTCAGAAAATATATATGCTGGAGACTTGAAATTTTGCATACTTATAGCTGAACACCTCACATCAAAAGACAAATCCTAAAATTTTGAAAAAGTCTTACATTTAAAACCTCTGGGCTCCAATTTGTGTATTTTAATCTGTTTGTTCTAACTAAGCCCCTAATTAAGTTTAACACTTGAAATTTTGCGTACTTATAGCTGAACACCTCACATCAAACGACAAATCCTAAAATTTTGAAAAAGTCTTATATTTAACCCTCTGGCCTCCAACTTGTGTATATTAATCTTTTTGTTCTAACTGAGCCCCTAATTAAGTTCAAGACTTAAAATTCTGCATACTTATAGCTGAACACATTACATCAAACGGCAAATAATAAAATTTTGAAAAAGTCTTCTATTTAACCATCTGGGCTCTAACTTATGTATTTTAATCTTTTTGTTCTAACTGAGCCCCTAATTAAGTTTAAGATTTGAAATTTTGCATACTTATAGCTGAACACCTCACATCAAACGACAAATCATAACATTTTGCAAAAGTCTTATATTTAACCCTCTGGGCTCTAACTTATGTATTTTAATCTTTTTGTTCTAACTGAGCCCCTAATTAAGTTTAAGACTTGAAATTTTGCATACTTATAGCTGAACACATCACATCAAATGACAAATAATAAAATTTTGAAAAAGTCTCATATTTAACCTTCTGGGCTCTAACTTGTGTATTTTAAGCTTTTTTCTAGCTGAGACCCTATTTAATTTGAAGACTTGAAATTTTGCATACTTATAGCAGAACACTTGCGATCACAAGAAAAATCATAAAATTTCCAAAAAGTCTTATATTATTTATCCACCGGGCTCTAACTTGTGTATTTTAAGCAATTTTTCTAAGCTCCCCCCATTGCACCCGGTGGGTACTTTTCTAACTTTTGCCGACACCACTTTGACCACTCTTTCATATTATGCACATAGGCTTAAATATTTCAGTTCCACTTTTTACCGCCAGGGGGCTCCTACCTATCTCGGCTGCTATAGACCCGATCCCCTCGTCTAATATACCTACGGATAGGTTGTAAAACGGAGTTTAGTTCGGATAGAGATTTGTGTAGAATACAGTGCGCCTCCTGGTTGCGAAATGTGGAAAAAACAGATTTCGCAAAAGGATTAAGTGTTTTGAAAGGAATATTAAACGAAACCCTCTGTGCGATCTGTGATCACACTTACCCACTTGTTTCAGGGGGGGCGGGGGGGTCTGTATAGTTGTCTTATTTAACCTGAAAAAGAAATAAAGCGGAAAAACTTTTAAAAATGTGTAATTCCTTAAAAAAAAGCCCGCTAGTGGCGAAATTTTGAATTAATTTTTTTCTGCTCAAACAAAATTCCATTACTTTATTATGTCCGTCACAAAATTTCACAACTTTCTGTCCGATAATTTCGTATGTAGACAACTTTAAAGTAGGGTCGTTTAATTATGAACACTGTGTATATTTAGGTTATTTTGAAGAACTACGTGCAATCCTCGGAATATTAGACTTACACGTTGATGCAAATATAGCGGAAGTCGTTCAAGTATTATTTTAAACATTTTTATGGTCACTTGAATTTTATTATGAGTATTTCGAAAAAAAACTTTCGTCTTATTTTGTAGCAGAAAACGAAAGCAAATGCTGATTTTATAAAATAGAGGTATTTAAATTCAAAAGGATATACAAACGCTGAAGAAGAAACCGGAAAGGAAATGCGAGATTTTCGCGTCAGCGCAAAGGCTTGAGGAATTCTGAGAGCTTTGGTCATAAAGTATGTAATTATTCATCGAAGTTGAATATTTCTTTCTTGATTTAAAAAAAATAATAATAATTAGAATCTATTCACATTATTGAATTTTATTTAATAGCAAAATTTTATGCATGCATAAATTATTGGTATTTTTTTAATTACTTATTTATCGGATGTAATAAGATGTCAACGTGAATATATATGACTCCATGCATAATAATTTTTCATTAATTTAATGTAATATGCTGTGCAAAAATCTTTTAATCTAAGGGGAGGGAGGGGGGTGAAACAAAAGAGGTAAAAAAGTTTATATTACATTATTTTTTTTTTATTTTGCTTAAAAACGCCTTCTAATGAACTACATTAAAGAAATGAGAAAGATATTTCCAACAATAAAACTGTAATTCAAAAACAAAATTTGAAATAAATTGTTCGTTGCACTGTTCTGTTGTTGCTTATTAGTTTAATAAATCACTTCATATTAGAACATAAAAGAATATTTTGACTAAATTTGGACGTAATATATGACATTCCTGTCATCTTCTCGGCGATGTTAATTTTAGCCATTAATTGGCATAGATTTTCTCTATACTCTATTATATTTTTTGTCATGCATAATATTCGAAAAAAAATCACGTTTTAGGACTTAACGGGCGTTACATAAAAATATCCACAAGTTAAATTTAAATAATTAAATAACAATTATAAATACAATAATAAAAAAGGAACACATATTTTCCGATAGCTATTTTTTTAAAAATCTAATATGAAGGTTGTGGATAGGGAAGACAAAATAAGAGATTCTCAGTTGATATCATAATAACTTTATGTGAAAATAGTTCGATGCAAAAGTCTTTTCATTTACAGGTACGTATTACTTTAATACGTACTATCAGGCAATTTACATAATAAAATATGTATACCTTGTCCGAATAATCGAAATATTTCTTTCAGTTTCTTCTACTTATGACGGAAGAGGAGCGAGATGGAAGAGGGAGCCATTCAAAATAATGTTGATTTCTCTTCGTATGAAAATAGTCTGTTGCAGAAGTCTTTTCACTTACAGGTACGTATTACTTTAATACGTACTATCAGGCAATTTACATAATAAAATATGTATACCTTGTCTGAATAATCGAAATATTTCTTTCAGTTTCTTCTACTTATGACGGAAGAGGAGAGAGATGGATGAGAGAGCGATTCAAAATAATGTTGATTTCTCTTCATATGAAAATAGTCTGTTGCAGAAGTCTTTTCATTTACAGGTACGTATTACTTTAATACGTACTATCAGGCAATTTACATAATAAAATATGTATACCTTGTCCGAATAATCGAAATATTTCTTTCAGTTTCTTCTACTTATGACGGAAGAGGAGCGAGATGGAAGAGGGAGCCATTCAAAATAATGTTGATTTCTCTTCGTATGAAAATAGTCTGTTGCAGAAGTCTTTTCATTTACAGGTACGTATTACTTTAATACGTACTATCAGGCAATTTACATAATAAAATATGTATACCTTGTCTGAATAATCGAAATATTTCTTTCAGTTTCTTCTATTTATGACGGAAGAGGAGAGAGATGGATGAGAGAGCGATTCAAAATAATGTTGATTTCTCTTCATATGAAAATAGTCTGTTGCAGAAGTCTTTTCATTTACAGGTACGTATTACTTTAATACGTACTATCAGGCAATTTACATAATAAAATATGTATACCTTGTCTGAATAATCGAAATATTTCTTTCAGTTTCTTCTACTTATAACGGAAGAGGAGAGAGATGGAGGAGGGAGCCATTCAAAAAAATTTTGTTGATTTCTCTTCATATGAAAATAGTCTGTTGCAGAAGTCTTTTCATTTACAGGTACGTATTACTTTAATACGTACTATCAGGCAATTTACATAATAAAATATGTATACCTTGTCTGAATAATCGAAATATTTCTTTCAGTTTCTTCTACTTATGACGGAAGAGGAGAGAGATGGAGGAGGGAGCCATTCAAAATAATGTTGATTTCTCTTCATATGAAAATAGTCTGTTGCAGAAGTCTTTTCATTTACAGGTACGTATTACTTTAATACGTACTATCAGGCAATTTACATAATAAAATAAATATACCGTGTCTGAATAATCGAAATATTTCTTTCAGTTTCTTATACTTATGACGGAAAAGGAGAGAGATGGAGGAGGGAGCCATTCAAAATAATGTTGATTTCTCTTCATATGAAAATGGTCTGTTGCAGAAGTCTTTTCATTTACAGGTACGTATTACTTTAATACGTACTATCAGGCAATTTACATAATAAGATATGTATACCTTGTCTGAATAATCGAAATATTTCTTTCAGTTTCTTCTACTTATGACGGAAGAGGAGAGAGATGGAGGAGGGAGCGATTCAAAATAATGTTGATTTCTCTTCATATGAAAATAGTCTGTTGCAGAAGTCTTTTCATTTACAGGTACGTATTACTTTAATACGTACTATCAGGCAATTTACATAATAAAATATGTATACCTTGTCTGAATAATCGAAAAATTTCTTTCAGTTTCTTCTACTTATGACGGAAGAGGAGAGAGATGGATGAGAGAGCGATTCAAAATAATGTTGATTTCTCTTCATATGAAAATAGTCTGTTGCAGAAGTCTTTTCATTTACAGGTACGTATTACTTTAATACGTACTATCAGGCAATTTACATAATAAAATATGTATACCTTGTCTGAATAATCGAAATATTTCTTTCAGTTTCTTCTACTTATAACGGAAAAGGAGAGAGATGGAGGAGGGAGCCATTCAAAAAAATTTTGTTGATTTCTCTTCATATGAAAATAGTCTGTTGCAGAAGTCTTTTCATTCACAGGTACGTATTACTTTAATACGTACTATCAGGCAATTTACATAATAAAATATGTATACCTTGTCTGAATAATCGAAATATTTCTTTCAGTTTCTTCTACTTATGACGGAAGAGGAGAGAGATGGAGGAGGGAGCCATTCAAAATAATGTTGATTTCTCTTCATATGAAAATAGTCTGTTGCAGAAGTCTTTTCATTTACAGGTACGTATTACTTTAATACGTACTATCAGGCAATTTACATAATAAAATATGTATACCTTGTCTGAATAATCGAAATATTTCTTTCAGTTTCTTATACTTATGACGGAAAAGGAGAGAGATGGAGGAGGGAGCCATTCAAAATAATGTTGATTTCTCTTCATATGAAAATGGTCTGTTGCAGAAGTCTTTTCATTTACAGGTACGTATTACTTTAATACGTACTATCAGGCAATTTACATAATAAGATATGTATACCTTGTCTGAATAATCGAAATATTTCTTTCAGTTTCTTCTACTTATGACGGAAGAGGAGAGAGATGGAGGAGGGAGCGATTCAAAATAATGTTGATTTCTCTTCATATGAAAATAGTCTGTTGCAGAAGTCTTTTCATTTACAGGTACGTATTACTTTAATACGTACTATCAGGCAATTTACATAATAAAATATGTATACCTTGTCTGAATAATCGAAAAATTTCTTTCAGTTTCTTCTACTTATGACGGAAGAGGAGAGAGATGGAGGAGGCAGCCAGTCAAAATAATGCTGATTTCTCTTCATATGAAAATAGTCTGTTGCAGAAGTCTTTTCATTTACAGGTGCGTATTACTTTAATACGTACTATCAGGCAATTTACATAATAAAATATGTATACCTAGTCTGAATAATCGAAATATTTCTTTCAGTTTCTTCTAATGATGACGGAAGAGGAGAGAGATGGAGGAGGCAGTCATTCCAAATAATGTTGATTTCTCTTCATATGAAAATAGTCCGTTGCAGAAGTCTTTTCCTTTACATGTACGTATTACTTTATTATGCCCGTCACACAATTTCACAACTTTCTGAGCAATAGTTTAGTGTATACAACTTTAAAGTAGGGTCGTTTAATTATGAACACCTTATATATTTAGGTTATTATGAAGAACCACGTGCAATCATCGGAATATTAGGTTTACACGTTGATGCAAACATAGCAGAAGTCGTTCAAGCATTATTTTAAACATGTTTACGGTCACTTGAATTTTAAAACGAATATTGCGAAAAGAAATCTTTCGTCTTATTTTGTAGCAGAAAAAGAAAGCAAATACTGATTTTATAAAATAGATCTATTTAAATTCAAAAGGCCATAAAAACGCTGAAGAAGAAACCGGAAAGGAAATGCGAGATTTTCGTATCAGCGCAAAGGCTTGAGGAATTCTGAGAGCTTTGGTCATAAAGTATGTAATTATTCATCGAAGTTGAATATTTCTTTCTTGATTTGAAAAAAAAGTATAATTACAATCTATTCACATTATTGAATTTTATTTAATAGCAAAATTTTATGCATACATAAATTATTGGTATTTTTTTTAATTACTTACTTCTGCGATGTAATAAGATGTTAACGTGAATATTTATGACTCCATGCATAATAGTTTGTTTTTTCATTAATTTTGTGTAATATGCTGTGCAGTAACTATCTTTTAACCTAATGGGGTGAAACATAAAGGTGAAAAAGTTTATATTACATTAATTTTTTTGTTTACTTAAAAACGCATTCTAATGAACTACATTAAAGAAATGAGAAAGATATTTCACACAATAAAACTTTATTTAATTCAAAAACTAAACTTGTAATAAATTATAATAAAACACTCATACTATTGTCATAAACACTCATCGTTGTCCGGTCATCCAAGTCTGTCGTATAGATGGCTGGTAACATCCCCAACTTGGTTTATTAGTGAGAAATTGCAGACTCAGGCATCTGCCGGAGTAGCTCACTGGTTAGAGCAGCAGTCTTTTATACTGTGGTTCCGGGTTCGATTGCTGACTCTGGCTAATTTTTCACTCCAGTTGGGTTTATTGTATTTATTGTTTGTATGCCTGTATAATATTTATGTATATCTTTAACTGTTGAATGCAGACGTTATTTATGTGTGTTTGTGTGTTTTAATATATATTGTAGTATGAGTGCTTTATTATTATTAACATAGATCGATGTAATAGTAAAAATATATTCATCATTGTCCGGTCATCCAAGGCTTTCGTATAGATGGCTGGTGACTTCTCCAACATGGGTTATTAGTGAGAAATTGCAGACTTAGGCATCGGCCGGAGTAGCTCAGTGGTTAGAGCAGCAGTCTTGTATACTGTGGTCCCGGGTTCGTTTCCTGGCTCTGGCTATTTTTTCACTCCAGTTGGGTTTATTGTATTTATTGTTTGTATGTCTGTATAATATTTATATATATCTTTGAAATAAATTGTTCGTTGCACTATTGGAATGTAAGACATAAGTATATGTTATTTTATTTCATGTATTTAAAAATTTTCAAGATGCAGAATTAGTATATATTGGGGGCTCCAAACTGTCGAATATCTGCCGAGCAGAAAATTGATATAACAGCTTGTCCGCAGGATTACAGAATACATTTTTTAATTAGAATGAAATGTGTTGCGCCTAATTATACTTTATATTGTAATAAGTACCCTGAACCTAAATAAACTTGTATTTAAAATATTTTATATTTCTAACACAAATTTGTATTTAGCTAATTCAAAAATTTTAAAAATTCTAGAATGTGATCACATAAAGAATGTTTTTTTGAACAATAAAAGTAAAATTTTAGGCTCAGTTTATACAGACTAACGTGAAACATATGTTTTGCAAATTTCATGAAAAGATATTAAGAAGTTCTTTGAGATATCCTGCGCGCTATGTCGAAAAACGTCATTTGGAGTAAAAATGACTTCAAAGATTCGGAAACGCCGCATCAGATATTGAGCGGGTATAATTCTAAAAGCCATAACTTCTGTTCTAATGGGAATTCCATGGAAACAATTACATCACAATGTTCAGAAAAGTTAAAAGTTTAAAATCTATAAAAATTAAAATTTCGAAAAATTTGAAGCCTTAAAAGTCCTGAGACCCCTTAAATAAATTTCAAATATCCTTTACACTAAAATAGTATGAGAGTTTAACTACTTGTAGAGTTTGTTTTAACTACTTACTTTTGTTAATCTTCTGTACACGATATCTGTACATTCATAAATAATATAATAAAATAGAATCGGAACAATATTTTAATTTACATCATTTGTTACATTTTTTATAAAATAGTTTTAAGGAATATGCCAAAGGTGCTAACTTCACAATGTAGACAAGACTACTGGAACAGCAATTAAGACATCGCCATTATTGATACCAAAGCAATCTAAGTAATTTGATTTTGCAGGTACGGTTTTCCCAGCCTATTCTTTTAAAATAATCTAATAAAATAAGATAAGTGAGTTGGAGGTAAATTAAATCTATAAGATAGTTAATTTTATTTAATTTACTCAATATAGTTTGTAAATTTAAACAAAACATAATGGGAACAAAAGTTATTTGAATGTTGTCTGAGATTTATTATAAACAAAACAATATTTCTTCAGATGTCATCAAAAGTTTAATTTTAATTAATTTTAAGTAAAACATAATTCAAAAGTTTTCTAGCATATTTTATAAATAATTTAAAACGTGTGTTTAAGGATAAAAATATGATTTACAAACATATCCTCATTTCGTTTGGTTTATGTTTTATATTCTTGGATTAATTTTAAAAGTATTAAATACATATTTTTAATATTTTGTTCTTTGTAAGGTTAATAAAAAAAGAAAATTTTAAATTGTTAACATATTGCTCTTATCGCACAAAATCTAGCACAGTAAACAATGATTAACTTTCAATAAATGTCAGAGACTTATAAATTCCTTTAATCTCTTGCCTCAAATAAGTATGAAAGCATATATTAAGGTATTATTTTCTCATTAAATATTAATTATCATTATGTTCTGGAGATTCTCGAATTCTTTTACATACTACAGAGTGACTACTAAATACTGTTACAAATATTCAGTATTTTTATTATACAAATATAAGATAGAAAATGATAACTACACTAATATGATGTACATCAGAGATGAAAATTTACAGGAAAAAAAATTACTCGAATTGACCGCCATCTTTATCGATTACCAAAGATAATCTCTTATGCCATTGTCAGACTGCGGCACGAATCATTTTAAGAGGTAATCGGTACCATTCACGCAATATGGAAGCTTTGTAAGAGTCCAAACTTCTGTCTTTGTTGCTGTTTACTTTAACCTCTAAAATCCCCCAGACGCAATAATCTAAAGGATTTAGATCCGGTGAAGAAGGTGGCCAATCTTCTTGCATGATAATGTTTGGATAAATGACTGGCAGCCAAGCCCGTGTTGATTTAGCTTGGTGCGAAGGTGTAGAATCTTGCTGAAAGGCCCAATTCCTTTTGGAATACAACCTTTCAGCTTGTGGCAATACATGTGTAGCCAATATATCCTGTTTGTAATATTCGCATTCATTTTTATCCCTTTATTGATGAACTTCAAAGGTAATTTTCCATTGTTTGACACTGCAGCCCAAACCATAAAAGAATTCTTGTTCTGAGAGCGTTTAACAGTTCGAAAGGTTTCAGGTTTATCCTCGAGGGTTGCTGAATGTACGACATCAATTTTAACATTATAACACTGCTCAGTGCAAAATAGCTTCCCATCAGAAAATTGTATTCTGTCAACACTTTTCCTACCGTGCCCCTTCATCAATTTCATCCTCCTTTCTAATATTTTTATTATTTATGCAGCAGTCAAACCTTGAATTTTTCTTTTGTGATAAGGGACATAACCCAGATCTTCATTTATAATAACTTGCATAGTTCTGCGACTCGCGTTCTCTTCAGCAGCCATTTTATTTGCAGAACGATGTGGATTTCTTCACACCTTTTCACGAATTATTTTCATGCGCTCTATTGTTAACTGAGTGTGGACTTCCAGGCTTAGATCGATCTTTACATAGCTATTAGTATCCAATAATCGATTTACAGTTCTATATATAAATGTTCCATTAAAATCAAGGCATTTTAATTGCTTAAAGTTTTCACCAGCGGAAAATCTGCGACCAAAGATCTGCTTAATCATCATTCTTTTGACTTCTATCTTTAAAATAATTTTAAATATTTGCTTTATAACAAAATTCGTCTGCACTAATAGAAGATTGCCAAACGTTAAAATAGAGAAATAAATTATTTTACCAAACGATTAAAATTAATTCGTATTTTTTGGAGTGTAACAGCATTTAGTAGCCACCCTGTAGTTGTTTAAGAGAAATCAGTTGACTTTAATGTGTATCTGGGTAATTTATAATTTATATACAGTATGAAAACAATATCTGTGCTTAGATATATCCATGTCAATGACTAAACAGGCCCGAAAATTGCACGTCGAACGTGGCAAATGAGGAGTGCTCGTAATATAACAAAAATTATAAATATTGCTTGCACCGCTTATTGTGCTCAATGTAAATTTTAGTGCACTTCATAAGTGTATATCAACTTCATTCTTTTCGTAAGGCTGTAACGTTATTAAAATGTACTTGAAATAATTTTTCCCTTTGGCCGTAATATAAAGAAAAAATTTTGAATGTCCCTATAATTAAACTATACATCGGATTTTCCTAAAATTTGAAACGACTCGACAAAATTTTTCCACAATTATACATTTAAATTTTCAGACCATTCGGTTGGGTAGTGTTTGCTCTGTTAAATGCGGACGGAAGGACAGACAGATGGACCGAACGACGACTATAGGTGCTACGTATTTATGTAATTACGAACGCGCCTAAAAAGCAGTTTTCATGTATATAGTAACTGAAAATAATGCAAGAAAATTCAAGGTAACATTTGAATGAAGTATTACAATATTATTTTGTTATAAAATCTACATTAAAATAATGCAACTTATTTATCAGATCGAAAATTCCGTAATACGATGAAATGTAAATAAGAAAAGCACATTGCAGCTTATATTTCTTTTTGATATGCAGCATTTAACAGTAACGATGATCACAGATCTAAAGAATGATACTATACAGACAAGCAAACAATCTTGTACGCCTGTATACAATACACTTTTTTAGGAAAACATAAAACGTGTATCATTGCAAGAACTTTCTTTATAAACGCAACAGTATTTAGATAGTGGAATGATAATTTGTTTCTTCTTCTTGAATTGTGGCGACAAGATTGAAAGCAGAAATTTTCGTCTTTCTGCATGAACAAGGAACACTGTGCACTAGACGATCTCGGTTAATGAATGCTCCTGGCAGAAATTTTATAATTTCGTATTTTATTTTTTTAGATAAAATGTAAACATTACCGTACTTTCAAAAACGCTTTAATTATACCGTAGTTTTCATATAAAAACAATATTATTTCGCCTGTATATTTAATAAGTTCTTAATCAAACTATTGAGAAGAAAAATAATTTTACAACGTTTTTTTTTTTTTTTTTTTTTTTTTTTTTTTTTTTTTTTTTTTTCAGTCTCACAAATAAGAAAATTCCCTTTTCCGTATAACAGCAATTACTGTTTCCTTTTAAAATCAATTATTTTTTCATTGATAACATATTTAAATTCATGCATATCCATTAATATTTAGATAAGGTTTTAAGAAAGATATCATGTCTCGAAAGATATATAATTTTCTTTTTAATTCAACCCAGAATTTTATATTATTCTATGGAAAATGGAATGTTTTTTATTCATTTTAATACTAAAAAATAATATATCTATTGTTTTGTCATGCATGTTAACATAATGTTTCATATAAAGGGTATTGCTGAATTCGACCATACAATTCAAAAAGGGGTGATTGTAGGCTTCAAGAAGATGAAAAATTGCGATAAAAATGGTGTCACAAACCACCCATTTAGTCAAACATACACTGTGCTTTACCCTAACACAACTTGGGTTATCGGTAATAACTTTCATAAAGTTTTTTGGTAGAAGTCAGAAAAAGTAGTAGACTCTTACTTATGCACACCAGAAGGATGTACTTAGCAGTCCACATTTTGAACTGTGATTATCATTTCATGCTGTATCATCGATTGCGTGAGCAGTCTGCTATTCCAGAATTTTTTCTGATATTATCACACTTGGTACAACATTTGTATTGCAATATTTTAATTTTTCGCAAAATTATTATCGTCAGACCGTGAGTTAGGGTTAAACACTCTGCACCTGTGATTAAACAAGAGGTTTGCGACCCCATGATGTATGGCAATTTTTCATCCCCTCGACGACTATCACACACTTCTGAATTTGTCGATCTAATTCGGAAACACACTGTATAAACGATACCAGAAACGTACAGGTGTAGAGCTAAATTTCAAATAAAGGTTATAAGTATACTGAAAAGGAAAACACAAACTAAAATGTACAATAAGCTACTCAGAATTTCCCACGATTCTGAATAGTGTGATTTTATCTTTAGAAACCTGAGATACTAAAATATTTGTCAGATTTAAAAAAAGTATCGATAGGAAGAAAGTTACTTTTACTGCCACTCCTTTTCGATAACGTTTCTGAGTAGTTTTTATAGTGTATTGATGAATTTATCTACCCGGAATAACACTTTTTCGGATGTTATCCATTCTCAAGCAAACGTTTCATGCTCAGAAGACGTTTTTAACTGACAAAAACGATAAATTAACACCATTAATATTAACATAAAAAATATACTTATTTTGATATTTTTGCATGTATATATAAAATTACGCAGCTAAAAAGGTTTCATTCAGAATTTATAGCAACTTTAATATCTATATTCCTCGATTAGAAATCTTAATAATACACTTTAAAAGCTATTAGGAAACATTTCCGAAAATCAAAGGCAGAAAATTAAATTTTATTTTTTATAAAAGCGTCTTTAAATCTCGAACTTATATGAGGTTGTATCAGTAAGTTTTCGCCCTCACATAGAAATAATTGAGTGAAATGTATGAAATTGCTACATTTTATGAGTCATTTTCTACATAGTCAGTGTGCACAGTAACGCATTTGTGCAACCGATATTTCGAAGAGAGGGGGGAGGATGTATCCCAGGAGGCGCGATAGTAGATCCACTGGGGGGGGGGCATTTTTCTAACTTTTACCGACCCCCACATGTGACGTACTGTTAAAAACGCATATGACCACTTATTCATGCTTAGGAGATTCCGAGGCCCTCCCCCAAATTTAACCTCCTAGGGCACTTTCCTAAATTTAGAGGATATCTTTCATGGCCCCTGGTGGGCAAAGTTGAGGGGAGAGGCTCTTGAGGTGCATAGCATGAATAAGTGGTAACAGACCTTTCCAACAATATGTCACATGTGGGGGTCGGCAAAAGTTAGAGAAATGCCCCTCTTTGGGTCTACTATCGCACCTCATGGAATACATCCTTCTCCCTCTCTTTGAAATACCGTTTGCAGAAATGCGTTACTGTGCACGGTGACTATACAGAAAAATGATCATAAAATTTAGGAATTTCACAAATTTCACTCAAATATTTCTATGTGAACACAAAAACTTATCGATACATTCTCGTAATAGTTTTTCAGATTCCAAAAGATAAAGAAATCGATATCATTTCGATATCATTAGCAACTGTCAAAGAGTTATTGTACATTTTCGTACACAGTTATAATATATTTCCATAGCTCAAGAAACATTTTTCATTTTTTAGAGTGTATGTTTTTAAATTACTTGCAAATCATATAATATTATGGCATATATTTCAGATCGTGTAACTGGTGTTATCAAATTTGCTGTATTACATTACAAGTTTTGTATTCACAATTCAACAGACGGTATTTTGTTTCGTAACCTACTAAATAATAAGCTCAACTAAACGTGACTACCTAAATAGGTTTTGTGTAATTAATATATATTCTCTTATATTTTATTTTATTTTAATATTTAAGGATCTTAACCCAGTTCATGGATCTCGACTGATACTAGAAATTCGTTATTCACATATCATAACTTTCAGAACAACGAGATGCTCAGTAGATATACTAGATTACTAGTAGATATACTAGTAATATATATAGTAAATAGTAGTAATAATAGTAAATAGTATATCTAGTAGATATACTAGATTAGAATAGATTTCACTATGTGAAACCAAACTATGTGCAACACAAACAATGACCAACACCCCAATTTTGCCATTAAGCTACTTTTTTAAATTTCAGATATCTTGATTGACACCAGTTTTTTGAAATTGTAAAATTCTCCTTGTTTTCGTCTACATTAATATGTCCTTAAAAGTAAAATTTTACCATTTCTAAAAGGTGGAGCCAAGCAAGAAATCTGAATTTTTTAAAAAGTATGCCACTGACAACACTGCAACACACGCGCTATTTATACAGGGTAAATAACACATTCATAACAGCAGAAAATAAATTATTTGTGAACAAGGTTATTGTGTTTGGTTAAAAGTACAGTCCTACTACATCTACCAAAGCAATGTTGCCAAATTGGGGACTTTTTTGTCCCCAGATTGTTGATTGCCACCGGATTTTTAAATGAAAATTTTCGGCCTATTTAAAAATATATTAAAAATTCTGAAACAAAAGGAGAATTACGCTATTTTAAAAAAGTGGTGACAGTCAAATAATCTGAATTAAAAAAGTCCCTAATCTCGTGACAGTGACCATAAGCGAAATTACTTTTTTAGCTTAAACTTAAACACTAGAACGGCCGGAAATTTGAGTCAAATTTTATAAAAATATTTCATACGAGAATATAAACTTAAAACAGATTAACTTTTTTATTTAAAGATTTTCTTCTTTGTATCTTTTAAACTTATTTCATAATCAAATTTCTGGTTTAATCCGAAACATACTCATATCGTAGCCGTCAAAATGAAGGCTCACGGTAGTTCTAGTATTAAATTGCCACTTTTAATTAATAATAATAAAATAAATAATAACTTATTTTTACCTTAAAATAAGTAATTACTTTTCTTTACTTTACTAATTACTTTACTTATTTTACCTTAAAATAAATAATAATTTATTTTTCAATGGAATTAAAATACATATATTGTTGAACCAGAACATACGCAGATAATCCTTATCCAAGTAACTGTCTTGTTTTTATTTTGCAATTTCTAGTTTTATTTTAAATTCGCAAAAATTGAAGTCGGACCCGTTTAAGAGGCTCACGGTTAATACGCGATCCCGCTTAATACGCGGATTTTTTCAGGTCCCTTGAGCATCACCTATAAGACTAATGCAAAAATATCACGTTTAATACGCGAACGGTTATTACGCGATCTCGCTTAATACGCGATAGGTTTTCGGTTCTTTGAGGCAAAAAATCACGCTTCAGACGTTAACTTATAAATCTAGAAGAAAAAAAAATGAAACACGTTAAGATATACGATTGTGGCTGTATAATATAATAGTTTTTCTTTATTATATTAAAAAATGAAGGACAGATAACAATAATGGTGCTCAATATCACAAGTACTAAATCTGATTTTAAAAACTAGATTGTGCTGCAAAGATTTAATATTTTCGTTCGTGTTGAAAAAGAATCTGTCTAGCAGGACAATCATTTTTGTTCTTTTATTTTTGATTGCAACGTATTAATCAACAATTAAACCATATTTGATTCCATATTTATTTACAGTCAGTCCTGTAAAAATAAACAATGAGTTAAAAGTTGAAAGCATTTACACTTTAATTTTAATGTACGTAAAAGACGCACATTTCGGTCGTAAGCATATAAAGGAAAGCTCTAAATTTCATTTAGACGATTAGATACGTAAATAAGCCTAGTTACTGCAACGTTATGCAAATCACGTTTAATACGCGATCCCGCTTAATACGCGAGTTTTGACCACTCCCTTGAAAAGTGTCTTAACCCCTTAACACTCGAATTATATTACGGTTGAAGAATCCAAATGCTTATTGGCACCACTTTTATGAAAAAGAAATATTCATGTTATTTAATGACAAGAAAAGGATACTAAAATATAGCCAGTTTCACTATTTTATAAAACTGGTGGGAATCAAACAATTTGAGTAAAAGACACAGCCTGTGAATATGACGGGAGCAAGAATTAAAGGGTTAACCGCGTTCCACTGTACTTTCTAATAAAAAGAAAATTTTCATTATACCATTTAATTAATTGTAAATTACGCAATTATCAAGAAAATAACTTCTATGCATGAAAAAGCATTTTCAATAAATTTCAGAAGATTGAACATAACGCGATATCATTTTTATAATAGTAACTACAATTTTTTTAATCGAAATCTTATAACGTTTTCAATGGACATCTAAAAGTTTTCAATGGTTGATAGGCTTAAATTAATGGAAATCCACAAACGGAAAACTTGCCAAAAAGGCTACTTCAAATGCCTGATTAAACGTATAATTTCTAAAGATGCATTATCAGGAAAATATTTGATTTTACTTTTAATACAAATAAAAAAAAATCTGCGAAAGTGCGCCAATTTTTTAATTTCATTAATCAATTCTTTAGTATATTATTTACCCTGTTTAATAATAGTAAAAGATACATTTTCATTATCATAATGTGGAAGATGTAAATTTGTAGTCGTGTATCTATTATAATAAAATTATATCTTCAATCAAATACAGTGTTGCCAGATTGGGACTTTTTTGTTCCCAGATTGTTGATTGTCACCGCTTTTTTTAAATAGAAATTAAGAAGTATGCATAGATAAAAGTATTTTTTCTGATACTGATTTTCGGAAATGTTTCAGCTTACTTTTGTATTATATTATTAAGCAGGGCTCATCTTAAAGGTCGATGGCGAAATCATATATAATGCATTGTAATGTGAAATATCATTAAGATACACATACATTTTTAACGTCTGAATTAAAATATTTAAACTAATTATGAAAAAGTTGACACTATTTAATTTCTATTCGATACTGTTTCGCAGAAAGTTTTATTTGTTTTGAAATCATTTAACATTGGGATTTCTGTTAAACCGTTAAATAAATTGAATTCTTTTTTAAATGCCACATATATAAATATGACATAACAAAATTAACCGGTGTTGTTTACATGGTAGTGCCATGCAGTGATTGTGGCAGCGTATATATATAGGTGAGACTGGGAAATAGATGGACATAAGGCTTAAAGAGCATGTCGGGGTATTTTAAAATTTAAAATTAAATTCTAAATTAGTAAGCATGCCTTTGAAACGGACCGCACCCCATCCTTCAAAAATTCCTTAATTTTGAAAATTAACTCCAACTCCTATTATTATAGATTATTCATTGAAAATTTGTTAACTAGGCTAAACTCTCACACGCTCAAAGAATCAGGCTCGTTTCCGAAGTAATGTTTCGTGCTTTTAAAACAATAACTCTAACATTAACTCCAGGGCATGTTCGTTGTTCTGTTATTGCTGATGTTAGTACTTACGAGGCTGTGCGTTGCACAGCGAAACGTCTGTTTTTGTATATTTTTGTTTTTAATTAAATGTTTTTATGAATATTTTTAATTTAATTTGCTTTTTTAACACTTTTCAACAAAGTTGAAAACTGTTTATGCATTCGATTTGTCTGGCCGTCTGGCCGTCTGTCCATGCTCTAACTCCCGTAAATAGACACGGATTTTCATGCAATTGATAAAGGATATTTAGGGTCACCAAAGCATGTTTGGTATTGTATTTGAAGTATGTAGGATTAATCGTTCAGGTACACTCAAAAGAATTCTATTACATTACGGTATATGGGGAAAAATCGGTTGCAGAGTATTTTAATGATGTTATGCTGCTTCAAATGTATTGAAACTGATATAAATCACTGAATTTCACTACGACCACGTTAAAAGAAGGCATTCATAGCATTTTTTATTCATTTACAGGGACGCACTAAAGAAATCGGTTACAGTACTGTCTTTGAGTAATAATTGCTGGAGTGTACGATTTAAAATTCAGTATGGGCTTTTAAATTTAATTAATTTTTTGCATGTTACTCGTTATATATAAATCCAGTACATCATATACAGGGCTACACAAAAGTATTCACATACCATTATCCTTATCAGATGAAATTGCTGAAGGGGAATTTCAACTGAAGTACGTGTATTTCTTAAGTGAACAAATTTTTTGCATGCATGTAGTTAATAGATACAAATATACATATATCATATACAAGGCTTTTGAAAAAAATCGAATAATTTTAGGATTGTAGATGGGAACAGCTGAAAATGGATTTTTAAATGTGCTATGCGTTTCCATATGATTGATCTAGACATAATATTTTAATTTTTTAAATGGTGTAGTTTTGTTACATAATTCTGAATATGTTGGAAAGTATTTCATAATCTATGCTTGACATATGATTTTTTCTTTCTTGTTAATGTAGTGAAGTATGTCTAGTGTTTAATAATTAGTGTAAAATATTATTATTATAGGGCTTGAATTCTAAAATATGGTCTTTTTTTAATAAATTTTAGTCTGACGACGTTTTCTAACAGGATGCGCGCAGTCTGACCAAAGTATTTAATAATTACCCTTTTCCACTTTAATTTGACACCAATTTCATTCCGTAACTCAATGATGTAACAATGACGAGTGGACGCTTGATGCTGCTCATGCCGAAGCAAGAAATGTCGAAGCAGACTTGTCATTCATTCATCTGTTCATAATAATCTTGTTTTGCATCATAATTTCAACTCGTAACTCGACAACGTAGTTATTTTTGACGCCGCCACCCGTTCTCTATGTTGTTGAGCTTTATAAAAGTATGGCCGATAACGAATATAACTCATCATTTCAAAACGGATATTTATAGGACTTACATTTTCAGTTAGGAGAGACTAGGGAGGGTTGACCCACTTTTTACAAAATGATTTTTTTTAAATATTGAACGTAAAATAGAGTTTCATGTATAATGTTATTCGTTATACAATCAGTTATCAAAATAAAATTGCTGCAGAATTTATAAGAAATTTGAAAAGCGATTATTTTAATCGCAAGAAAATAATGTGTCAAGGCTCCCCACATGTGGGAGGCTTGACCCACTCTGTTTTATATTGAAATATTTGTGAAGAGAAATAAAATCAGTTTTAAAAAATCAAACTAATTTTATCCTACATGCTTTAATTATTATAAAAAATATTTTTGAAAATATGATGCTTAAACAAACCTCTTTAGGAGCAATCGCATGTCAGAGAAGAAAAATTTTGTGTTAAACAGGATTTTGCCTGAGCAGGTATAATTGTACAGCAGGGAAATTTTAACATTTAACACAGTATTCCGCTAGAGACAGGTTCCGTTTTCATAAGGTTTCATGCATTATAATGCCCTCATTTAGTAGCCACTGTCCCGCATTTTTGTATCCTTGTCCTACGTTTTTTGACACTCGAGTTGACAACTCTAATTGTCACATAGTTTGGCTTCATCTCACTCTATTCATCATGTTGAAATTTGTCTCCATACCTTCCTAAAGATTATCTGTCAATGCTGTGTTCTTTTGTAGCCGCACGAGTACGTATCATTAACATATTTTAACCTTTTCAGGAGCAAAGTACTTTCAGTACTAAAATGTTGAAATAAGTGACTGGCAGTGGAATATACGAACAAATTTATTTAGAAATATGAAAATGGCTATATTTCACATGCATATTAAATGGAAAAAATTTTTGCTAAAATCTGGTGCGGTTGTGGCGTTTGGAAATTAAAATTAATTGGTTTCATAAGCATACCACTGCCCCTGAAACGGTTAAGACTGCTGCTTTCGTACTTTCTAGTCCTTTCTAGTATTTTCTACTGTTTCTATTTACCTACTGTAAGTAATATTTAAATTGAAACCGTTCCTATCAACTTTCTCATTTATATTTCATTAATTTTTTTCGGGCAGTGGATAATATATAAATTTTTCACATATTTCTTTAATCAGTTTCAAACGCTTTCTTTTCCATCACCCCATTTTACTGCAACTTTTCAGGATAAATTTACATTCATTTTTATATATTACCATCAATCTTTCATTATGCACAGTGTATAATAAAAAGATTTCCAAAACCCCTTAATTAAAACATTGCCGATAGGCAAATTTTATCAAATCTTGATTTTAATACAGTAGGAACTGCTCCCTATTCTGAAAGTCTTTTGTAAATCGGTGTTTTAGATGGGTTTCCCAAATGTATATGTCGGTAAATATCTTTCAATGCACAACTTTATATAAATGTCCTACAATCTAACAAAATATGGACAACATGAAATAAATGCATTTTCTGTAAGGTAGAAGTCACGCCCTTAGTCAATGATGTTTTTTGAATGAAAACGAGAATTCTCGTTACTTTTCGTGAATGTGTTAAGGGAGCCTTGAATATCTGGTCAACCTTACATCACATTGAATGGGTCAAGCCTCCTCATATAGCCCTTTTCTAAAGAATAGCACATTGTTATGCCTAACTTACTGTATAATCTTTATGTCTGGAATAAAAGCTTGATATTTCTACATTACTTAAAACCTACTTACTTAAATTTCTATGATATATTTTATCTGAAAAAAGCTTACAAAATATTTCTAAAAAATACAACTTGTATGTTGAAAACGCCTCACAATTGATTTTTTTCACACCTATTTCGATTATCTGTATGAAACAAAGACTGTTGTTTGAGCATTCCAGTAACTTTGGTTGACATCTATTGATAAAACTCTGAAATTCTTATAAATATGAAAACTGATGGGTGGGTCAAGCCTCCCGTAAGGTCAACCCTTGCTAGTCTCCCCTTCATAATTGTTAGTGAAAGATTTAAGTGTATAACACATCGTTCTAGGTTGCGTAATTCTAGAATTGCGGGAGGAAGTTCTATAAATAAACCACCCGGTTATGAATGTGGATTATATTCCGAAAACTAGCATCTCACGTTTTGCTAAACATATTATTATGAGACTTAGATTGCCCATTAAATAAGGTTTGAGGGAGGTTTCATTGTATAACGCATTTTCTAATTCGATAATAGTTAGAGCTGTTGGAGAAAGTTATATGATTATGTCTACCCGATTATGACAGATTAGCCTTTTTTTAAAAGTTCTTCTGCACGGTTTTTGATAGTGGTAGTTTTATTAGTTCGAAAAATTGTTAAAATATATGTATAACATCATTTCTAATTCCAAAACACAAATTCTACATTCGCAGGGCTGCGGGCAAAAGCTTGTAGAAAATAAGCATAAAATAAACTATTTTACTTTTCGAAAACAAAGTTATGATTAGTAAATATTAGTGTGAAAGCCACAGTTATTAATATGCAACCAATAATTCACACTTCAGCAGAAATATAACTGAAGTAAGCAAAATTTTTAGTCTTAACTGTTATAACTTATGTTTCGGTTTATGGCTTTTCGAAAATTGATCTTGAGAGTTACTTGGTTTATTGTTTTTTTTATGTAAAAAATTTAGTAGTTAAAAGTATTATTTTTTCAAAAGTTTGCCGTGATTAACTTTATTAAAGTATGTCTATGAAACAAAACGAGATAGTTCATTCTCAAGGTGCATAAAATCTGTTTTATTTTCTCCTATGGTGAACCAAGTCTGTACAATAATGCCATATATCAGAAAATATGGTTAAACAGGCTTGGTGCTTTGTGGCAGTAGATGAAAACTAGTATATTGTGGCCATCACAAAACTTTCTTCTGTATAAATCACGTCAATTAAATCATTTCAATAGTACAAGAAATTACACCAATTTAGCATAAATTCATATCAAAGTATATCTGAATTTGAAGTTTGATGCAATTTCGTGAATTAGTTCTTGAGATAGAACTATATCGGAAATTCTGAAAAAGTAGCATAGCAGCGCCACGTTTTGGGCGATTTACAACAAAACATAAGCAGCACTAATTCATATCAAGATATAGCTAAATCTGAAGTCCGTTGAAAATCCAAGCGTTATCCATTAGTTCTTGAGATAGAGCTTTGCGGAAATTGCAAAAAAAATCCAGCATAGCAACGCCACCTGTTGAGATATTTACACCAAAATCTATAATATGTCAACTCATGTCAAGGACTAACTGAATCTGAATTTTGATGAAAATCCGTGCATTTGTTCTGGAGATTAAGCTATTGTGGAAATCGTAAAAAATGTTGCATGAGAACGCCGCCTGTTGAGCGATTTACACCAAAAACTAATCAGCACCAATTTATATCAGGGAATAACTGAATATAAATTTTTATTAAATTCCGTGCATTAGTTCTTGAGATAGATCGCCCGAAACATTTGTGTCCCATACAGACATACAGACAGACAGACAGGCTCACAGAACAGACATTTTGTAAAAACATGTTTTTCGGAATGTCTGACCCCTGAAACCTGTAAATCCGTCGAAAACCGAAAGTCGAAAATTTTCACGAATCGAATACTTTTTTCCTGTAAAGATAGAAGAAAGTAAAAACACATTAAAAACGTGGACACTAAAAATAAAAAAAAAAGTAAAAAATACAGAGGAAAGTAAAATATATGCATCTTCTCAATGGACTATGGGATTTTTTTTTCAAAATGGACTCGATCTACTATGGCTGTGAAACCTTTTATATCATCTTCTCAATTACGACTTATCAGATCTCCATTATTCTGATTATAGCATGACTTCAGAATAATTTTTATCCTTACGAATAAGCTTACCTTCTCGAAACCCAAAGATCCTCTTGAGTTATACAACTCACAGTATTAATCTATAGTATTAATTGAGTAACTCATCTATAGCATTAATTGACAGTGCGGTTCTTCCTATATTGGACAGACCAAACGGGGTTTAAAATTTCGTATTAAAGAACCCCAATAATATATTCAAAAACAGGAAACCAATAAATCTTCAATTGCTAAACTTTGCTGGGAGATGAACCACTGTTTTGATTTTAATTCAGCCAAATCATCTCTAAACCGCTTCTATACACGAACTTAATTTTCTTGAAGCATTTCATATCTACAAAAATTATGACAATAATGTTAATACTGAATTCGCTATTCCCCCTTTATCAGATTGCTGGAAATATTTCATAAATTCCTCTTTTACTTAATTACTACCATTTTTTTCCACATTTCTGGTGGCATTACCTATACTATTCTCCCATTGGCTGGTACCCGCATTTTCCTGTTTTCCCATTGGTTAATGAACTTTTCAGTTGAATCCGCTTCTCCTCTATGTAAGTGAGCAAGTTTCCGTTATTCTTTGCAATGAGGACGGTAGGCTAAACGCTACCGAAACTAGTCTTATGAAGGTTTGCTTATTCTGGCGTTTTTAACGTTGGTTTTAATTTATAGCAATGTGTCAATTCACGTCTTTAATTACAGTAATTTTCAAGCGTAATTTCACTGCTGAAAAGTAGTTGAAAAATTAATTATGTTAATTTTTTTGAATGACTGGAAAATGGTTCATTACAGTTACATACAAGACCAAAATACGGAGAAGTTCATTTATAATCTGTCGTCTATATGACGCCTTTAATGATCTTTTGATTCCTTTACCAAGATATTGTATTTTGGCCGTCGTATTTGCAGGCCAAAATTCTACTCTGACATTATTCAGTCGAATTAAGTTCTGTGTTTTGTGACTGCCAACATTATCCATAAATAGGGCGATTTTTCTATTTTGCTTTTTCATGTTTAGGTCTAATTTTGTCAGCCAACTTGCAAAAATACGTTTTGTCATCCAGCTATTCTGTGAGTAATCATATGCAACAGGATATTTTTTTTACATTTTTTAGACAACTAGCCTGTTTGCTTTTGCCAATGAGAAGAGGTAGAAGCTTTTCTAACCCCGTTTGATTTACACAGAGTAGCACAGTTACGCAACCTTTACTTCTTTTAAATCCGTGTAATTTTTAGTTTTTTTGTTCCTTTTGGCATAGCTGTATACAGTAGACTTGTTTTGTCATAATTAAAAATATCGCATGATTTGTACTCAGCAAGAATTGGATGTAAAATTTCTTCAATCCATTCGTCACAAACTGCATCGTTTACAGAACCCGATTCTCCATGCAGTTTCTTAAATGTTAAATTGTGCCTTTGCTGAAATCTGTATAACCATCCTTTAGATGACGAAAGATTCTCATTAATAGAATATTTAGCAATTTATTCGGCTTTCTGCATAATCATTACCCCGTTTATTAAAGCTCCTTTGCTTCTTTTTGAATGAAACAATTCCAACAAAGCATTGTCGAGATCGTCATTAGATTTTCTTTTCCATTTTCAGTGTAGGTTTGCATTTTTTCTCCATTCTTTTTCAATTTTATCAGCATTTTCCTTAATAGTCGAGACTTGAGACTGAGAAATTTGAAACAGTTTAGCGATTTCAGTTTGTGTTTTTCTGTGCTTGATGGCATTCAAAACCTCCAATTTATCGCAAAAACTTAAATCTTTTCTTTTCACGTTCATATTTTTCTGCTTCAGAACCTTAAAATATACTGAATAAATAAAGTGAGAACCGAACTTTTTTCAGAACTGCCTATTTTTTTAGTGTCACTGTGCAATAACCTCGCATATTCTACAACATCACGTGACCAATCCGTTTTTCTTTGCCGTAGTCATACAGAAGTAGTATCTTTGTTTCCCTCACCCCTCAACACCACTTTCATTCGAGACATCCGTTGCTATGGCTTTCCTGGGAAAAGTTGTTCGAATTTGACGCGACGCGCGTAACTGGAGTTCATGTGATAATGCCATTACTCCCTTTCCTCTGAGAAATCTGTGTTTCGGTGGTTCAAATTGTCTAACAAAAGACTTTCTCTAGGAAAAATATTTGTCACACCAGATTAGTCGTTATTGCATTATCCGAGGAAATTATTCGAATAAGTGGGGAATTTTAACATTGCCTCTATGGGAAAAAATTTGGTTCTAGAAGATTTTATTTCTATGAGCGGGGTATTTGTTTATCCTTTACCCTATTAAGCGGGGCCGATTGTATGTACCATAAAAACGTAGTTTTCGGAAATTCGCTGTGTCATTAAACGGTAATAAACCGTCAAAAATATTTCATTTTTTTTTTCTGCCAATGTATAGAAATTTCTCTTGATTTTATTTATTTGTTTATTTTTAGTAAATGAGCATATTCTTATTAAAGAAAAAAAATCTCATTCTTTCAAAATTTCCTGTACATACGCTTAAGAAATATCTCGTTGTCAGTTGTTTCTATTCCAGTAATGGTACTTTAAATGCTAGCAGTTATATCCACGTAACAGTTGGAACTTTGTGGATATTAGCGGTGAACACCAAAAAGTTGGACATTTTTTGATTTACAAATAACAAGGAATATTCCGTAATAAAATATCCAATTTCTTACAAGAGTCTAAATCATAACCCTTGGAGATGCGTTGTAAAACAACATTCAAGATACATTAAATTAAAATAAGTTCCAATTTTAAAAGATTCAGAAAAAAAAATATATATAGCATTGCTCCATATGTTAGAAATAGTTTGATCTTCAACCCATAAGAGACCATGGGTGCATATATGCACCATTAAAAAGTGCATACAGAATTTTTTTTTGGTACCAGTAAAAAAGAAATGTAATACTTGCTTTCTTGAATTGAGCATTTTGGCGATTACTTGAGTAAAGGTAACTTTTTTTTTTTTTTTTAAAGTGGTGTAAATTGAATCATATTTGTGTAAGAGCTGCCGGTCCCGAAGTGGTTAAATGCATATTGGTGCATATCTGCTTCACTTTTTATTTAACTCTTATCAACCACTATATTTATATAAAAATGTTAATTCTGTAAAAAAAAAAAAAAAAAAAAAAAAAAAAAAAAAAAAAAAAAAAAAAAAAACTCTTACCAACCACTATCTATTATATAATCCAAACGGAAATTTCGTTCCGAACGCCGAGATTTCGAGTTCTACCGCATGGATTTTTACGGAACTTATACCGTTAGATAGGTATCGTTCCAGGGAAGGTTTTAAGCTATAACACATCATTCTACCTAGATTGGTTATAGAATTGGTACGGAAAATTCTGTTATATTGGACTTTGTTACTTCATATTTCCTTAAATATCTGGGCTCCTATTGGTCGTAGAGCTTAGATCTCGCGCCAAAAGTAGCTCCGAAGCACCGAAGCAAACTTTTCCCCGCGATTATTTTGCCGTCTTCCGATTTCCTCTAACTCTATTAGGGGCCCGTGTAGAGCCCCTTTAAAATATTTTTCGTAGTAATTTCAGCAATTATCTTAAATTATTGGTTAAGACCGCCACCATCCCGATTCATGTATCTACGGAAAGGTTGCATGAAGGAGTTTCGTTCAGATACGCTTTCGTTAAGAATAGAGTGCGCTCCCTGGTGGTGGAATGTGGAACTAACATAACGCGATATTGTTAAAATTAGGAAATCTAACAATGCGATCTGTTTTAAACTTTGAGATAGTTCATAACACATAATCTATTATCTATTCTATTATATATATATAAAATCTATTATCTATTCTATTATCTATTATATATATAAAATCCAAACGGAAATTTCGTTCCGAACGCTCAGATTTCGAGTTCTACTGCATGGATTTTTACGGAACCTATACCGTTAGATAGGTATTGTTTCAGGGAAGGTTTTAAGCTATAACACACTATTCTACCTATATTAGTTTTAGAATTATGACGGAAAATTCTGTTATTTTGGGCGATAAGGTTACCATTTTATTTCTTGGCGAAATTCATCGTTGATAAAAAAAATTGAAACGGCTATTAAACCTCGAAAAATAAAAGAAAAACTGTTACTAATTTTATTTAAATGAAAAAAAAAAGAAGAAGAAAATCCGTTTTAATGAGTGATAATATTAAAAAACGGAAACATTTAATCAAAACCTGAAAGAAATATTTGTAATGCTTAAAAATTAATTTAATAACAAATATTACACTTGATACGCAATATTTGGCTCTTTATCGCTTGCGTTAGATACGGAAACGAATCTGAAAATTTGATTAGATGAAATTTTAACGACATTTTCTTTCTGTTCTGTTCTTTTCTTTTTTATATATCTAATTGTCCCATCACGCGACTTATAGAAGAAACAAGCAGATGTAATTGTGAGTCACATGTGTAATTACTATTTGTTTCTTTACAATTTTTTATTTTTCTTTTGTCGCCAAACAATGTGATTTTAAGCCAAAAATGCATAAGTGTGACATTAGCTTGAGGATGTTCTCACAAATGGTGTTTTTTTAGGTGAAAGAGATCATTTTTTGAGTACATTTTCGTATTCAATTGTAACTTATATAGATATCAGTTAATATTTTAAAAATGGAATCGAATACTTAAATTTCAGTGTGAATTTCTGCCACACATACATATTGTAAAATAATTTCATACTTTTTAAAATGTTTTTCGCCGTAATTCCGAAAGCATGTGATATTTATAAACTCGAACTCAGATCAACGAATATTACCCATTTTATTTAAGCAAATATTATCTATTTTCTCAAGTCATTTCGCCAATTTCATTTATAGGAAAATTCACAGATTCGAAATCTAGGAAATAAAGCTAATTTTTAAGGAAATTTATGTTTTAATACGTTATTACTATGGAAAAATTCAACATTTTGAAAAAAAAAAAAAAAAATTAATAGTCTTTTGTAATTCGTCATTTCTTCTTCGTCTTTCTTCATACTTTCTCCTCTGTTATGTAATATTTCAAATGATATTGGACTAATTTTCGATCATCGATTCACCACAAAATCGCATATATAATATAGTATATAAAATAAAGTCTTGATTAGGGGACTAATTAACGCACAGCGCAAACTACTGAACCTAAAATCTTGAAAATCGTGGTAAAAATACTTCTTATGACATAAACTTCTGCTAAGAAAGGATTTTCTAAAGTGTCACCCCTAATGGTTTTTGCACGAAGAGGGGAAAAAAATCGAATATCAAAATTATGCGTCAAATGATAGCATATTTTAATGTAGTTTTGTATGCTGAATCGAATGCTACCAAATAAATTTTTATAAGTCCAACAGTTCATGACACATTTCCTATTTTTCTAATTTGGCGGTGTCTTTGGCATCTAAACCTCAAAATATCTATCGTTACATCCGTTACTCTAGCAACGGAAAAAAATTCAAATCAACCCTTTTGGCTAAAAAATAAAAACGGCTCTATGAGTTTGAAATAAAAATGCAAGCATCTTAATTTTTAAAAAAAATAGTGATTTTATGTAAAATAAAAGGGGAAAAATTACTGAGAATTTAGCGTTATAAAACAAAAATGGAAAAGGTACTACTTAGATATTCCGTCGACCAAAAATCTATCGTCAAACTATAAGATTAAATGCCAATAATGGTTGATCGTAAATATCAAATTCACTTGAATTTAAACAAACTACACGTGTTTACGTCATCAAGTGATTTTTCGACGTTTTATTTGTATTTTTATTAATGTTATACTAATTTATTTTTTATTTCGTTATTTAAAATAAAGATTATGTCAATTTATATAATTTGGCGAATGGTTTGGCGATTTATATAATTTGGCGAAATTGGTCGACGGGATAATAAGTAGTACCAATGAAAATATTTAAGTATGAAAGCAATGTTTGTAACGACTTAAAAATTATTTTCATATATATAAACTCGGTTTATGGTGTCAGATGCCGTCATCCGAAGAATCTACAAGAGTCTTTTTCCATTTTTTCCGGTCATAGGTTCCTCAATGAAAGAAATTGGAATTGGAATAATATTGTGCGATTTATAAATTGCTCCTCGATAAGAAGAAAAATGGGTACATTTATAACAACCGTGCGCACATCTCGCTGATAGCATTTTTAAAATTCCCAGTAGCAGTAGTTACATTTTGCGTATGTAAATTAAAAATATTTTTTTGCTTTTAATTAAGGCATTATTTCCTGTTATTGTTTATCTTTTCAGTTTTTTAAATGAAATTAGTATAAGGCATGCATTTTAAATTAAATGGGTGAAAGGTTTGTGTTTTAAATGAAAATAATAAAATAAGAATATGCTATGAAAACAATCTCTATTGATTTATTACCTGCGCCCGACTGACATAAAAGTATCACAAAAGCCAGATATTCACTTTTCTTTGAGTAGTTGCTCATGAGAATTCAAGTTAACCTTCCGTAATCGGATACTTCACATATTGGTGTATTAGCTTTAATGTTGAAAGCATCGTTTTTGTTTGAAGCGAAAACTTTACTATGAATTCTATTACACAAAATCGCATCATCATCATCTACTATATATTTACGACGGAAATTTGTATTTCATTCCGATTGTTTATAATACTTTCGTAGGATATACCACAATTAGTTAGGTAATAATTTTGGAAAGGTTTTAGTGTATACATATTGTTCAAGGGTACTTAGTTATAGAGCAACAGTAAAAGTTCAAAAATTAAGTGAACCTGATTATGAAAGTTTAGCTTTTTTTTTAAAATTCTACAAAACATTTTTTGTTACAAGTGGCCCTGTTGTATGACTTATAGGAATGGTGTTAGTATATACGATTTCATTATATGCTGATTAGTTACAGAGGTATTAATTCCTGTTGTCATAACGGTCTCATTACCCGACCATAAGTGCGCTGTTTATAATCAACTAAAACAATTACTTCTTAATTGCTAAATTTTGTCCAACGCTTAAGATGACATTATATCGCAATGGCGATCGCATCGTTTTCAGTAATGTGCAAGGTCAAGCTGAAGATCCATATTGTTTAAAATACAAGTTCAAATTCACCATTTAGTTTAATCCACGGTTCATTTGGAAATATTGACCAGCGCAGCGGGCATAGCCTGCTAGTATTTATATAAAAATGTTAATTCTGTAAAAAAAAAGGGGGGGGGGGCTATTAAATAAGAGTAAAAATTTATCTTAAAATTTCTGGTGTCCAATCTTTAATATATGAATAAAAAACACAAATCTAAAAGAATAATTCATGCATTTAAGGGTTAAATTTCACAAAATAAAAAATTTTATTTAGATTCATACTTATACTTACTAATTTGCAATATTTTAGTCTTTACTTGTATTGCAGATATACAGCATAAGAAAAGGTTGACGTATCATACGAAAAATGTATCTTTCATTTTTTTTCATTATTTTTTCTGCGTAATAACTCTTTCTGAGAATCACATGAAAAAATTTCGAAACAAAATAAAAAAATCATGCATTAAAGGGCTAAAACTTTAACTATCAAATGTACACATGTGTAATTCTTATGAAAGCCATATGAGAATATTTTTATTAGTTTTTCTACCACGATTTCTAAAAATTATTCTTCATTCCAAATGTCTATTGTTTACATTGAAATTTTGTACCGAAAATACATGATAAATTATATTGTAGAACAAAGCAATAAAACAGTAGCTTCGGATAATCGCGGAGCAAGCAATATAGAAAATTGGTATTCAACGGTAGCGGTTTCCGAACTGCAAGTCAAAATCCACTAATGTTTCTGGTAACGCTTGGTGAGAATTTTAAACATATATAATTATTTTATCTACTGCAATAACATGAAAAAAAACCAATATGTTAAAACCTTAAAGTAAAATATCATACATATACATAAAGAACAGTGGCGTGGCGTCCGGTCATCGCTGGATGCGGCGATGACCAAGCAATATTTTAAAACTCTTAATAAGCTTTTAAAACTCTACGATCCAGTTTTAGCAGAACATTTGGAGTTCATGTATAAGTGAAGGTAAGATTTAAAGTTTCTTTTTTGAACATTCAACCATTGAATTTTAGAGTTAATAATTTTTCACCACAAACTTAAATAATTTCGATGACCACCGAAAATTTTCACGCCACGCCACTGATAAAGAAATATGTGGAAAGACAGTATTTTGTAAACATTGTGAAAAGAACGTATAGAAGCAAAAATTTAAAATGCGTTCAGTTCCGACACAGACTCTGTCGTTGGTGCTAAATAGTTCCATAAATCGCATTAACTTTCAAACTGAGTTTTTTAATGCATTTGTTAAAAGACGTACTTTATTTTTATATATATGAAAAGGTTTTGTTCATTCTACTCACGTGACTAATAAATGGAGTTATGAATAAGGAGGAGGAGACATATAGTGTAATGTCTACCAGTTGCAAGTGAAGTAACTGAGGAGGTTGTCACAAGATGGCGGCTACTTTTTTTAAAAATCGTATCTTGAGTTTCTGATTACCGCCGGGGCAATCATCCCACCAGTGTAATTGAATAGAAAATTTATTCTTATTTAAGGGTCTTATTCATGGAATTTTTTCTCATAAATGTGGCCAAAATTTCTATTTGTTCTTACTGGTGTCAATGTCCATTTTAAGACTGTCAGTTTGTTTCCCTGGTTGTCACAATATGGCAGAAACGCAGGGCGGGACTACCGCCAAAATAAACTGCTACTAGTAAAAATGAAAATCTGTTTCTACCATTATCCATGACTGAAATTTTGCAATAATTAGGCTTTTAAATAAGGAGAAATTTTCTATATAAACTTACTGGTGGAAGTTTCCACCGGCGGTAAACAATCCCTTCGACCGCGGTTACAGTTGATGCTTCACTATTTTACGGATATGTCAATTCCTCTTTATTAATAGTTCCATGTACTAATATAGTCCTGAGCATCAGTTTTTTTTCGAGCAGTTTTACCATTGGGGATTTTGAAATGTATGATAGATATGATTATACAGATAACAAATTTACAAGTAATCTGACGCACTACCAATGTTGTAGTCGTAGCAACGCCACATAGCCTTCTACAGTGTGAAATAAATGGCAACAAGATTTTTGATGTGACTCCAACTTAGGGTCCGTCAGTAAACCGTTTGTGATTCATTCCACTTAGCAATAGTGAGAATAATTTTACTATGGCCAGTTCCCGTATTGATGCGCCAGCTGCATGACAGTTTCATTATCGGAAACATTTAACCTACCAAATTCATCAACGCAGAAATTGGGTGCAATAATTTGACAATTTTTCTCGTGCATTTGTTTTTTGCCAAAGATTTTTTTTTCCTTGGAAAAGATTATACAAACGGCTCAATATACCAAAATGCTGAGCAGCGTAAGTTGCGAACAGCAATCTATGCAGAGTCAGATAATTGTCTGGCAAAATTCCACAAATAAAAACGAAGAAAAGTTTTTGTCTTATGTATAACAGAAATTCTCTATGAATAAGGCGCTTTAGTAACGTGAATATTTCTATTCAAATTAACTAGTGGTAGTTTACTTCAGCAGTTGTCAACTGTTGGTTCTAAGAGTTACAGTCTTCCATTTCGAAGGAATAATGGGTACATAAATAGTTTTTAATAACGTCATAAAGGTTACTTTATTTGTTCTTTTAATGTATTAACAATTTATATTTATAAATGTAACCTAAACTGCTTTATTGGAAAATCTCGTTTATATTCTTATATTATTAATAGTTGAAAAGAAAAAAAAACTTAATTTAAATTTTAACTAATTTTAACTAACTGCATGCTATACTTAATTAATTTTCACCAGACTTTCCTCACACAACTTTAGTTATTTATATTCGTCCACCTAATGCATAATAATCTATTCTATTCGTCCCAGAAATAATGTAAATATATTTACAAACATAAAATTAAGACTTATAGAACGCGTACAGAACGCCCGAATAAGGAAACGGTCAAGAAAGCAAACTCGCGGGTCGCAACAGAGTTTGTAAAGGAAAAAAAAAACGATCGTAAGTATTGGAAGTAATTTTATGGTCGGAGAGCTATGCATTACTCCCTTCCCAAGTCTTTAAAAATATCTTGGGGGACAGTGGGCTGCATTAAATCATAAATGTGCATCAGAAACTTTTATTAAATTTTACTTTTATAGCTCCAGTTGAAAAAAAAAGAAAGTTGGCAAATTGCTTTTCCTTATATTCAAATAATTTAAAAAAAATTTGCGGTGTGAAATGAACATCACAAAAACACAATTACCTTCCTCTGTAAGTATTGAGAAAGGATAATATTTTAAGGTATAGACTATAAAGAATTTCACGAACAAACACATTTTAAAATAAATAAATGCTTTTCTGCATTTACGTTATAAAAAGAACATATTATTAACAAATTCTGATGCATATTTGGCAGTGGGGGAGTGATTTAAAACTAAGTGACATAAATTATATACCACCGTACTTCAAAATATTAGCTTTCTTAACCCTCCGTCTACCAGACGGGTCCATTGGAACCGACAGGTACATACAAAATATTCATTCAAACCAGAAATTTCTTTAAAATAAACTAAGTATATAAACCAGACAAAAATAAGGTAAATAAATAAGTTAAATAGTTTTAAATAAAAATTCTGGTGTAGAACGTTTTATTAAAACTTGAATAAAATTCCCGGTAGATCTAGGGTTAAATAGGTAATTGTTAGATCGAATCGTTAGTTTTAACTAAAAAATAATTGACACAGAAAAAGTCCAATAAGCTTGAATCGAAAATGATGTAAAAATAATCTGACACAAATTGTTTAAATGAAAAAAATTTCTGTGTACAAAGATATACCTTAAATAAGACTTTACGAAGTCTATTTCTTTAAAATCATAAATAGGAAAAAAATCGACGCCCCCCACCCCCCACACACAAAAATAGCATCTTTTCTGATTATTAAACTGAAAATAAATGTACATAGTTAAATTCTGAAGGAAAAAAAAAGATTTTAAAGAATTTATTAATTTTTGTAATGTATAGATTCTTATTTACATTTATAGAAGTGTCGCAACTGAAAAACTAATAGAATGAATTAGTAAAAATTACAACACCGGGTATCAGTATTTGTTACTTTAACCCATTAACCGCCAAAACTATAAAGGTGAATTTTTCAAATTTTTAGCTAAATGTCGTTTGCCACCACAAGCTCGGAAAGATAATTTTTGCTTTATATGAACTTAAATATTTATGGCTTAAATAAGACCGATTTCATAATTGAAAAATAGTGGTTTGTATGTAAATAACTGAAATATGTGTATTTATATTGACCGTTGCTTGAACTCAACACCAGCGGGTAATGGGTTAAGCAAACCATTCATACTACTAATTTAATATGCTGAAATAGGAAATATAAATAAAATAAAAAAGTAATTTAAGGGGAGACATGAGTGAAATTTTTTGAAAAAATTGAATTTTTTATTGGCTAAAAAAATTTTCTGAACTTTCTTGAATCCATTGATATGCCCAGT